>CM042543.1:25348259-25715759 GCA_023630585.1 Cranoglanis bouderius
ACATAAATGTAAATCGCTCTGGATAAGGGTGTCTGCCAAATGCCGTAAATGTAAATGAGCGGAAGGAATTCAACTGCTGCAATAATTTTTTGCAACCTATATTTTGCCACTTCTTCTTTGATTATGTCTGCCCCCTGCAGTAGGATTGGCTAGTAGTACTTATACAGAGCAGTCCCCAATCTGGACGATTGAACAGCCAGGTAGTGGAAAATTTGTCAGATTTACTGTAATGTGATTGCAAAGAAAATAACGCAGATAGCAGAAGTTTGTTTGCAAATACCTCTGGGTTGAAAATGGCATGGTTTTTTTTTTACAGATACTTGCAGGTACAGGTGCATCTCAATAAATTAGAATGTCGTGGAAAAGTTCATTTATTTCAGTAATTCAACTCAAGTTGTGAAACTCGTGTATTAAATAAATTCAATGCACACAGACTGAAGTAGTTTAAGTCTTTGGTTCTTTTAATTGTGATGATTTTGGCTCACATTTAACAAAAACCCACCAATTCACTATCTCAACAAATTAGAATACTTCATAAGACCAATAAAAAAAACAAACATTTTTAGTGAATTGTTGGCCTTCTGGAAAGTATGTTCATTTACTGTGCATGTACTCAATACTTGGTAGGGGCTCCTTTTGCTTTAATTGCTGCCTCAATTCAGTGCGGCATGGAGGTGATCAGTTTGTGGCACTGCTGAGGTGGTATGGAAGCCCAGGTTTCTTTGACAGTGGCCTTCAGCTCATCTGCATTTTTTGGTCTCTTGTTTCTCATTTTCCTCTTGACAATACCCCATAGATTCTCTATGGGGTTCAGGTGTGGTGAGTTTGCTGGCCAGTCAAGCACACCAACACCATGGTCATTTAACCAACTTTTGGTGCTTTTGGCAGTGTGGGCAGGTGCCAAATCCTGCTGGAAAATGAAATCAGCATCTTCAAAAAGCTGGTCAGCAGAAGGAAGCATGAAGTGCTCCAAAATTTCTTGGTAAATGGATGCAGTGACTTTGCTTTTCAAAAAACACAATGGACCAACACCAGCAGATGACATTGCACCCCAAATCATCACAGACTGTGGAAACTTAACACTGGACTTCAAGCAACTTGGGCTATGAGCTTCTCCACCCTTCCTCCAGACTCTAGGACCTTGGTTTCCAAATGAAATACAAAACTTGCTCTCATCTGAAAAGACTTTGGACCACTGGGCAACAGTCCAGTTCTTCTTCTCCTTAGCCCAGGTAAGACGCCTCTGATGTTGTCTGTGGTTCAGGAGTGGCTTAACAAGAGGAATACGACAACTGTAGCCAAATTCCTTGACACGTCTGTGTGTGGTGGCTCTTGATGCCTTGACCCCAGCCTCAGTCCATTCCTTGTGAAGTTCACTCAAATGCTTCAATCGATTTTGCTTGACAATCCTCATAAGGCTGCGGTTCTCTCGGTTGGTTGTGCATCTTTTTCTTCCACACTTTTTCCTTCCACTCAACTTTCTGTTAACATGCTTGGATACAGCACTCTGTGAACAGCCAGCTTCTTTGGCAATGAATGTTTGTGGCTTACCTAGTGAACCAAACTGAGAGACCATTTTGAAGGCTCAGGAAACCTTTGCAGGTGTTTTGAGTTGATTAGCTGATTGGCATGTCACCATATTCTAATTTGTTGAGATAGTGAATTGGTGGGTTTTTGTTAAATGTGAGCCAAAATCATCACAATTAAAAGAACCAAAGACTTAAACTACTTCAGTCTGTGTGCACTGAATTTATTTAATACACGAGTTTCACAATTTGAGTTGAATTACTGAAATAAATGAACTTTTCCACGACATTCTAATTTATTGAGATGCACCTGTAAGTTAACTAAAGTTGTGTAGGTGTAGGTTCCATGTAGGTTTCCATCCTTGCCTGAAGGATTGTTACAATAATTTATACAGTTTGAAGGCAGGAATGTATTGATGAATGGATGATGTTGTAGCTCATACTACAGTATATTTCCCAGCTGTTATTTCTCAAACATCTACAGACTGTTATTTGTTTAGCAAACTTGCTGTTTGTTCTCAGCAGAAGAACATTGGGGACCAATCAAATTCTACCCTCCCATTAGAGATCCACTTAGATCCACAAAACTGCCATGCAGCCGATGGTGGTCCATCCAAGTAAGGCTTACCTAGTCTAGGCTGGATACATAGGAATAACTATGTTATAGTAAGTAAAGTTTTTGAAATTAATTTCAGTGCCTGCACAATATACAGTTGCAATCAAAATTATTGAACCCCCACTGCAAATCAAGTTTATTGTCAAGTGTGCTTGAGACAACACCTGTTTTGCATATTTCTGCTGTTATGAGGGATTCTATTCAGGGGGTTGAATAATTTTGAGACTGGAGAAGTCATTATAAGTTGCATTTTCAGTTGAATTTGGGGAAACCACTTGAAGCATTTGTTGTGTTGGACTATTTCAATTGCTGTTGTTTTGATTTGTTCATTGCAAACAGCTGAAAGTCTGTAAATTTTGACCATAAACCTGATTTGCAATGGGGGTTGAATAATTTTGATTGCAACTATACTTTGATGATGTTTTTCTGATTAAAATACTAAAATAAAACAGGGCTAATAAATTCAGCATGTATACAACTGCCCACTTTGTTTTGTTTATTTGTTCATTTAAAATAAAAAAAACCCACACATGGTTGAAATTATTTATCTTTTATTACATTTACCAATTTAATAACAAAAACTGAACTGAACCCTTTCCTTATGCTAAATGTAAAAAATTACGCAGATGATTTAATAAATTAAATAAATTGAGTGCTACTGTCTCAGGCTGATATGCCCTAAATAGGGCATAAATAGTCATATTCCACAACCTGTATGTGCAATAGAATGCCATTTGAGATTCAGTGAGGTCTCAAAACTTTGAACAATAAAAATTCAGCAAAAATTCTCTATAAGTCCTTTCTGAGTTTAGTCTAATGTCTTTGTTACATCTGCCCCCCTTATTTTAATGCTTTAGATAAAAGTAGTAAATAGTGAACAAGTGAGGAACTGAACAAGTGAAAAAGTGGTTTCGGATATCGTCTGACACACTTTGCACTCAGCATTCTATTCATGTTCTCTAAGACTGTCATAAAAACACCTTAAATGTTGGAAACAGTAGTGCTGCTTAACCTGCATTAGCTGTGTGCAGCTCTGTGCACCAGAGTTGCGTTGGCACTGACGATTTGGTGAAATAATTAGGGCAGGAACACAGAACTAAAGCACATGTAACCTGTTTATTCTGGTCAGGGATGCAGTGGATCTGGAGCCTATCCCAGGAATACTGGGTGTGAGGCAGGAAGACATCCTTGATACAGGGAGAATACACATTGCAGGGCACCATGCACACACAAATGAACAAAGGATGAGTACTGTAGGGTAAAATGTTAAAAACAACAAGCAGCCATAACATAAATAAAGAGGAATTGGTACGATGGGTGGATGTGCATCTGTAGTTTGGTTTTAAGATGACAACCCTCTTGGTGTGAAGCAATGGGGGCTTTGTATACATAACTTTTTTTTTATTAAGGTGTATTTGTAAGAGTAGTTTTAATGCTTTTTAATCATATGCTGGTAAGTATGTAAAGTGTAGGGTGTACAAGACCATTATGTCATACTCTACATAGAGCATATAAGTAGTAAAAAGGAATTTGTGTGGGATTCAGCCTGATTGCATAAATGAAAAAAAATAAAAAATCCTCAGTGAAGATGAGTTGATGATGGTGGATGTTGAGCCATTCTCCAAAATTTTACAAATGTAACATAAAATGTTGCATATACTGTATATCATGTGGCTTAACCTCCTACAACCTCAAAAGCACTTCTGATTGCATAGCTGATGAAGGACTTAACAGTCTGTCCTAAACAGTCTGTTTTGGTAGAAACTTTGTATATTATGCTTAATTTGTACTACATCCACTACAGCAAAATACACTAAAAAGCACAAAAGCATATCGATGACCCTTTCAATATATTTGCAGTTGTGCGGTATGTATTTATTGATTGACTGATTGATTGACTGACTGACTGATTGATTGATTGATTGATTGATTGATTGATTGATTGATTGATTGTATTTTTCACAGTAGTATTAGTGCTTGGCAAAATTAGTCCACAGTCTAACTAATTATTCCAGTCAGTATTGAAAAGCAAGTTTTATTTCTTTGCTGGTGCTACCATTTACCACCTTTTTTTGTATGCATTTGCCACATATTTGTATGCAGTCAAACAAACAAACATCTACTACTGGGTCAGCTCTTCTTAAAATTATTCAGATGTCAGTTTACATGCTTTGATGCTCAATGTTTCGCAATACATTATTAGTGTGTCTTATTGCAACAGGACTCAGGGTCAGATCCAGTTGTGCTATGTATGCTGTATCATAGCGTAGGGTAGAGGGTAGATTTGCCCATGGGTTGTGTCATTTGTATTGATTTATTTCTCGTTAGTTAAGCTACGTCTGCAAATGTATTACAACCCCAATTCCAAAAAAGTTGGAAATAAAAACAATGCAATGATTTGGGCAGCTTAGCCAACTTAGGGTGGCTGTGGCTCAGGTGGTAGAGTGGGTTATCCACTAATTGTAGGGTTGATGGTTCAATTCCCAGCCCATATGACTCCATGTGCCAAAGTGTCCTTGAGCAAGACACTGAACCCCAAGGCACTATATAAGTGCAGACCATTTGCAAAATAAACCCATATGTTATTTACAATAGAACACAGAAAACATATCAAATGTTTAAACTGAGTAAAAGTACCATTTTAAGAAAAAAAGAAGGTAATTTTGAATTTGATGGCCTCAACACGTCTCAAAAAAGTTGGGACGGGGCAACAAAAGGATAGAAAAGTAATTCTTACTAAAAAGAAACAGCTGGAGGTTAATTGGCAACTGGTCAGTAACATGATTGGATATAAAAAGAGTATCTTACAGAGGCAGAGTCTTTCAGAAGTAAAGATGGGATGGAATCTGGATGGAAGCATATGTTGCTCTAAAACCTGTATATGCCTTTCCAGATGTGTAAGCTGCCCATTCCATAGCCACTAATGCACCCCCATACCATCAGAGATGCAAACTTTTGTACTGAGCGCTGACAAAAAGCCAGATGGTCCCTCTCCTCTTTAGTCCTCTTTAGTCCAGAGGATGTGGCATCCATGGTTTTCAGAAAGAATTTCAAATTTCGATTCGTCTGACCACAGAACAGTTTTCCACTTTGCCTCAGTCCATTTTAAATGAGCTTTAGCCCAGAGAAGAAGACGACGTTTCTGGATCATGTTCACATATGGCTTTTTCTTTGCATGATTCTTTGCTTTAATCTGCATTTGTGGATGGCACAGCAAACTGTGTTCGCAGACAATATGTTCTGGAGGTGTTTCAGAGCCCATGCAGTGATTTCCGTTACAGAATCATGCCTGTTTTTAATGCAGTGCCGCCTGAGGGCCCGAAGATCACGGGCATGCAATATTGATTTTCACTCTTGCCCCTTGCACACAGAGATTTCTTCAGATCTTTTGATGATATTATGTACTGTAGTTGATGAGATATTCATAGTCAATTTTACATTGAGGAACATTATTCTGAAAATGGTGGACACAGTTTTTTGCAGATTGGTGAACCTCTGCCCATCTTTACTTCTGAGAGACTCTGCCTCTCTAAGATACTCTTTTTATACCCAATCATGTTACTGACCTGTTGAAAATTAACCTCCAGCTGTTTCTTTTTAGTAATGTTATAACACACAACGGAGGGAGGCAGGATGCATACGCTGGGGAAACAGTCACTTTATTAGGAACGTAGGTATTCAAAAGTAAAGGAACATAAAAAGGGAAACAAACCATAATTCACAAAACAGATAAGGCAATAATCGAAATGAGATAATCCGCAAGGCAGTAGTTCCAACAGAGATGATCCACAGGGCAGTAATTCCAAAGGAGATAATCCACACAAGCACAGAACATGGAAACAAAACAAAACTGAACTGAAGCAAACGCACGATACTAGGCGACGGTACTGGAACTATGAACTAGGAGCTATGAGCTATGAACTAGGGGCGAGACAAAGCGAGAAGGTAGCAGCGTATAGCACATGCTAAGACGAACTCTAATACATCCATTCAATACTCCGCGAGGAAGCGGAAATGGGAAGAGGTTTAAATAACTAGAATAATCAGAAACAAACGAGGTTAAACACAGAACACCTGAAACTCATAATTAAACAATAAATGGAAAACCTATGAATGAACGGGGGTAGAGACATGACATAAACCAGAGAACAGAAAACCAATGAAAATACCGAGGCGGGGACATGACGTCAAACAAAAACAAAAGCACATTACAAAGTAAACAAAACATGAGTTCATGAATGAATCTTCCTCAACGGCGGTGCGGAGAATGGAATGCGGAAGTGTTTGAGTCAGCCGCTCACTTAGTGAGCGACTCCGAGAGCGAGGGGATCTCTAACAAGTAACACTTACTTTTCCAGCCTTTTGTTGCCCCGTCCCAACTTTTTTGAGACATGTTGCAGCCATGAAATTCAAAATTACCCTTTTTTTTCTTAAAATGGTACATTTACTCAGTTTTAACATTTGATGTGTTTTCTATGTTCTATTGTGAATAACATATGTTTGTGCAATAAAACAGTGCTTATAGCCCAAGAAAGAACCACAACAATTATAAATTGATTGATCTGAAAATGCATTGGGCGATAATGCTTTCTAAAACACTGATTCTCTAATACTTCTCCCAATACAAGTTATTTGAAAAATAGCTGCACATTTGCTATTCTGATTTGTTCTCTTTTTTGTACCCATGCTCACCATACTCTGCATATTTTAATACCCTTGAAGTTATGTTCTGATCCAATTTTTACTATACAGAAATAATTGGAGTTTTATGCATGTAGCTTAAAACATGGCATGATTTAATGGACCAAAGATAGAGGAGCCACAGAAACACCATGCACTTCTCTGTTGGTTTTATATGGCATGGTTTTATAGGCTCTTTTTGATTAACAATGGCTGAAAATTGGTTTTGCAGAGGCAAATATGGCATTGCAATTTAAAATCAGTGGAAATAGAATATACTGCTCCTGACAGGGTTTTGAGAAAGGTCAGGGAAAAGGCCAGTGTAACAGGTGACTACCATGTACTAGTCATCTTAACTTACAGTGCAGCTGTGCAAGACTTTTCATGAGAACATTTTGTCTGTCTGTCTCTCTCTCTCTCTCTCTCTCTCTCTCTCTCTCTCTCTCTCTCTCTCTCTCTCTCTCTCTCTCACACACACACACACACACACACACACACACACACACACACACACACACACACACACACACACACACACACACACACACACACACACACACAGCCCCATCATCAGTTTAGCCCCTCATGCTCAGTAGTAGTTCTCTGCAGCTTCACAAAGCAGCAGATAGAGATTCTCAGATGTACAAAAGTACATTATTGCCATGGAAACTGGAAACTGCATTAGTTTTTGCTCATCTCTACGCCTGTGCAGTCACATTCAGGGAGTCCAGTGTGATCATAATTGTTATGCAACCAAGGACTTATGGCTTGGTGCTATCTGCCTCGCATTAAAATAGTAATTAGTGACATTGGGCCTCTCATTTATAATTTTTTAGTAAAGTTGTGTGTAAATGTTTTCAAAGGCCAAACTGAATTACAATAATTCCATCAGATTTATAAAAGTTTGGGTAACACTGGTGGTATTTTATACTCAAGGGCATATGTTGATGAATGTAAAGCAGGTTACTAGAGCTGATTTCATTTGCAACTCCACTAATGGCAAAGCTCACAGACTGGGCTTTACTAAATTTTTGTGTGTAAATTTAAATAAATAAGCTATATAAACCTGACAGTATAATCTGTGTTTAAATTCGCAATAAACAATTGTCGATTATGTGATTTGAAGTTGATCAAGCTGATCGAGGTTCACATTAGTGAGCCTCCATATGTAAACTCAGGAGCTCTGGTAGGAATACAAACGTTTTCTCAACCTAACAGGATTTTCCTGAACACAAAATTTCTTGTGTAAATGCTCATATGAACATAAAACTAACAAAAATAAATTTGTTCATAACGAGCTTGATAAATATAGACCATTGTGTGTACTAATAAAGGTATATTTGGAGCCTTATATGTTTCAGTAAGGACATATTGTACTACTGTAAGTTCAACACTGTAAAGTTTATTCTAAAGATAAAACATCCTCAGCTTTTTCAGCGCAGATATGAAAATGAACTGCCATTTTAATCTAAATATATCTAAATAATCTGATATTGTCCTTTCAAAGCGGCACTTTGCAGGCTTAGAACAACCTCAGTAAATATTATGAAAAAGGTAACAAAAACATAGTCTTAAATTGCGTTCTGGTCATTTCTGACTTTGAACAAAAGTGACATTACATTATTAGGGGATTTTATAAAAAAGTTTGAGGGTTCATTATATTTAATCAGAATTTCAAAAAACAAAAGGTTTTATAGTCTTTCAGAACAGTAAGAAGACCAAACAAGGGGATGTGTAGCAAACAGCAAGAAGTGATATGTGAAAGTGCACATTTTGTTCACTGCCATTTTTCCATGGCCTCATCTGAGCAAGATTATCCAGAATTACAGATGGAGAATATTTATTTTCCTTAGCACTCAATTTAAGTAGAAGTTTTGTATGACTGTTTTCCAAATTGTCCCCTATTGCAATTTAAGCTTGAATGGTTAACCTAAAAAAATAAATAATTGCAGAAAGTAGTTAGCTGTTAAGTTACAAGTTAAGTCCGTAAACACTAACTTGAAAGAGAAAAGCAGCTCCAGCAACCAGCTTATTAGTCTAAATTATTTTACTGACTGACTATCTGAGATAAACATTATATCACTTAATTTTTTGTATTCATCCATCAGTTCAAAATATGTAGAATATGAAACATGAAACCATGTAGTTTCAATATCTAGAAGCTGCTTGATTTAAAAGGAATGATGCTACCCGCTTATTATGGCAAATGCCTTATAAATGTTGTAAATTCATTATAACCTAACAATGTACTGTAATATGGCTGTTTGAGGAGGTGGGATGAGCATCGTCATAGTTCCCAGTGGCCAAACACAGTGGAGGTGGGCGGACAGTTCATTCACCTCGGTTTGGAGAGTGATTTTTCCGAAGTGCTGCACAGAAGTGTTTCTCCAGAATTGGTTGGAAGTATTAGATTGTCTTTAGATGCAAGCTTATTTAATTCCCATGCTGTCAAAATGCAATCCTGAGGACCTGCAATCCTAAAGTCCTGAAGACTTTAGCTCCAACCATAATCGTGCCCTCCTGATCATCTAATCATTGCCTCTAATCATTGTTCTTGATCAACTAAAACAGGTGTGTGAGATTTTGGTTGCAGATGAAATCTGCAGGAAGCTAGATCTCAAGGAAGAGGGTTGGTGACCACTGTTCAACATCAACCAACATCCAGTCCCGAAGGCCAAAAAAATCCTACCCGAAACAGGGTCATAATCTTTATTTATTGTGCAGGTCATGCTTTTAAATCGATACTGCCTGTGAGTCTCATAACTGTCATTTTTCATTTAAAGCATGTGGCTTATATTCAGTGCCTATTTCAATATGGGACTACATACCATCCAGGGTGTATTCTGCCTCACACTTAATGTGGTCCTGGGTAGGCTTGTCATGATAATTACTTTATCGTCTTATCGTACGATACATGGATATGACCTCGATAGTTTTTGCTGACCTCGATATTGTCCATTGTGTTTACATGCATGTTTGTTTGCATAAGAATTAATGTCTTTTTTTTTTTTTTTTTTTTTTTTTTATTTATTGCATTTGATCAAAGAAACATACAACCATATCTTGTACATAATGACAACAGGGGGATACATTACACAAATCCAAATTCAGCATAAATTATAACATTAATATGTTAATTAATTAATAATTAATAAATTTCACTGTGGCGACCCCTGAAGGGAACAGCCGAAAGGAAAAGAAGAAGAATTAATAATTAATAAATAAGAAAGTATTCTATTCAAAAGAGGAGATGTATTCCTAGACTTTGTATTCCATATTACCTTGTTCACTAAGTCATAAAACATTTTTAAATCTATACAAAAAAAAAAAAATCTGAAACAGGGTTTGATGGCTGTTACCTTCGCTTTATTCAAATGAAATTTAGCATTAGCACCGATTTTAATTAATACATAGTGTTGAAAAAAAGGCAACGCAAGATATTAACAATGCACTAACAATGTTTTTTGAGGAAGAAAAATCTAGAAAGAATATTTCTAGTGTTTCAAATAATCCAGTCATTATTAGTAATGTGAGTCAGGTTGTAAATACCCTCTTTCCGTAACAATGCACTAAAACATGGATAATCAATAACTAAAGAATAAAGAATCACAATATTGTATTACAATAGTCTACTCATTGAAATGTTATTATATCAAGAGATGAGGTTTTCACAGCAAGGGCTGTTTTCACATGTTTTTGTTGATACATGTTTAAGTTAATATATTAAATGTGTGAATATTTGGTTTAAATTTTAGCATTTTCTCATCAACTAAAATGCTGTTGACTAATATTAAATTCCACTTTAGTAAATTGACTAAAATTAATAAATATGACATGACGAAATATTGAATATAAATTTAAAGGATATTTTCGTCAGAAGGCAAAAATTATGCTATTATATTATCATTATATCGGTGGCATAAAATCGTCTTAAAATGACAATAATATTGTTTATCGCAATTATTTCTGGGGCAGTATTTGGTCCAATAAAATTTGTGATCATGACAGGCCTTGTTCTGGGACAGGTGCCGTATTCACTGCAACCCTGACCAGGATAAAGTGGTTAGTGAAGATGAATAAACAGCCAAAAAGCTTTCTTTGCTCAGTGAAATAAGCTTAGTGTTTGCAAAGCTGCTTTCCTCACACTGACTGGAGCATTTATTAAAGTGGCTCTGATTACTTCAATGAGCTTTTAATTTCACTAAAGCAACATGAAATTAAACACATGCAGAGTGAAAATGAAGACATGATAGACAACACAGGCTGTGCCATGTATGCTGTAGCAGGGACTGAACAAGAAGAACTGACATTGGTAGAATTTGCATTTCCCTAATTATTTTATTCACCTGGCAGTATATTGTTTGTGTTGTAGGTAACAGAGCTGAATGAGGCTTTGTCGAATGAGGAGAGAAACCTCCTTTCTGTGGCATACAAGAATGTGGTAGGTGCACGCCGCTCCTCCTGGAGGGTGATCTCTAGCATTGAGCAGAAGACCTCAGCTGATGGTAATGAAAAGAAGATTGAAATGGTGCGAGCCTACCGTGAGAAGATTGAGAAAGAGCTGGAGGCTGTGTGCCAGGACGTGCTTGGCCTGCTTGACAACTATCTGATCAAGAACTGCAGCGATGCACAGCATGAAAGCAAGGTGTTCTACCTGAAGATGAAGGGCGACTACTACCGCTACCTGGCAGAGGTGGCTACAGGTGAGAAGCGATCCACAGTGGTGGAGTCTTCCGAAAAGGCATACAATGAGGCGCATGAGATCAGCAAGGAACACATGCAGCCCACACATCCCATCCGCCTGGGCCTGGCACTCAACTACTCGGTTTTCTACTATGAGATCCAGAATGCACCGGAGCAGGCATGTCACCTGGCCAAGACAGCATTTGATGATGCCATTGCCGAGCTCGACACCCTCAACGAGGACTCCTACAAAGACTCCACGCTCATCATGCAGCTGCTGCGAGACAACTTGACACTGTGGACGAGCGATCAGCAGGATGACGAGGGCGGCGAGGGCAACAACTAAGTAGTAGATCTTTCTCTGTGCAGAAAAATGATTTAAGAAATACAGCTGGTGGACTTTGGCAAGCAGCATTCGCCATGGTTTCCTCTGCAGTGGCAGTTCTTTATTTTTCCATGAATTTAAAAAGAAAAAAAAAATATTGAGAGCAGTTAAAAAGGGGTGGGGCTGAAGTCTTAGTTTGAGGATAAACAGAAATCTATAAAGCTGAACGAGCCTCCTTTGTCTTGGTTCTCTATGACGTTTGCCAAACCACTGAAAATGTCAGTCAATCCGTCAGAAAGGGGTCGTCCTTGGTTTGGAATTGCAGTCACGCACTGGCATATGGACTGATGTAGTTCAAAGAGATAAAGAGATGCTGCTCATTTATGTTTCTGGGTAGTAGAAAAGCATTTGAAAAAGAGGGTGAGCTAAAAAAACAAACAAACACTTAGATTTAATGTCTGCAAAATAGCCTTAATTGGTTCCAGTATTATTCACAAAAAAAGATGATATATATATATAAGGCACATTTTTGAGTTGAAATAAGAGTTTAAATGTGAGTAAAATAGACATGGCATATTTAACAGATTACTCTAATGTTTTGACCTCCAAAATAGTCAAATATACATTAACAAAACAAAATATTATTGCCATCATATTCTGATGTTTCTGGAACCATAGGTTATTTTGAAAGAAAAAAATAGAAAATAAAAAGAATATTGCAGCTTCAAAGTTTGTGGTTTACTTCTGTGTTTAATTTATTTTTGCACTTGCCAACTATACTGTTTTGTCAGTGTAAGATGATGATACTATCAATGATTCAATATTGTGCATGCTGGTGATGTATTTATACAATAGCTTGACTTTATTAACTTATACCTTGGATGTTATGTATTCCTATGATTGAGAAGTAAAATATGCTTCATATTGATTACTTCTTATTTATCTTTTTTGATTTGCTAATTTAAAAATTGTGATTGTTATGAATAAATTGATCTGTTATGGGAGTTGCTGTTGTGACATGAAATATGTTTTATTTCTTTAGCTAGACTAAAATTTGAAAAACACTACTGATCACTTAACTGTGCACATGTTTTTTCCACAGTAAACTATATCATGACATTGTTTAACAATGTTTCTGCTCTCCGCAAATTTTGAGTGCTTTTTTTTGTCATGTTATGCAAAATGCAACATGTATGGTTTGAGCTACAGTGAAGTATCGGAATCAGTGTTTCTGTGACACAATCAGAACATGGACCATAAATTGTATTTGGCAGTAATCATTTTTTTTTCATTCATATATTTATTTTTGTTTCCTTTTTTAACTTTTAGCTGTCTCCTGGGTGACACTTATCTTGAATGTGAATAATTATGTAGCAGTTGCAGTTGCAAGAGCCAAAATAATAAGACATGAATTAAAAAAAGAAAAAGTAAATAAATAAAGAAAAAAGTGGTCATAGACACATTGCCTTTATGTTGGTCATGTGCAGTGAGGGACATTGTTCTAAAGCAAGTAAAAAAAACATATATTATGCAACTATTTAGATTATATAAATAGTTGCATAATACAAACACAACCCAGTCAATTCTAATCAGAAATATGCAATCTTCTGCAGGTTGTGTTTCGTAGACTTGTTTGTGTTTGTATTGTACAGTAAACTTTATCATTTAGCCTACACCATAAAACTGAAACAGGGGGCATCATATTCTTTTCCATATGCTCATGGTTGGATATATCAAACGACCAAAGGCAGCTTTCTGCAGTCTATCACTGGGTAATTTCTTTGTTGAAAAAACATGCTAGAAACCTGTACTTGAGGAGAATGGATCATACTTGGAAAAACTAAACCTGAATCGCAATTAACATTTAGAGTTTATTTGTAGCACCCATTTTGTCTCATTTTGGTCCTGATTTGGTCCATAATTTAAAACTGTAAAAAAAAAAAAAAAACATTTTAATGGTACCAGAAGTCAATAATTACATGTGTGTGAGAGAGAGAGGGAGAGAGAGGGGGAGAGAGAGAGCTCCTCTATCTACCCATAGCACCCCATGAACAGTTTTCCAATGGAACCAAGCAAAAATACTCTCAATATGAACGGATCTATAAATGATCATTTATCTGACTGTGCTGCAGAGTGAACAGTCAGACAATATACGGCTGTCATCTCATATGTCAGACTCAACAGATGCTATCACCTAGTTAGCATTAAACATTGGTGATACACATTTGCAGATGGAATGCAAAGGTGTATTTGTATATATTATTGAGTACTGATTACTGCTACCATTTGAACTAAATTATCAATGTGCTTGTCATTAATATAACAATCCACAATACAACACTGTTCACTGTAGCCTAAAATGAAATTCTGTACCATATTTCCAAACAATTTAGTTATTAGTAAAAATAATTTGCTGTGTGGAGCATTTTGCTGTAGCCTCATGAAGTAACACACCCGACTGTTCAGGGATGAATCTCTCTCTTTAAGTTAGGCTGCACTGCCAGCCAATAGCAGACTGTCTGAGCTTCCAGGTCAGCCAGTGGTTAGCCTGTTGCCAGGGCTGGAGAAGCATTTCCCATTTACACTGTGTAGAAACCCAGAACAACCTGCTGGCTAAATAAAATGAGAGAGAGAACATTAAAATCCATAGCCACCCTTCTCCGCTCCTCAATATCAAGGATCGATTTGTGGGTTCCAGGGTATATATACTGTATAAATGAGAAATACAATACAAGGCTCTCGATTCAATATGTCACTTACTGCATTCAAATGGCTGCATAACAAAGTAGGCTATTCATTCATTAAAATACTGCTTATATTATGTGAGGTGTAATATTTTTTTCATTTATTCAAGTCCACACTATTGCCCCTGAAAAAGTAGCTTCCTCTTCAGCTTGAATCAGAGGTTTACAGGAGGCTAAAGCATGCTTCTCCTTTGCATTTTTTCACAAGCCAAGTTACTGGGGTGAAAATTTTCAGGAATCTGAGGCTACAGTGTGTACAGGATCATTGAAACTAGGCAGTCAAAAATTGGAAACCAGGTGACATTTTCCCAATTTTCAACTATCCAGTTTTGATGAGCCTGTACCCACTATAGTCTCAGATTCCTGTTCTTGGCTGACATGAGTGATATCCTGATGAAATCTGATGTGGTCTTTTGTTGTTATGGCCCATCTCCCTCAAGTTTCAAAATGTGTGTTCTGAGATGATTCTTGCTTTGATTATCTTGAGATCATCAACTGGCTAATATCATCACTACAGTGAAGCATGGTGGTGGCAGCACCATTCTAAAAGGGTGATTCTCAGCAACAGGGATGGTCAGAGACTGGTTAGAATTGAGGGGAGGTTGAATGCAGTCAAATACAGAGAAGTCCTTGAAGAAAACCTGCTCTAAATTGCACACAACCTCAGACTAGGGTTCACCGTTCAGCACAACAGTGACTCAAAAGCACACAGCCAAGACAAATGCTTCGCAACAAGTCTTTAAATGTCCTTGAGTGGCACAGCCCAAGAGCAGACTTGTTCATGAATACAATCTGTGGAGAGACCTGAGGAAAGCAGTTCACAGATGATTACCATCCAGTCTGACTAAGGATCTGCCAGGAAGAATGGGACAAACTGCCCAAATTCAGTTGTGCAAAGCTTGTAGAGACCTACCCAAGAAATTCCAAGACAGTAATTGCTGCCAAAGGTACTTCTACAAAGTACCAAATAAAGGGTCTGAATACATATCTCAATATTTCATTTTTTGATTTTTAATAAATTTGCAAATTCTTAAAAACTCTGTTCACCTTGTCATTATGGATTACGGTGTAGATTAATGGCAACATGTATATTTATTTCATTTTAAATGATATCTATAACAATAAAATGTGCAAAAAGTGATGGGCTCAGACTTCTTTCCAATCCAACTTCATAATGGACATAATACTACATACAGTGCTATCCACTAATATTGGCACTCTTGGTAAATATGAGCAAAGAGGACTGAAAAATTCTTTATTGTTTAATCTTTTGATATTTAGTTAAAACAATTCACAAAAATACTCTGCTCTCAGGGATATCAAACAATTGCAAACACAACACAGGTTAAAATAATAATAATAATACATTATATATAATAAAAAAAATTATTACACCTGGGTGACTAGGAACAGGAAATTGTTCAACCATGACTACCCGTTTCACAGGGGTATAAATATGAGGTAGCACATATGCCAAATTCCCTTAGTCATTCATAACAATGGGTAAGACCAAAGACTATAGCTGTGATGTGCGGCAAAAGGTTGTTGAGCTTCACAAAATGCGAAGTGGCTATAAGAAAATAGCACAAGCATTGAAAATTTCCACCATCAGGGCAATAATTAAGAAGTTCCAGTCAACTGGAAATGTTATGAATCAACCTGGAATTGGACGTGTGTCTATATTGTCTCAACGCACTGTGAAGAGGATGGTTCGAGTGGCCAAAAAATCTCCAAGGATCACAGCTGGAGAATTGCAGAAGTTAGTTGCATCTTGGGGTCAGAAAGTCTCCAAAACTACAATCTGAAGTCACCTACATCACCACAAGTTGTTTGGAAGGGTTTCAAGAAAAAAGCCTCAACTCTCATCCAAAAACAAACTCAAGCATCTTTCGGTTTGCCAGACACTACTGGAACTTCAAATGGGATCGGGTTCTATGGTGATGAAACCAAAATAGAGCTTTTTGGCACTAAACACCAGAGGTGGTTTTGGCGCACACAGAGAGGTAGCCATATGGAAAAGTTCCTCATGCCCACGGTTAAATATGGTGGAGGCTCTTTAATGTTTTGGGGCTGTTTTTCTGCCAGAGGACCTGGACATTTTGTTAGGATACATGGCATCATGGACTCTATCAATCATCAACAGATATTAAATGAAACCTGACTGCCTCTGCCAGAAAGCTTAAAATGGGCCGTGGTTGGATCTTCCAGCAGGACAATGATCCAAAACATACATCAAAATCAACACAAAAATGGTTTACTGACCACAAAATCAAGGTCCTGCCATGGCCATCCCAGTCCCCTGACTTGAAACCCATAGAAAACCTGTGGGGTGAACTGAAGAGGAGAGTCCACCAGCGTGGACCTCGAAATTTGAAGGATCTGAGAGATTCTGTGTGGAGGAATGGTCTCAGATCCCTTGCCATGTATTCTCCAACCTCATCAGGCATTATAGGAGAAGACTCAGAGCTGTTATCTTGGCAAAGGGAGGTAGCACAAAGTATTGACTAAAAGGGTGCCAATAATTGCTGTGTTTTGTTGGCAGTTGTTTGATATCCATGAGAGTATTTTTGTGAATTTTTTTAGCAAAAGATGAAAAGGTTGAATAATAAAGACAATTTTTACAGCCTTCTTTGCTCATATTTACCAAGCGTGCCAATATTAGTGGAAGGCACTGTATATCGTATACTGCCATTGAGATATATTTTAGTGGTTATGGCAACCCAGGCCTCACACAACACTTGGCTTGTGTAGTGCTGGATTAGTGGCTTTGGGTTACTGATCAGAAGGTCTTAAGGTCAAACTAAGCTGCCACTTGAGCAAGGCTCTTAGCCCACTCTGCTCCTGGGGTGCTGTATCATGGCAGACCCTGATCTCTGAGCCAAGATTCCTAAAAAAGCTAGGATATGTTAATAAAAAAGAATTTCAGTGTCCTGTAATGTATATGTGACAAATAAAGGTGTTCTTATTCTTGTGTATGGGGTTTGCTTATAACTAGGGCTGGCTTTTCACTCATTCAGTCAGTCAGCACGTTGCACACTCTCTGCACTAAGGAGACTTTCTGAAAGGGAGGAAACTATACATTTAGAGACTTAAAATATGTCTCAGATGGTGTACTATGCACAATAGGACAATTTTTCGCACCATAGGTCCACACCTTGACAATGTCACCAAAGTGGACTTGGACCTCTGTTGAAGAAGAGACCTTGAAACCCCACAGTGCATCACTCACCAGAAGAGAGCAGAGAGCAGAGTATTTTTGTGAATATTTTTGAACAAAAGATCAAAAGATTAAACAATAAAGACAATTTTTCACAGCCTTCTTTGCTCATATTTACCAAGGGTGCCAATATTAGTGGAGGGCACTGTAGTATGAAAGTACTTGAGGGTTTAATGGTGTAAAAGTGAGCATCTGGGACAGTCCTCAAGATTCATCACATTCCCAGCTGATGATGCTTGATGAGCTGATATGCAGCCCTAGCATGTATATTTACCTGTGCTTTCCCAACTCAAACGCAAAATGTTTTGGACCAAGTCTAAATTATAATGAGTTTTAGAGGAGTCCTCAGAGATGTATGCACAGAATATTAATGAATATAAACTGACTCACTGTCTGGATATATTTCTGTACTATGCCAAATAGTTTGTACATAGAAGGGAGACATTGCATCTCATAGCCACACAGACTGGAGCATATTATTGTTACTTGCTACCCCCTATTGGCTGATGGAAGAAGTGTACTATTCAGTGATTATGTACATTTTAAGTAGTTATTTGAAACAATAATGAAAGTGGAATGATGGAATTTGGAATTTATCTTAAGCTTTCCTTCTCCTGCTCACTGTTTTTGATTTATTTATCTTTATTTCAGTGCTTTCAAAGCTGAATTAGGGCATGCATAACCTTTATTCAGAAATGTGGCATTTTCTAATGTCAGAAAAGTTTGGCCATTATAAGCATTTACAAAACTATTTATAGTGTAATAAGCACAATAAAAATACTTATTGTGGAATTATGTGCAAACGTGCTATGCGATATTAACTTAAAAATTGCCTAACCAACTTAATCTGCAACAAATTAATACAGGGGTACACAGTGAGCTAAGGAAGAATATTAATAGTAAATTAATGGTAAATTAATAGTAAACTATTAATATAATAGTGTCTCAGCCACACTGGAACATAAAAATGACCGAGAATAAAAAAAGAATGTGGATTTAATGAAAGGTACTGTAGATCAGTCTGGGGTGAATTCCACAAGATAATAAGCAACAATGCCATCACCTTGTTGCATGGCAACTGTTGCTATAGTAACCTGAACCTGCTCATCCTACACTGTGGAATGACAAAACACAAAGGCGACCCTTCAAATGAACATGAAATGTACTGTATTTGTAAAGGAATTTACAGTAGGCTGTATGCCACTGATTATTTAACCTTTCCTATCTTTATGAAAATACTGTCAGAAATGCTGAATGTTCTATCAGTGGGAGAACTGGAGGTCATAGCAGTAGCGGGAAACAGGAAGCAAGTTCAGGGAAACGTGGTGGGGCTGGGTGAAGCAAAAAGTAAATGCCGACGGGCAGGTGAAGGCTTGATCCTAGAGGCATAAGGAGACGACAGGGTAAGCAATCTTATAACCAGACACAGGGAAACTAGAGCACAAGCACAAGAGCACTGAGAAAATGAGCATAAATTAAATACAGGTAAATTAGGAGGTTACCGTACTGAGAGCCGGAACGATCTGTCAAAAAATGGCTGGAAAACCAGGGTTGATATACTCTGTGGGGTTGATGAATGGATTGGCAGCAGGTGTGATCTCTGGAACAATTTTGAAGGCTTGAACAGGAGAGCTCCGCCCAGCACATACACACAAACAAAAAAAAAAGACACACTGGAGACACGAGGAAGAGAAACACAAGGAAAACAGAATGGAACAGTTAACCAGCCACGGACATGACAGGGTTAGGATTATGGAAACTATAGCACATATAGCTTCCAAACATAATTTTCTAGCAGATAACAATGCCAGTGGGTTTGGAAGCCAAATATATTTTTATAGACCTTTTTAATATAACAGGCCCTAGTAGTTTATCTATCATAAACAAACTCCGGCTGTAGCTCTGGGGGTGCCCGCTTATGGAGCCGTTTATGGACATGCCAGCTATCCCTAAACCATTCCTGTGAGCAGAAGGAGGAGCTCCCTTTTCCCTGTTTTCAACAGGTGGGGCACTGTAGACTGGCCTGCCGGGTGCAGCCCTCGGTAGTGCACTCCTGGGTCCGGGGCTGAGAGGTGCAGGCCGCCACGTTGGCCCGCTCCCTCTCATAGTGCTCCAGAAACAACTGGCTGGTCTGATCGCACAGTTGAACTTTGTTCAAAAAAGTGTTTAGGTCCGGCTCGAATTCCGGGCTCCCATATTCCTTGACTAGGAGATCCACAAAACCCGAAACAGTAGTTAGTTCGGTGTACCCACTGGTGAGGTGGATCTCTGCCCACCAGCAAGCTGAGCCAAAGAAAACGGTATATACTTGCTACAGATATCAATGCAAATAGGCTTGTAAGCGAATCCTTTTTCATGTAGATTACTTTAATGATTTTTAACATCTGCATGTCCAGTTAAGTTCAGTTAATTATGACACACAGTCCAGTTTGGGTGAGCATGGACACCTTGTGGAATCTATGCCACAAAAACTGAAACAAGAACTGAGGGCAAAGAGCCAGTATTAATATGGTGTTCCTAGTAAAGTGTCTGGTGAGTGTAGCAACTCTGCTTAAAAATAGTACATTTGGCTTGCTATTAAGATTAAAAAATGAAATACATTTTCTGAAAACTAGATGTAAAACTAGATAGTTTAATTCAAATGTAGGATTGCAAAAAACCTCCTCGTTTTTGCTTACTTAATGGTTGGCATACGTGCGTGTAACGCTAATACTGTCATGTGTCCTTATTACCCATTTAATTATTTTAAAAACATCCGCGGACCACCGCATTGTTAAGTGTGAAACTACGCCATGTACATAGCTGCAAATTAACCTTATTTTTTCCTTAAAATGGTACATTTCCTCAGTTTAAACATTTGATATGTTTTCTATGTTCTATTGTGAATAAAATATGGGTTTATGAGATTTGCAAATCATTGCATTCTGCTTTTATTTACACTTCACACAGCATCCCAACTTTTTTGGAATTGGGGTTGTAGTATGTAATGTAATGTATGTAAATGAAAATGTAATGTAGTAAGACTGTAGAATTTACAAAACAATTGAACTGCGAGATTGATCAGATATCAATTTAGTTATGATTGTCACGAACCATTTATGTCTCATGTTATTAATTATTGATAATACTAATTATTTATATATTATATATTATATTTATACATTAGAATAAATACAGCCTGACTATATTGTTGTGCTGTGTGGAAATTTTATTTCTCTCAGCTATTAGCAAAACAAGGTTATTTTGCAAACAAAGCAACATCTCCCCCCCCCCCCCCCCCCAAAAAAAAAAAAAAAAAAAAAAAAAAAAAGTGATGTTCTCATACAGATGCTTGAGAGCGTTCCGAGTATTTTTCCTTTAAAATGGAAAATGAATGACAGGTGAACATAGTTACTTATCTGTGTGGAAACCCTAATGTTAATGTCTCTATAGTAGCACAGTAATTAAACTGCAGTTTTACCCATTACCTGGTAAATT
This sequence comes from Cranoglanis bouderius, assembly GCA_023630585.1. NCBI lineage: Eukaryota > Metazoa > Chordata > Actinopteri > Siluriformes > Cranoglanididae > Cranoglanis > Cranoglanis bouderius. The sequence goes on from CM042543.1 coordinate 25,369,528, forward strand.
TATTAATTTTTTGTTTAATATTTTGCAATTATAATTAATTATCAGCAGAATTTATCCAATCTAATGTGTTTGAGCGTCCTCTGCAGATTAAACCTGCCAGTCATGTTGTTTTTTTCCATTCATTCTGTTTTCACACTCAGTTCCAGGAGCTTCAGAGACAGAAAGAGTTTTTGTGCACCTCAAACTGCAAGCTTGCAGAGCAAAATGTATCCAATCAGCCATATCTGAAATACAACAAAGTGCTGCTAGCAGAAAGGTACCAACTTCTTGGCCAGCTTATCACCTCAGTAAGACACAAACAAAAAGAGTTGGGTAAGCACTAACTTTTCCAAGCTAGTGTGCTAATACTTAATGAGTGCAATTCCAGAATTGCTTAGCAGTCATTCTTATAATTTGTTTTTAAATTTAAAACATATAGACAAGTTGAATGGGCAATTGAGCCTGAAGGCAACTCATCAGCTTCTAAAAGAAAAGCTTGCTCATCTTAAGGATGAATCTGAGATACTTGTGTTTCATATTTTATATATGATTAAATGTAAAAAGAAAGACCATGTTAGAGTCTTGGGCAGAAGTTTATGGAGGGTAAAAAGCTGCTGGTAGATTTTGTGGAATCTTTTCAAAGCATTCAGTTCTACCATGCTCATCTGGTCCAGTTGGAGAAAATGCAGGATGTCCACATGCAAACAAACAGAAACCGGAGAAAGGAAGAACTTGAAGTGACCAGACATCATCTAGTGTACTGATGTGTACTGATGTTCTATAGCATCTCTCCATCTATCATACTCCCTAGTTCCATACTTCCATTTATGGGCCATTCCGTTAAACCACCATACCTACCTTGTCTTAACCACTATGCAGGTGCTGATTTGTGGATGCCTTTAATACACAAAAATAATGCAGGGCATTCACAAGAATTTAAGAATACATGGCCATAAACAGAAGCCCATTTAAAACAAGAAAACTAGAAATCATGCACCTTGAACTTTTATTTCTGCAGAGCTATATTAATATTTAAGAATTAGAATATATTATGTAATAACCACAAAATGAGGATGGGTCCCCTTTTGATTCTGCTTCCTCTCAAGGGAGTTTTTCCTTGCCACTGTTGCCTCTGGCTTGCTCATTAAGGATCTAAAGCAGATTTCCGTAAAGCTGCTTTTTGACGATGTGTATTGAATAAAGGGTTAAATACATAAAACTGAATTGAGTTTTACGTTTATCCTAAGACTCCAAAATACAGAATCCTATTAAATACAGTTTAGTAGTTAGTATAATCAAACTTACAAGCCCATTGTCATTTGTTGCTAATACCAAGTCATATATACAAGTTGGTGGCTATTACATGGACTTAATTAGTTTTCATTGAGCAGATTCCCTCCCTAAATGATACTTAATGTCACTGGACTCAACCTATGCAGGTGAAGTTCAGCCAGGGGTTTGGCTCCTTGATCAAACTCTAATTTGAGCAGATATAGAGACACAGAACGGGCAGAGTGGAGGCATTGTTTGCCTCTTTGCCCTTCGATAAGACTTCAGTTACATTGCTGTCAGTGACTGCCCAATTTGAGTTGCAGGGAACATTTTCATCTGTCAGCCAAGTGCTTAGTGCCCTTGGGCTCTTTGCTACACTGCTGTCTGTTGCAGGCTACCATAGTGGAAACAGACCTAAACGGCATGCAAGCATTCATCATTTATTCACCCGGAATATGACCAATATTACTTATCTTAATTGCATGTGTAATTGATCAAATAAACACACCTGGAAAAACAATTGTCTTTATTTAGAAAAAATTAACTTCAACAGCAAAATATATTTTATTCTTCACATTATTCAATATCTCATTCACATAATTAATATCATATAAATAAAGGCATCCAGTTATTATACAGAAATGCTGCACCACACAAAAGGCAATAGAATAAAAAGTCAACAAAATATACAAAACTGTTAATTTCCCTGTGTAAAATGTGAAGCAAAGATTTTTGCAATTCTTTTTGTTTCTTCTCTCTTCACTGATGATGGAGGAACACTGGGCCTTGGCCGAGTCATTCTATGATATGTAAGCTCAGATTTTCCAGAAGCCTAAAACAGATTATTTTAAAAACATGAGGGGAACTGTGGCACAAAACCATAAAATACCCATAACACTTCCAAGAATTGGAAAAATGAAAAACAGACACTTCAGCTGAGTAAATATCTGTCATCCAAGGATGTGGGAAGTAGGGGAGCTGAGGCAGCCCCCAACTTTCAGGATTCGTTAAATTGCAAATGCAGCTTCAACTGCAATAATAATAATAATAATAATAATAATAATAATATTATATAAAGTTGGTATGTCAGAGATAGACAAGTTTGTATGTTGGTATTCCTCTTATACCACAGTGATTTACCAATGATTAAAATTTGTAATTTACTAATGAACATCACACTTTTTAGCAGTTCAAAGCACAGAGGAGTTTCCCCTTTCTGGTTTGTCTGTTTCATGACAAGCAGGATTTTTATCTCATTAACTCCAAGAGAGGGAAAATGAGAGGCTGGTGAGGGAACGAGTTGCTATAACATAAGTTTTAGACAAATTACTGACTTTTACAAAGCTGTGGTATAATTATTGTAAACAACACGCAATCTCTGTTAAAAGAAAATTTATTTGACTATCATTCGGGTGTGGCGTCATAGCTCATGCCACATGTATGCTGCTTAAAATTCCACCCCAAATGTAAAACACCTTCTTGCGTCCCTGCTGTCATCTTTGAAATCTTTATCACTTGAAGATATGCATCAGATTTGCCATAATGTTCAAAAGAAAAGAAATACAGTAGCAACACTTACAGGATCAGGGGAGGTTGAGGGAAACACAGGAGCTAAACGCAGCACTCTCATAGATGCCTCCAAGTGGTGAGACGGAAGAAAGAAGTTTGGAATCTCTACAGCATCACAGCTATAAGAAAGTGAGTTAAGTTATAAGCAGAAGCCAAATGCCAGCTCTGTGATGTTCTAGGGTTCTGCCTTAGGAATCAGAAATTAGACAGTCATTATAGTGATTTCATACTCTAAACTTTAGCAGCATATCTTTACCAGTCATGTTAGAGATCTGCATTAATCAAACCTGCAGACATCAGGGTTGTTTCTTTGTTGTTGTTGGTAAAACAGCATTTAACAAAGATGCACAAAGCATTTACATTTGCCATTAAGGTCCCATTACTGAGGATGTGACCTATAACAAATACAGGTGCATCTCAATAAATTAGAATGTCGTGGAAAAGTTCGTTTATTTCAGTAATTCAACTCAAATTGTGAAACTCGTGTATTAAATAAATTCAATGCACACAGACTGAAGTAGTTTAAGTCTTTGGTTCTTTTAACTGTGCTGATTTTGGCTCACATTTAACAAAAACCCACCAATTCACTATCTCAACAAATTAGAATATGGTGACATGCCAATCAGCTAATCAACTCAAAACACCTGCAAAGGTTTCCTGAGCCTTCAAAATGGTCTCTCAGTTTGGTTCACTAGGTAAGCCACAAACATTCATTGCCAAAGAAGCTGGCTGTTCACAGAGTGCTGTATCCAAGCATGTTAACAGAAAGTTGAGTGGAAGGAAAAAGTGTGGAAGAAAAAGATGCACAACCAACCGAGAGAACCGCAGCCTTATGAGGATTGTCAAGCAAAATCGATTCAAGAATTTGAGTGAACTTCACAAGGAATGGACTGAGGCTGGGGTCAAGGCATCAAGAGCCACCACACACAGACGTGTCAAGGAATTTGGCTACAGTTGTCGTATTCCTCTTGTTAAGCCACTCCTGAACCACAGACAACATCAGAGGTGTCTTACCTGGGCTAAGGAGAAGAAGAACTGGACTGTTGACCAGTGGTCCAAAGTCCTCTTTTCAGATGAGAGCAAGTTTTGTATTTCATTTGGAAACCAAGGTCCTAGAGTCTGGAGGAAGGGTGGAGAAGCTCATAGCCCAAGTTGCTTGAAGTCCAGTGTTCAGTTTCCACAGTCTGTGATGATTTGGGGTGCAATGTCATCTGCTGGTGTTGGTCCATTGTGTTTTTTGAAAACCAAAGTCACTGCACCCATTTACCAAGAAATTTTGGAGCACTTCATGCTTCCTTCAGCTGACCAGCTTTTTGAAGATGCTGACTTCATTTTCCAGCAGAATTTGGCACCTGCCCACTCTGCCAAAAGCACCAAAAGTTGGTTAAATGACCATGGTGTTGGTGTGCTTGACTGGCCAGCAAACTCACCAGACCTGAACCCCATAGAGAATCTATGGGGTATTGTCAAGAGGAAAATGAGAAACAAGAGACCAAAAAATGCAGATGAGCTGAAGGCCACTGTCAAAGAAACCTGGGCTTCCATACCACCTCAGCAGTGCCACAAACTGATCACCTCCATGCCACGCCGAATTGAGGCAGTAATTAAAGCAAAAGGAGCCCCTACCAAGTATTGAGTACATGTACAGTAAATGAACATACTTTCCAGAAGGCCAACAATTCACTAAAAATGTTTTTTTTATTGGTCTTATGAAGTATTCTAATTTGTTGAGATAGTGAATTGGTGGGTTTTTGTTAAATGTGAGCCAAAATCATCACAATTAAAAGAACCAAAGACTTAAACTACTTCAGTCTGTGTGCATTGAATTTATTTAATACACGAGTTTCACAATTTGAGTTGAATTACTGAAATAAACGAACTTTTCCACGACATTCTAATTTATTGAGATGCACCTGTACATATAATGTATCTATCCTTGAAGTTTCATACATTCATCACATCTCCAGCCTTCAATGTCTTCTGAACCTAGGATTATGGTTAGCCTAACAAGTTCCATATCGTCACCATGAATCACACATATACAGATCTAAATGCATGAAGAACATCTTAATGTCTATAAAACATGTCCAGTCAACTGGACCTGCTACTGTTGTCTTGGATGAAAAATTTCACAGACAATATTGCAGGTAAAAAGGATACAGTTTACTTTCATCCTTTTCGCTTTCACTGTTTGCCTTTGTGCTAGATCCCAAGCTAGAGGATAATGGCGAGGCAGAATCTTCTGTATCTGTCGTTCTGTCATGATGATCATGTTCTGTCATCTGCCTGGTGTCTTGTGTGGAATCCTCCTTAAAAAACACCTCATCATCTCCATGTTCCACACAAACATTAGGCAAATTTCCTGCACCTCCTTCTGCTTCTCCTCCTGCTTCTCCTCCTGCATTCTCACATGATTCCGACCCAGCAGAGAGATCTGAATCAGGAGCAGTTCTCTGTGATTTATAGGTAGTAAGTGGTGGGGACATTGCGGTTTCTCTCCCCTTTTGATGTATGAGGTCTACAGGCTCCTCTGTTGCCTCAAGACTCTCTAAAGAGCCAAGTTCAGGATCAGACAGCAAGGTGGTCCAGAGGCTTGTCCTGTCCGTGGCTGAAGTGACCTCGTTGAGTGGCCGAGGTTCTATCAATGTCTCCTCAAACTCCTCGTTATCATCTTCATCCACCTCATCCTCTTCTTTATACTCATCCTCAGTGGAGATACTGTCCTGGTGGAGTTCCTCATTCCTAGGTCCAGGTTCTTCTGAAGTAAGAGACATGACGGGTGAGATGTCCTCTAGCTTTGCTTCTGGGGCCTTTTTATTAAAGTTCTCTGTCTCACAGTTCTCTGCCTCTGTTCGTTTTGAATGTTCCACACTTGAAAAAACACACACTTCAGATTCAGCTGGTGTGGAAGGATTCCTATGTGTGTTTGAGGAAAATTCTTTGGTTTGATGGTCACTTAGATCTGAAAAAGCATGAATATATATTTTCATAATGTATAGTTTTAGCAAATAGTATTTGGGAAAACAGCAGATTTGATGACAGGCTTACTTTTAATAATGTCATTGACCTCTCCCACCAGTTGGTTGGACTTGAGCAGTATCTGTTGCGTGTCTATTTCTGAATCCCCATGCACTTCCCTGTCCACAGAGTTTTGGCTCTGCTCTCCCAGTACAGAGAACACAGGTGTTGACAACTTGCGGCTGAAGTACTTTTGGATATCATCCAGCTCACTGAGGTTTTTCCTGAAAGACCGTAAAACCTGATTCACGAACTGTCCAGTCTTCTTAAGCACAAATTTAAGACCAGAAAAATGTTTATCACAATTTACCACTTAATTCGTAACAACAACAGGAAGATAATTGATACCTGAGGGCTGAGAAGAGTGCTGAATTAGAGGGATTCATGTCTTTAGCAGAGTTACTCAGCATGGCACTTTCTTTCTCCTGCAGAGTCTTATGGAACTGGCGAATGTTGTCCATGTGCTCATCATGATGATCAACCAGGCTAGACCTGAAAAAACAATGATAATAAGATCAACTCAGCAGTCCTAATGTATCCCATCCTTGCAAATAAGATTTTCAACTAATCTTTAGGCTATTTTGATTGGTTTAATTAAACTATCCCTTTAAAAGAAATGCTCACGCTAAAATGTGGTGATGCGGCTAACAGCAAACAAAATCCAGTGCTGCCATTTGTCAACTAGCAACATTTATCTCGTTGCTAGTCATTTTAGGATCTTTTTCACAAAACTATCCCCTTAAAGCAGCAGTTTGTAATTTTCAGAGCCATTTGATGGCAAGTGAAATTGCAGTAAAAATGCATTAAAAACACCACAACCCATTGGAAACCACATATGCCTTGTGAATTGCCTCACACCAGAGAAAAGCAGCTCTGTTCTGACTGGGTGAGATATTTTACTGCCAGAAAAACATTAATAGAAGCCTTAAGATGCCTTTCAAAATGGAATGATGTGCATTCTCTAAGCCAAAAGACCCTTAAGAAGCAAATGCAAAAATTATTAAAGACAGTTAGCCAAAATGAAATTAAAATTAAGACTTGAAATTAAATCTTCTTGGCATACTAGCAATATCCACTGCATGGCCATATAGCGATTCAGATTTTTTCCAAGGCATCTTAGAAAATATATGATTATTAGAGGTCAAGAAACACTTTTACAAAATGCACGTCTAATACAGAAATAAGATCTTATGACATAGTGGTTACAAAACAGTTCATCAGGTCTTACTACTACTACTACTACTACTAAATAATAATAATAATAATAATAATAATAATAATAATAATAATAATAATAATAATAATAAATAACATCTTTTTATTAATGACTCATATGATAAATTTCATTTTATTCATATGGTAGTCACTATAATCTTATATAAGACATCTTAGAAATTAAACCATTGTCTTTAAGGTACATACCTTGTAAAAAGCATTCGGTCCCCCTGTTCAGGAGTGCTAATCCTCTGCTCAGAGAAGCGAGTAATGTGACTCGGGAAGCTGCTGTACACTGCTGTGGTTTGATAACACAGTGGCATGGCACTAAACAGAGGCTGAAACAGGGATAGGAATATTTCTCTATATCCACCAGTAGCACAAAATACCCTTATAAAGCAAATACCTCTTAGTTTGACATTGTGTGTGGTACACTGATTTAATATTACCTTAAGAAAAAAATTGCATTAATTTAAATTTCACTTAACTTGATGAAATAATGATGAAATCATTATTAAGCTAGTAATCAGAAGGTTGTGAGTTTAAATCCCAGAACATCCTTAATGCTCAACTGCTCAAGAAACAATGTACAATAAGGCACTCCTACCCAAGTTTCTTCCAGTTTGGGACATTGAGGATATGAGAACACTGAGGATAAGTAAAGTACATAAAAATAAATGGAGTTTATAACATACATACACTGGATTCTGTTGCAAAGTTCTCACACACAGCCTGTCTCTGGGCACGGAGCTCCTGCACACCCTTTAGAGGAGACACAGACACTTTGATCTGGCCCTGACACTGCCCGCTTAAGTCTGTAATGTTGTACCAGCCACACACGGACTGAAAGCCAGACAGAAGTGGGGACAGGTCCACTGAGGCAAAGCCTATCACACGCTCTATTTCTGTTCAACAGGAAAACAGAGGAAAAGAAACTGTAACTGCAAATGGTTAAATCCTTTCAAGATTACCAGTTACCCAATTTGATAGAACAAAAGAAAAAGCAAATAAGAACAGAATTTAAATGAGACTGCATGTGCATAGACTATACCTCCTTTGTGCCAGACTTTGAACACCAGAGACTGCTGTGGATCTAAAAGTAGCTCCTTTGAAAGCCTGAGAAAAATGTAAGTTCATTAGCCATACACGAAATAGTTAGTGTGTGCTTTCCATGTGTGCATTTGCATAAGAGAGAATGTAGTTCACCTGCATTCCTGCTGATGGTCCCACACTGGGCACTCACTGTCCTGTACTGCAGCTGTGCTCACCATAGCAGGTTCCTCAGCTGTTACATATGACACCCAGCAGCTGGGGAGGCTGTTACTCCGCTCAGCTAAAGGGCAACCTGTGAATAAACAGACGATGTATGATATCTGGTGGACTAGTGGCTAGCATGCGGTGCTCTCACTCCTACAGCCAGGGTTCGATTCCCAGTCAGGGAACCAACCCCAGCCACTGGAGGATTGCATGAGCCGGGGCAAGCCCGTAAAATGGGGTTGTGCCAGCAAGGGCATCCAGCGTAAAACTTGTGCCAGGATCAAAATATGCGGACAGACTATTATTATTATAAGACTATTACTTTCTCTTGCTCTTGGAGTGATCTTTGTTGGTCGACCACTCCTGGGGAGGGTAACACTGGTCTTGATCTCTTCAATTTGTACACAATCTGTCTGACTGTGGATTGGTGGATTCCAAACTCTTTAGAGATGGTTTTATAACCGTTTCCAGCCTGATGCGCATCAACAGTTATTTTTCAGAGGTCCTCAGAAATCTCCTTTGGTCATGCCATGGTACACTTCCACAAACATGTGTTGTGAAGATCAGACTTTGACAGATCCCTGTTCTTTAATTAAAACAGGGTGCTCATTTACACCTGATTGTCATCCCACTGATTGAAAACACCTGACTCTAATTTCAACTTCAAATTAACTGCTACAGTGCTGTGAAAAAGTATTTGTTTGGAAGACAGGGGTCTCGTTACATCTGGCATTAACCAAATACTGAATTCCACAAAAAGAACATCATACCTACGGTCAAGCATGGTGGTGGAAGTGTGATGGTGTGAGGATGCTTTGCTGCTTCAGGGCCTGGGCAACTTGCAATCATTGAGGTAAACATGAATTCTGCTCTACCAGAAAATCCTAAAGGAGAAGTCTTCAGTCTTCAGTCCGTAAGTTAAACCTCAAGCGCAACAGGATTATGCAGCAAGACAATGATCCAAAGCATAGGAGTAAATACTAGTCCTAGAAGTAAGTGAAAGACTGATCTCCAGTTATCTGAAGCATTTGGTTGCAGTTATTGCTGCTAAAGGTGGCACAACCAGATTTTAAGGGGTCAATTAGTTTTTCACATGGGTGATAGGTGTTGGATAACTTTTTTTGCATCAATAAAAAAAATAAATAAAAACTGTATTGTGTGTTTACTCAGGTTTCTTTGTTATATGTTGTATTTCGTTTGAAGATCTAAAACTATTTAGTATGAGATATACACAAAAACAGAAGAAATCAGGATGGGGCAAATGCTTTTTCACAGCACTGTAATCCTAGAGGTTCACATACTTTTGCCACTCACAGATATGTAATATTGGATCATTTTCCTCAATAAATAAATGACCAAGTATAATATTTTTGTCTCATTTGTTTAATTGTCTACTTTTAGGACTTGTGTGAAAATATGATGATATTTTAGGTCAAATTTATGCATATATCCACCTTTTTCCTGGGGGCACTGCTATAAAAACTATTATGGTTATAACTTCCACAGAAGTAGTAGCACAGAGTTAACTGGCTTGCTTTAATGGCTAATACTGTTTGTTGCTTCAGATGGGAATATCATTACAAAGCTCAGGAACAACATGTGCTGTTTGTGGCTGTACTTACAACGAGGTGAAACTTAATTTGCGGCTTAAAGAAAAGTGCTACATACACAGACCTAAAGTCAAGGCAGACTGTTCCTGTGAGTGATTGTACGGTCATGCTTGTCTTGCTTTGCCTGACTGCATTCTCTACGTTTATAGAAGAAACAACAGTTTTTCTTACTCTTTATTAACTTACCCCCCTAGGGCTGTAGCTATAAAACACTAGTAGAGCTCAGATAATGCTACTACTACTAGCCTAATACTAATACTAGTAGTAATGATGATAATATTAATAATCATCATCTTTTTTTATCCTTTATTTATTGGCCTTCCACAGTATTGCAGCTGTGACTACATGAGCACCCCTATATCTGTATGACACCTGATGTTGACAATAAAACCCAAGCTTTATGGTGTGACACGTTCAGGCTTTGACTTGGCTCTATGTCAGCTTTTAAGGACACAATCATTTCCCACATCCTTCAATAACACAAGACCGACTGTACTATTGTGAAGGTACTGGTAAGCCTCCGAGCTCTTCAAATTGCCCATTGCCTTACCGTCACAAGCAACTGAAAAAAAAAAAAAAAGCCAAATATGCTACGGTAAATTATCCATGGCCACTTTCTCCTCACATTCCTCTATTAAGGAAGGGACAGGTATGCTGATGTCCTTCATAAGCTCCATCAGAGTGTGATTGCTCAGTTAACAGTTATTCATATGAATGACTAGCGACTCCGCAGCGAAAGGTTTGTTTACGTTTTAACGGAAGTTAGTCTCATAATTCGCGCAAAGCGTCATTGGGTGTAGGAAAAAGGTGGATATAGAAAATTCTAAAGGGTTCACAAACTTTCAGGCATCACTGTAAAAGTTATGCAAGTACTGTAGTATAACAACTAGGTTACCAGTACCTACTAAATATACTATCCATGCACTCCATTAGAAGGCAGCTGCCTAGGTGGACAGAAGATTTGGGCAGCAGTTATGTACTCTCAAAAAAATTGGCCCATATGGAAACCTGCATATGTTGTCTTTAATTTGAAGGTGGCAATGTGTCCCTCTTGGCAATTGCATAATTCTGTTAACTGAACAGAGTTCTAGGTAATTTTGAGAAACAAGGCAGAATGAATTGCCTCTACAAGGGATCACATTTACAAATGTCAAGGGCAATGAAACTGGTACAGAAGTAATATGTTTTAATGCAAAGGTGTAATAACAGGTTAGCCAATAATAAATTTTAATATTATCATATCCCTACTTCCTGTATGTAAGAAGTACATTGTGGAAGACATTTTTATTTCATTAGTATATCTTACCTTTCAAACTAAGGTGCATAGCTCGCTCTACACTGATAGCTGCAGTGAAGGTGTTGTCATTGGTGATCACAGTTGAGCTTAGCACTGATTTAGTATGTTGTCTATTATACACACAACACTGTCTGGACTGACTGACTGGAGTGGGAGATTGTACAGATGAGGGTCCTCTATCCTCCTCTTCCTCTCCTGAACTGCTTGGCTGCATCTCCTTCTCCACGAGTGGTGGGGTCAGGGGTGTGTGTGATAAGGATCCTGCTATCACAGTGATGTGGGCTCTCAGAGCGGCTCCACCCAGGTCAGCAGCAGAAGGCTTAAATAGAGGATACACACCTATAGAGGAATCAGAAAGATCACACATATTACACATATCCTTTAATTTCCACTGCTATTTTTTCCTTTGTCACCCATCTGTACATAAAAATACAGTAAAAGTACCTTCTGTATTTTTACTGTGAGGGCTAACATTTAATTCTAATTTTAATTAGGTAAAATATTTAGTATTTGAATGCATTCAAATATTAATGAGCCTAGAACTATTTATTACCACAGACAAGATTAACTTCAGCAGCAGTGCTACCTTATGCATTTTTATCACATAAACCACAGAGGATGTATGTAGCGTATGTAGTCAGGGTGTGATGATCAGATCATTTGGATCGATGCATCAATTTAAAGGGGGGGGGGGGGGGGGGTAATTGCTTTTTCTTTATTACGTAATTCGCATTACTTAATAATATGAGTCGACTTTATTGTTAAAGATCCAGAACCACTAGGAGCTGTACTTCACAGTTTTGACCACCAGATAACAGTGTGTTGAAAAGCTTCCAGTAATTAAGCCTTTTTTGATACATTTGGAAGGAAAGCCTAATTGATTCAGAGAGTTTCAGTCTGCCATCACTACCTAAAACCTAATGACTGGCACCTTACAGTCTTCTCCATTCCCATTACAACTCAACTTGACAAGGCTGCCCTCTTTCACTGCTGCTTTTTGCTCTAGTAATGGCGCTGATTGCACATTGATGAGCACAGGCACTGTATGTCTCTCTATGCTGAAGATATTTTTGTTATATTTATATTTATATAGAAGTTTTCTTTAAAAACATACTCAACCTTTTACAAAAGTTTAATGGCCTCTCTGGATATAAAACTAATTGGATAAAATCAACACTCATGCCTCTTAACACTGCTGCCAGAAATATTCAATACTCACCCAAACTAACAGTTTGTGATTCATTCGCTTATCTTGGTATTAGAATCAACCCTACCATAGCTAAAGCAATTTCATAAACACTATATGTAACATTAACCATGACTGGGAAAAATGGAATCATCTGAAAGTCTCTCTACAGGGTTGGATATCTTTTATGAAGATGAATGTATTCCCCTGATTTCATTTTTTAATTTTTCATGCTCCCTGTTCCTCCCTACCACCTGACTATTTTAATAAATCACACTCTCTTATTTCTCACTTTATATGAGCAGGCAAGGTACCTAGGATCTGTGTGAAAACATTACAGAGAGCTAAGCAATCAGGTGTTGTTGGATTTCCTGATCTTAAACTGTATTATTGGGCATTCCAATTAAGGGCAACGCACCTGGTGCTCTATTAAGGCCTATCTGGTTAGTCCACACAGACCTCATTATTTGGTGTATACTGGGAAGGGCCATAAGAGCACTGCTTTAAAATTCGAAGATAAAACATTTAGTTCACTGAAAGTGTGGAGATTGTTAGAGCAATTTATGGGCAGCACACATAAAACACACAAGACTGTGCCTTTCTGGAATAATTATCATCATATCATGTGAAAGCCTGAGGTTTATACCCCTTCTATGTAGTGTGCTATATACACAGTTTAATATAAATATAATAAGATTTACTTAACAGTTGTTCAGAAATATATTTAATAAAATAATTTGTGTAATATCAGTTTGAAGATGCATACTTTTATCTTGTTCTAATATTCAATTAGAAGACTGATGTCCAGTGGGTATAGAAAAGAATCACCCCCCTTTAAAATAATCACATTTTGTTGCTTTTCAGCCTGAAATGAATAAATAAATAAAATAAATAAATAAAAAAACAGAATCACTGAGTTGGAAAAAGGATCACCCCCCTCCTAAAAATGACTTGTAAACTCAATCAGGTGTAGCTAATCACCTTCTCAATGGCACACAAAGCCATTTGACTTTCAACTGTGATCATTTTAATTAGCTCAGCATGAAAAGAGCTTTCATGGGGCATTTCAGTCCTTGGTAGTGGAACTGAAGCAAACAATCAACTATGGGTGGCAAGGCACTGTCAAAAGATCTCCGGGATAAAGTTGTGGACAGGCACAAGTCAGGAGATGGATACAAAAAATTTCAAAGGCTTTATCAATGCCTAGAAGCACAGTGAAGTCTATTATTAAGAAGTGGAAGGTATTTGTTACAACACAGACCCTCCCTGGATCAGGACGTCGCTCCAAACTGGATGAAAGAGCCAGGAGGAAACTGGTCAAGAGGCCTACAGCAACTCTGAAGCAGTTGTAGGAATTTATGACAAAGAGTGGTCATTGTGTGCATGTGACAACAATATGCGGCATGTGGCTTGTATGGGAGAGTTGCAAGAAAAAAGCCACTCCTCAAGAAAGGCCACATGCAGTCACGACTGAGCTTTGCCAAAACACACCTTGAAGATTCAGGTCAGATGAGACTAAGATTGAATTATTTGGCCTCAACACCAAACGATATGTCTGGCGGAAATCCAATACAGTTCACCATCCAAATAACACCATTCCTACAGTAAAGCATGGAGGTGGTAATATCCTGTTATGGGGGTGTTTCTCTGCAGCAGGGACCGGAGCACTTGTCAGGATAGAAGGAAAAATGGATGGAGCAAAATATCGTCAAATTCTTGAGGAAAATCTGCTGCTCTCTGCCAGAAAGTTGTCAATGAGAAGATGGTTTACCTTCCAACATGACAATGACCCAAAGCACACAGCAAAACTGACACAGTGGTTGAAGGAGAAAAAGGTGAATGTCCTTGCATGGCCTAGTCAGAGCCCAGACTTAAACCCCATGAAAATCTGTGGAATGACTTGAAGACTGCAGTCCACAAACGGTCACCATTAAATTTAACTAAACCTGAGCAGTTCTGCAAAGAAGAGTGGGCAAATATTGCAAAGTCTAGATGTGCAAAGTTAGTAGAGACATATCCCAACACACTAAAGGCTGTAATTAAAGCAAAAGGTGGTTCAAAAAAATACTGACACAAGGGGGTGATCCTTTTTCCAACTCAGTGATTGTATTTTTTTTTCTGACATGTTGGTGTTATATCTTTCACTTGGATGTTATAAGTTGCACTGAGTAAATACAGCTGGATAAAACAAAAAATGTGTCCGTTTTCATTTCAGGCTGAAAAGCAACAAAATGTGATTATTTTAAAGGGGGTGATTCTTTTCTATACCCACTGTATAATTTTAAAAAATACAGCCAGTAATTGTATATTTACAATGCGCACCTCTATGGTAGGTGCACCTGATAAAATGGTCAGTAGGTGTAGGAATAAGCTGGGTGTACCTAATAAACATAAATATTACTATACCACTTATTGTCTGCTTGTGCTTTGAAGTTGTTGTGAGAGCTGAAAGATCCACAAAGGCGGACCCCACCAGGCGATCCAACTTGTGAGGCCGCATCCGCTTCTCCTTATGGAAGGATACCCACAGCTGCACTTCTAGCCTCTCCTCCCTCAGGTACCAGAGCAGTGGCTGGCCCACTCTCAGCTCTATTGCCTGGGTGCCCGTGAATGCCACTGTAGCCATGCCCTCACCCTCTTCACCATCATCCAGGCTTGGATGTCTCAGCTCAGAGCAGAAGGCCTCCTGATCATACAGTTTGTATCTATAGTAACAATAGGTAGACCTCTGGAGCGCTGTGTGACCTGGGAGCAGCAGGCAATGGACAGGTAGCCAGGCTCTGGGCATAATGACAGAAAATGTCATTGTGCACATACTTTCTGAAGGAGTGTTCCCTTTCTCTTCATCCTCCCCATCTTCCTCGCTGTCTCTCTTGTTTTCCCACCCCAGGATCCGTGCTGAACTGAGGACATGCTCCCGGTCTTTGCGATGGCTGAAGTTTATAGAGAGCTCCAGCCCTCCAACTGAGGTTAGGCTGTTATGTAAAGACACACTTGGAGGGAGGGAGAGACCATACCAGCCAGATATACCTAAACACACACCAGGTTTGAATGATTAACTGTTCTGGTTAAAGTTTAAAGATTAAAGTTTATTACTCAGCACACTTCTCACCTGTTCTTTTATAAAGAAGGTCAGCTAGCCGAATTTTCACTGATCCTAGAATGCTGTCTTCAGATCTTGATGCATTCATCACTGAGAAGTTTGTTTAAAAATCAGTGATAAGAATGAAAAACATTTAATCAGTTCCCAGGTCATGAGCTGAATGAAGTAGTTTCAACAGAGAAGAACTAGATGGGGGTAAGGGGGAGTCTTGTCAGTGTTTTCATTGCTGGTAACAGAAGGCTCTAAAATTTACCAGCTGCTCCTTTAATTAATCAAAACACTCTGCACTCACCAAAAACCTTTTTTTATGGTCAGGATTATTAAGATGCTTAATTACACACTGTGGCTTTCAGTGTTATGAACCCTGCAGGGGTAATGTAATACTGCAATATTACAGTGATTTTTTAACAAATGAGACTGGATCAACTGATATGATTAACCAGAACTAGTTTCTGTTGCTGTCCTCAGAGTACTCACCTTTGCGTCTATCTCTGTTATAAACTGTGAAAATGGCCATAGCTTCCTGTAGCACCTCAGCTAGACTCACACTCTCTCCGCTGTCCCTCTGCACCAGCAGCTGACAGCAAAACTCAGTGTGGTGCTCAAACTCTGGGCAAAAGCTCCTGGCTGCTACACGTGTCCTCCGGCTCTCCTTGTCAGGCAGGAATGAGAGCTGCAACATGACGAAAGAGTTAACTCCCACCTCTGTGTAGTACTGCAATCCTATGGCCCTGTGTGGAGAGACAAATATGATGGACTGTGGACAATCATGATAATTCATCCTTACCAGCTGCCATTAACCTTTAGCCACATTATTCCGATTAACATATATTCTAATTTTGAGTTTTGATACTTTGGTGAGGGTGCTATGAGGACAGAGTAAACTCCTAGGAATGCAAATAACTCACCGTGCTGCGGCCTGCAGGCCAGTGGCTCTGTGCACCTGCACGACCAGATTCACCACACAGGATGGCACAATACCACCCTTTAAACTATTTCTCCTCAATGGCCGGGTCTTGTACTGAACACCCACTTCAAGTAGACCTAAGAGGAAGTGCAACTGATATATAAGCTTATAAATTTAGCAACCCCAGTCATTAGGGTGGTGATTCATAGAAGTATGCATACGTTTATGCATCTCACAAAGGCTTTTAAATAGAACAAATTGAATAAATAAAGATTATGAACAAGTTTAATTAAACTTAAAAATTGTATTTTCATTTATACATTACTGCAAAATTTAAACTTTAAAACATAATTCATATATTTTCTATCAAGAGATTCAACTTGTCACATGACAAAATTTAAAACCCTGGTCAATGAATACTTCATATTGGTAATACTTGGCAAGAAAATTACAGACCAAATTATCTCCATTTTCTCTGGTTGTGTTGTTTTCCCCCAACTTGAGCAGTGTATGAAGTGTATATCACAGGCTGATTAAATGCGTTATTATAATGACAGTTACAGGTATAAAACCACTTATATAAACTAATATATATATATATATATATATATATATATATATATATATATATATATATATATATATATATATATATATATATATATATATATATATATATATACACACACACACACACACACACACACACACACATATATATATACATATACATATATACATTATATATATATATATATATATATATATATATATATATATACACATATATATACACACACACACACACACACACACACACACACACACACACAGACACAGTATATACAAGTGCAGCTCAAAAAATTTGAATAATTAATTTAATTCAAATTTAATTCAGAAAGTGGAACTTTCATATATATTCTAGATTCATTACACATAAAGTGAAATATTTCAAGCCTTTTTTGTTTTAATCTTGATGATTATGGCCTACAGCTCATGGAAATGAGAAACTGGAAAAATCTAGTATCTCAAAAATATTAGAATAAAGAATTTATAATACAGCAATGTCGACCTAAGAAGAGCTCTAATCAGCTAATTAACTCTGGATTCTGAATGTAACTACTGGGCTGCTAACTACTATTATGAGCTGTAAGCCATAATCATGAAGATTAAAACAAAAAGGGCTTGAAATATTTCACTTTTTGTGTAATGAATCTAGAATATATGAAAGTTCCACTTTTTGAATTAAATTCCGGGGGTGGGGGGCGATGGATAACTTTTCCACCATATTCAAATTTTTTTTTGAGATGCACCTGTGTATGTACAGTATATCACAAAAGTGAGTACACGCCTGACATTTTTGTAAATATTTTATTATATATTTTATTATATCTTTTCATGGGACAACACTGAAGAAATGACACTTTGCTACAATGTAAAGTAGTGAGTGTACAGCTTGTATAACAGTGAAAATTTGCTGTGCCCTCAAAATAACTCAACACACAGCCATTAATGTCTAAACCGCTGGCAACAAAAGTGAGTACACCCCTAAGTGAAAATGTCCAAATTGGGCCCAATTAGCCATTTTCCCTCCCCGGTGTCATGTGACTCGTTAGTATTACAAGGTCTCAGCTGTGAATGGGGAGCAGGTGTGTTAAGTGCACGTGCTCAGCATCATATCCAGAGGTTGGCTTTGCAGAATAGACGTATGAGTGCTGCCAGCGTTGCTGCAGAGGTTGAAGGGGTGGGGGGGTCAGCCTGTCAGTGCTCAGACCATACGCCGCACACTGCATCAAATTAGTCTGCATGGCTGTCGTCCCAGAAGGAAGCCTCTTCTAAAGATGATGCACAAGAAAGCCCGCAAACAGTTTGCTGAAGACAAGCAGACTAAGGACATGGATTACTGGAACCATGTTCTGTGGTCTGATGAGACCAAGATAAACTTATTTGTTTCAGATGGTGTCAAGCGTGTGTGGCGGGAACCAGGTGAGGAGTACAAAGACAAGTGTGTCTTGCCTACAGTCAAGCATGGTGGTGGGAGTGTCATGGTCTGGGGCTGCATGAGTGCTGCCGGCACTGGGGAGCTACAGTTCATTGAGGGAACCATGAATGCCAACATGTACTGTGACATACTGAAGCAGAGCATGATCCCCTCCCTTCGGAAACTGGGCCGCAGGGCAGTATTCCAACATGATAACGACCCCAAACACACCTCCAAGACGACCACTGCCTTGCTAAAGAAGCTGAGGGTAAAGGTGATGGACTGGCCAAGCATGTCTCCAGACCTAAACCCTGTTGAGCATCTGTGGGGCATCCTCAAACGGAAGCGCAAGGTCTCTAACATCCACCAGCTCTGTGATGTCGTCATGGAGGAGTGGAAGAGGACTCCAGTGGCAACCTGTGAAGTTCTGGTGAACTCCATGCCCAACAGGGTTAAGGCAGTGCTGGAAAATAATGGTGGCCACACAAAATATTATATACCTTGGGCCCAATTTGGACATTTTCACTTAGGGGTGTACTCACTTTTGTTGCCAGCGGTTTAGACATTAATGGCTGTGTGTTGAGTTATTTTGAGGGGACAGCAAATTTACACTGTTATACAAGCTGTACACTCACTACTTTACATTGTAGCAAAGTGTCATTTCTTCAGTGTTGTCCCATGAAAAGATATAATAAAATATTTACAAAAATGTAAGGAGTGTACTCACTTTTGTGAGATACTGTATGTGTGTGTGTGTGTGTATATATATATATATATACACATATATATATATATATATATATATATATATATATATATATATATATATATATATATATATATATATATATATATATATATATATATATATATATATATATATATATATATATATATATATATATATATATATATATACATATACACATACACAGGTGCATCTCAATAAATTAGAATGTCATGGAAAAGTTCATTTATTTCAGTAATTCAACTCAAATTGTGAAACTCGTGTATTAAATAAATTCAATGCACACAGACTGAAGTAGTTTAAGTCTTTGGTTCTTTTAATTGTGATGATTTTGGCTCACATTTAACAAAAACCCACCAATTCACTATCTCAACAAATTAGAATACCTCATAAGACCAATAAAAAAAAAAAACATTTTTAGTGAATTGTTGGCCTTCTGGAAAGTATGTTCATTTACTGTACATGTACTCAATACTTGGTAGGGGCTCCTTTTGCTTTAATTACTGCCTCAATTCGGCGTGGCATGGAGGTGATCAGTTTGTGGCACTGCTGAGGTGGTATGGAAGCCCAGGTTTCTTTGACAGTGGCCTTCAGCTCATCTGCATTTTTTGGTCTCTTGTTTCTCATTTTCCTCTTGACAATACCCCATAGATTCTCTATGGGGTTCAGGTGTGGTGAGTTTGCTGGCCAGTCAAGCACACCAACACCATGGTCATTTAACCAACTTTTGGTGCTTTTGGCAGTGTGGGCAGGTGCCAAATCCTGCTGGAAAATGAAATCAGCATCTTCAAAAAGCTGGTCAGCAGAAGGAAGCATGAAGTGCTCCAAAATTTCTTGGTAAACGGGTGCAGTGACTTTGGTTTTCAAAAAAACACAATGGACCAACACCAGCAGATGACATTGCACCCCATATCATCACAGACTGTGGAAACTTAACACTGGACTTCAAGCAACTTGGGCTATGAGCTTCTCCACCCTTCCTCCAGACTCTAGGACCTTGGTTTCCAAATGAAATACAAAACTTGCTCTCATCTGAAAAGAGGACTTTGGACCACTGGGCAACAGTCCAGTTCTTCTTCTCCTTAGCCCAGGTAAGACGCCTCTGACGTTGTCTGTGGTTCAGGAGTGGCTTAACAAGAGGAATACGACAACTGTAGCCAAATTCCTTGACACGTCTGTGTGTGGTGGCTCTTGATGCCTTGACCCCAGCCTCAGTCCATTCTTGTGAAGTTCACTCAAATTCTTGAATCGATTTTGCTTGACAATCCTCATAAGGCTGCGGTTCTCTCGGTTGGTTGTGCATCTTTTTCTTCCACACTTTTTCCTTCCACTCAACTTTCTGTTAACATGCTTGGATAAAGCACTCTGTGAACAGCCAGCTTCTTTGGCAATGAATGTTTGTGGCTTACCTAGTGAACCAAACTGAGAGACCATTTTGAAGGCTCAGGAAACCTTTGCAGGTGTTTTGAGTTAATTAGCTGATTGGCATGTCACCATATTCTAATTTGTTGAGATAGTGAATTGGTGGGTTTTTGTTAAATGTGAGCCAAAATCATCACAATTATAAGAACCAAAGACTTAAACTACTTCAGTCTGTGTGCATTGAATTTATTTAATACACGAGTTTCACAATTTGAGTTGAATTACTGAAATAAATGAACTTTTCCACGACATTCTAATTTACTGAGATGCACCTGTATATATATACACACACACACACACCTTATATGCCACAAATCATGCAATTTTTAGTTTTCTACAGACAAATGAACAAGCAGTTGTATCAGTTGTATTACTGTATTAAGTTAACAATCTATCATTAGATGTTACCAATTAAATAAATATACTCATAAATGATCCAATAATGCTCTCTGTATACTAGCAGCATATGACAATTAAGAAATCCAGATTCTATCTCCCATGAAAGAATGTGGCAATATCACTACCATTTTAATTTCAACACTTTAACAAGTGTATTCATTTCAATGATTTTAATAACAAACACACAAAAGCCCACAACTTGAACAGAATGCTTAAATGTCTGCACAGGAGTGTATATTAATGAATGTGTTGATGAAGAGTACCTGAGGGCTGTGTCTGGATATCGGCAGGCTTGTCAGACCTTGGCACAAGTGGGAGACAGAAGAGCTGTGCTTCCATTTGGCCTTGCCTCTGCATTGTCACCATGGCACAGAGCTTGGCCATGGGCAGCAGTCCTCTGGCTACCAGCTGCTCGCGCACATTCGGGTAATAATACCTGCCAGGACAGCACTAACATGTTTGTTTGTTCAGTAAACAGTCTTAATTTATTAAAAGAATGTTGTGGGTGTAATTGTGCAAACATCAGAAGCAATGGTTTTTGCAGCATGCCACAACTTCCCCTGGTACTCAAGGAGAGGCGCATAAGTTTCTTGCACTGGTTTTGTACATATAACGTGCAAAAACTTTTACTGATTGTGATTTTACTGATTATAAATATGCATTACCACTACTGTACAGTACAGCCGTGGCCAAAAGTTTTGAGAATGACACAAATATTAATTTTCACAAAGTCTACTGCTTCAGTGTTTTTAGATCTTTTTGTCAGATGTTACTGTTACTGAAGTATAATCACAAGCATTTCATAAGTGTCAATGGCTTTTATTGACAATTACATGAAGTTTATGCAAAGAGTCAATATTTGCAGTGTTGACCCTTCTTTTTCAAGACCTCTGCAATTCGCCCTGGCATGCTGTCAATCAACTTCTGGGCCACATCCTGACTGATGGCAGCCCATTCTTGCATAATCAATGCTTGGAGTTTGTCAGAGTTTGTGGGTTTTTGTTTGTCCACCCGCCTCTTGAGGATTGACCACAAATTGTCAATGGGATTAAGGTCTGGGGAGTTTCCTGGCCATGGACCCAAAATGTCGATGTTTTGTTCCCCGAGCCACTTCGCTATCACTTTTGCCTTGTGGCAAGGTGCCGCATCACGCTGGAAAAGGCATTGTTCATCACCAAACTGTTCTTGGATGGTTGGGAGAAGTTGCTCTCTGAGGATGTTTTTGTACCATTCTTTATTCATGGATGTGTTCTTAGGCAAAATTGTGAGTGAGCCCACTCCCTTGACTGAGAAGCAACCCCACACATGAGTGGTCTCAGGATGCTTTACTGTTGGCATGACACAGGACTGATGGTAGCGCTCACCTTTTCTTCTCCGGACAAGCTTTTTTCCAGATGCCCCAAACAATCGGAAAGGGGATTCATCAGAGAAAATGACATTACCCCAGTCCTCAGCAGTCCAATCCCTGTACTTTTTGCAGAATAGCAGTCTGTCCCTGATGTTTTTCCTAAAGAGAAGTGGCTTCTTTGCTGCCCTTCTTGACACCAGGCCATCCTCCAAAAGTCTTCGCCTTACTGTGCGTGCAGACACACTCACACCTGCCTGCTGCCATTCCTGAGCAAGCTCTGCACTGGTGGTGCCCCGATCCCGCAGCTGAATCAACTTTAGGAGACAGTCCTGGCGCTTGCTGGACTTTGTTGGGCGCCCTGAAGCCTTCTTCACAACAGTTGAACCTCTCTCCTTGAAGGTCTTGATGATCCGATAAATGGTTGATTTAGGTGCAATCTTACTAGCAGCAATATCCTTGCCTGTGAATCCCTTTTTGTGCAAAGCAATGATGCCTGCACATATTTCCTTGCAGGTAACCATAGTTAACAGAGGAAGAACAATAATTTCAAGCACCACCCTCCTTTTAAAGCTTCCAGTCTGTTATTCTAACTCAATCAGCATGACAGAGTGATCTCCAGCCTTGTCCTCATTAACACTCTCACCTGTGTTAACGAGAGAATCACTGACATGATGTCAGCTGGTCCTTTTGTGGAAGGGCTGAAATGCAGTGGACATGTTTTTTTGGGATTAAGTTAATTTTCATGGCAAAGAGGGACTTTGAAATTAATTGCAATTCATCTGATCACTCTTCATAACATTCTGGAGTATATGCAAATTGCCATCATAAAAACTGAGGCAGCAGACATTGTAAAAATTAATATTTGTGTCATTCTCAAAACTTTTGGCCACGGCTGTACTCTCCTTTGTGAAAATGAATAAAACGTAATATATATATATATATATATATATATATGTATATATATATATATATATATATATATATATATATATATATATATATATATACATATATATATATATATATATATATATATACACATGTATATATATATATACACATGTATATATATATATATACATATATATATATATATACATATATATATATATATATATACATATATATATATATACATATATATATATATACATATATATATACATATATATATACATATATATATATATATTCATATATATATATATATATATATATATATATATATATATATATATATCTATATTGTTTTCCTTTCGGCTGTTCCCTTCAGGGGTCGCCACAGCGAATCATCTGCCTCCATCTAGCCCTATCCCCTGCATCCTCTTCTCTCAGACCAACTACCTTCATGTCCTCTTTCACTACATCCATAAACCTCCTCTTTGGTCTTCCTCTCGGCCTCCTGCCTGGCAGCTCTAACCTCAGCATCCTTTTACCGATATATTCACTCTCCCTCCTCTGAACATGTCCAAACCATCTCACATGTGCTGTCCCTCTGATGTACTCATTCCTGATCCTATCCATCCTCGTCACTCCCAAAGATAACCTCAACATCTTTAGCTCTGCTACCTCTAACTCTTCCTCCTGTCTTTTCCTCAGTGCAACTGTCTCCAAACCATACAACATCGCTGGTCTCACTACTGTCCTGTACACCTTTCCTTTCATTCTTGCTGGTACTCTTTTATCACACAACAGACCTGACACTTTTCTCCACCCATTCCAACCTGCCTGCACACGCTTCTTCACCTCTTTTCCACACTCCCCGTTGCTCTGGACTGTTGACCCTAAGTACCTGCACCTTCTTTATCTCTTCTCCCTGTAACCTCACTGTTCCACTTGGATCCCTCTCATTGACACACATGTATTCTGTCTTGCTGCGACTAACCTTCATTCCTCTTCTCTCCAGAGCAAACCTCCACCTCTCTAGAGTTTCCTCCACCTGCTCCCTGCTCTCACTACAGATCACAATGTCATCCGCAAACATCATAGTCCATGTGGATTCCTGTTTGACCTCATCTGTCAGCCTGTCCATCACCACCGCAAACAAGAAGGGGTTCAGAGCCGATCCTTGATGCAGTCCCACCTTCACCGTGAACTCCTCTGTCACACCTACCGCACACCTTACCACTGTCCTACTGCTCTCATACATATCCTGCACCACTCTAACATACTTCTCTGCCACTCCAGACCTCCTCATACAATACCACAGCTCCTCTCTTGGCACCCTGTCATACGCTTTCTCTAAATCTACAAAGACACAATGCAGCTCTTTCTGACCCTCTCTGTACTTCTCCATCAACATTCTCAAAGCTAATATTGCATCTGTAGTGCTCTTTCTTGGCATGAAACCATACTGCTGCTCACAAATGCTCACTTCTCCCCTTAGCCTTGCTTCCACTACTCTTTCCCACAACTTCATTGTATGGCTCATCAGCTTAATACCTCTGTAGTTTCCACAACTCTGCACATCTCCCTTGTTCTTAAAAATCGGCACCAAAACACTTCTCCTCCATTCCTCAGGCATCCTCTCACTCTCTAAGACCTCATTGAACAACCTAGTTAAAAACTCTACTGCCATTTCTCCTAGACACTTCCATACCTCCACTGGTATGTCATCAGGACCAACCGCCTTTCCTCTCTGCATCCTCCTCTTCAAAGCTCTCCTAACTTCACCCTTGCTAATCCTTTCTACTTCCTGCTCAACAATATTTGCCTCTACTACTCTTCTCTCTCTGTCATTTTCCTCATTCATCAGTTCCTCAAAGTACTCCTTCCATCTTTCCCTCACCCTCCTGTCACCTGTCAACACATTTCCATCTCTATCTTTAATCACTCTAACCTGCTGCACATCCTTACCATCTCTATCCCTCTGCCTCGCCAACCGATACAAATCCCTCTCACCTTCCTTACTATCTAACCTTGCATACATGTCCTCATAAGCTTTCTGTTTGGCCTTTGCCACCTTTATCTTAACCTCATGCTGCATCTCCCTATATTCCTGTCTACTTTCCTCCGTCCTCTCACTGTCCCAATTCTTCCTAGCTAACCTCTTCCTCTGGATACTCTCCTGAACTTCCTCATTCCACCACCAAGTCTCCTTGTCTTCTTTCCTCCTTCCAGATGACACACCTAGCACCTTCCTACCTGTCTCCCTGATCACTTTGGCTGTAGTAGTCCAGTCATCTGGAAGCACCTCCTGACCACCTAAAGCCTGTCTCAACTCCTCCCTGAAAACCGCACAGCACTCTTCTTCTCTTTTCCAACTTCCACCACTTTGTCTTCTGCTCTGCCTTTGCTCTCTTCATCTTCCTCACCACCAGAGTCATCTTACACACCACCATCCTATGCTGTATAGCTACACTCTCTCCTACCACTACTTTGCAATCGCTAATCTCCATCAGATTACAGTGTCTACATAAGATATAGTCCACCTGTGTGCTCCTGCCACCACTCTTATGTCACCCTGTGTTCCTGCCTCTTCTGAAAGTACATGTTCACCACAAAGTCTACCAACCTCTGTCCTTCTGGGTTCCTTACCTGAAGACCAAACCTGCCCATCACTTCCTTATCCCCACTATTCCCTTCACCAACATGTCCATTAAAGTCTGCCCCTATCACCACTCTCTCACCTCTGGGAACACTCTGCATCACTTCCTCAAGCTTGCTCCAGAATCTGTCTTTCTCCTCTTGCTCACAACCTACTTGTGGAGCGTAAGCACTAACAACATTCAACATCACACCTTCAATTTCCAGCTTCAGACTCATCAACCTATCTGACACTCTCTTTACCTCCAGAACATTCTTCACAAACTCCTCCTTCAGGATCACTCCTACTCCATTTCTCTTCCTGTCCACCCCATGATAAAACAGTTTAAACCCTGCTCCAATGCTTCTAGCCTTGCTCCCTTTCCACCTGGTCTCCTGGACACACAGAATGTCGACTTTCCTCCTCTGCATGATATCTACCAGCTCTCTGCCTTTACCTGTCATCGTACCAACAGTCAAAGTCCCTACTTTCAGTCCTAAACTCCTGCCTTTCCTCTTCTCTCTCTGCCTATGGACACACCTTCCTCCTCTCCTTCTTCGACCAACAGTAGCCCAATTTCCACCAGTGCCCTGTAGGTCAACGGCACCGATGGCGGTCGTTGTTAACCCGGGCCCCGACCGATCCGGTATGGAAGTCATGTTAGTGATTCGCATATTGAATTTGGCAAAAGTTTTACGTCGGATGCCCATCCTGACACAACCCTCTCTATTTATCCGGGCTTGGGAGCGGCACAAAAAGTACACTGGCTTGTGACCTCCTGTGGCTAGATTTTTTATATATATATATATATATATATATATATATATATATATATATATATATATATATATATATATATATATATATATATATATATATATATATATATATATATATATATATATATATATATATATATATATATATATATATATATATATATAAACAAAAAACAGATCAGTCACATGGAAAAATAAGTACACCCCTACATTTATCACACCTTCAAATCCAAAAAAATTAGAATCAGGTGTTCAGGATTGGGTGCCAGTGATTAAAACCTGCTTAGGGAGTGCAGGTGGAACTTGTCTTATTTACAGTGGGTAGAGAAAAAAAATCACCCCACTTTAAAATAATCACATTTTGTTGTTTTTCAGCCTGAAATGAAGACGGACACAGTTTTTGTTTTATCCAGCTGTATTTACTCAGTGCAACTTATAACATCCAAGTGATAATAAAAAATAAATAAAATACCAGAATCACTGAGTTGGAAAAAGGATCACCCCCTCCTAAACTCAATAAGGTGTAGCTAATCACCTTCTCAATGGCACACAAAGCCATTTGACTTTCAACTGTGATCAGCTGTGATCATTTTGATTAGCTCAGCATGAAAAGAGCTTTCCTGGAGCATTTTGTAGTGCAACTGAAGCAAACAATGAACTATGGGCGGCAAGGCACTGGCAAAAGATCTCCGGGATAAAGTTGTGGACAGGCACAAGTCAGGAGATGGATAAAAAAAAATTCAAAGGCTTTATCAATACCTAGAAGCACAGTGAATGTATTATTAAGAAGTGGAAGGTGTTTGGTACAACACAGACCCTCCCTGGATCAGGACGTGCCAGGATGAAAGAGCCAGGAGGAAACTGGTTAGAGAGGCTACCAAGAGGCCTACAGCAACTATGAAGCAGTTGCAGGAATTTATGACAAAGAGTGGTCATTGTGTGCATGTGACAACAATATCACAAATTCTCCACAAATGTGGCTTTTATGGGAGGGTTGCAAGAAAAAAGCCACTCCTCAAGAAAGGCCACATGCAGTCACGACTGAGCTTTGCCAAAACGCACCTTAAAGATTCTGAGGCCACATAGAAAAAGGTGTTATGGTCATACCAAACGATATGTCTGGCGGAAATCCAATACAGCTCACCATCCAAATAACACCATTCCTACAGTAAAGCATGGAGGTGGTAATATCCTGTTATGGGGGTGTTTCTCTGCAGCAGGGACCGGAGCACTTGTCAGGATAGAAGGAAAATGGATGGGGCAAAATACCATCAAATTCTTGAGGAAAATCTGCTGTCCTCTGCCAGAAGGTTGTCAGTGGGAAGAAGGTTTACCTTCCAACCTGACAATGACCCAAAGCACACAGCAAAACTGACTACACAGTGGTTGAAGGAGAAAAAGGTGAATGTCCTTGCATGGCCTAGCCAGAGCCCAGACTTAAACCCCATTGAAAATCTGTGGAATGACTTGAAGACTGTTGTTCACAAACAGTCACCATCAAATTTAACTCAACTTGAGCGGTTCTGCAAAGAAGAGTGGACAAATATTGCAAAGTCTAGATGTGCAAAGTTAGTAGAGACATATCCCAACAGATTAAAGGCTGTAATTAAAAAAATAAGCAAATTAAAGCAAGGGGGTGATCCTTTTTCCAACTCAGTGATTCTGTTTTTTAATTTTTTTCTGACATGTTGGTGTTATATCTTTCACTTGGATGTTATAAGTTGCACTGAGTAAAAACAGCTGGATAAAACAAAAACTGTGTCTGTCTTCATTTCAGGCTGAAAAGCAACAAAATGTGATTATTTTAAAGGGGGGTGATTCTTTTCTATACCCACTGTATACCCCTCTCTTATCTAGTGTCTGCTGTTTCCTTTGCTATTGAGGTGTGTGGTGTCATCATGTCAAGATATAGAGTTGTATAAGGCCTTTAGAAAAGGTTGTGGATGCCTATGAGTCTGGCAAGGGATTTCAAAATATCTCCAAATTATTTGAAATGCATCATTCCACTGTAAGGAAAATCATCTACAAGTGGTGCAGATTTCAAATCACTGCCAATTTGTCCAGAACTGGCCGTCCCAGCAAATTCAGCCCAAGAGCAGACCGTCTGATACAAAAAGAAGTCTCCAAGAACCCCAAACTTTCATCACAGGATCTACTAGTTTTGCAACTGTTGGTGTCAAAGTGCATGCTGCTACAATCAGAAAGAGATTGTAGTGCCAGGAAAAAGCCTTTGCTGTCTAAAAAGAACATTAGAACAAGACTACAGTTTGCCAATGAGCATATAGGCAAAGACCAGCCCTTTTGGAATAATGAGCTCTGGCCAGACGAATCAAAGATAGAGTTGTTGGCCACAGTAACAGCATGTTTGGCGCTGACCAAAGACAGCTTTTCAGGAGAAGCACCTCATAGCAACTGTGAAGCAGAGTGGTGGAAATGTTATGGTTTGGGGTTGCTTCGCTGCCTCAGGGACTGGACAGCATGCATTCATTGATGAATTCTATGAATTCTATGAATTCTGCATCATATCAAAGAGTCCTTGAAGATAATGTGAGGCCATCTATCTGAAAGTTGAAGTTGAACCAAAAATGGACCTTTCAACAGGACAATGATCACACTATTGCACACTAGCAAATCCACCAAGCAATTGCTCAAAAAGAAGAAATAGAGGGTTATGGAATGGCCTAGTCAAAGCCCAGATTTGAATCCCATTGAAATGTTGTGGAGGGGACAGTACACACAAGAACGGGGCAGTACATACAAGAAAACCCTCAAACATCTTGCAACTGAAAGAATATTGCATGGAAGAATGGTCAAAAATCCCAGCAAGCCAATGTCAGAGACTGGTGGACAATTATGCAAAAAGCTTCCAAAAAGTTATTGCAGCTAACGGGGGCAATACTAGCTTCTGAGGCCAAGGGTGTACTTACTTTTTCCACAGAAGAATATGACATCTATTGATATTTCTTTTGAATAAATGGTTGAAAAGCTATTTTCCTTGTGGTTTTATTCAAGTATATCAACTTTATTATTAGGCACTGTTTCAAAGACGATCAAATGTTTGCTTGTCCAAATATGTCAAAAAAGCCAACAATTTCCATAGGGTGTACTTATTTTTTCACATGACTGTATGGATCATACTTTTTGTGGGGTTTTTTGTGATTGCAGTGGTGATTGCTGAAAATTTCATACATTGTTTCATACAAATGGCAAACCCCAGAAGTAAACCGAGAGTTGTGTTAGCATGCAGATTTTTCTCTTCTACACAGGCAACCTATTTCAGACAGCTTGCTATACAATTTGATACATTCTAAGTTTACACTTAGTATACACTCACTGTCCACTTTATTAGGAACACCTGTACACTTCACATTCATGTAGTTATGTAATCAGCCAATCATGTGGCAGCAGCACAGTGCAAAAAAATCATGCAGATACAGGTCAAGTGCTTCAGTTCAAAAGTGTAAACTCTGTGGCTTTGATCGTGGCATGGTTGTTGGTACCAGAAGGGGCTGGCTTGAGTTTCATAAACTGCTGATCTCCTGGGAATTTCACACACAACAGTCTCTAGAGTTTACACAAATGGTGTGAAAAACAAAAAACATTGAGTGAGTGACAGTTCTGTGGGTGGAAACACCTTGTTGATAAGAGATGTCAAAGGAAAAGGGCCAGATTGGTTCAAGCTGCTAGGAAGGATATAGTAATCCAAATAATCACTCTTTACAACTGAAAAGCATCTCAGCATGCACAAAGCATCAAACCTTGAGGTAGATGGGCTACAACAGCAGAAGACCTCATTGGGTTTCACTCCTGTCAGCCAAGAACAGGAATCTGAGACCATCATGGGCACAGACTCACCCAAACTGGACAGTTGAATAATAATAATAATAAAAAATCATCTTTTTCCAGCCTTCAACTGTCAAAAGTGTTGTGCATTCTCAGATGCTTTTCTGCTCACCAGTTGTAAAGAATGCTTATTTGAGTTACTATAGACTTCCTGTCAGCTCAGACCAGTCTGGTCATTCTCCTCTGCTCTCTCTCATCAACAATGTTTTTCAGCCTGCAGACCTTCCATTCACAGGCTATTTTATGCTTTTTGTACCATTCTGTGTAAATTCTAGAGACTGTTGTGTGTGAAAATTCCAGGAGATCAGCAGTTTATGAAATGTGAACGAAACCAGTCCATCTGGTACCAGCATCCATGCCATGGTTAATGATGATTACAGGGCCGGGGGTATCAGAGACTGCATGGATGCAGCACTCCATCTTAGATTCTTCTTCATACAAATTTTTCAACGGGTTTATTTTTAGATGTGTAGAAAAGATGTTTGGTTTAGCATGCACATTTACAGAGACCGAGACAATTTATTTATAGGTACAGCTAGACACTGTGGGGAGTAATAACTGGAAATTCTTATAAATGCAGACATGCAATTCTGAAATACTCAAACAGGCTCGTTTGAGTATTTCAGAAACTGCTGATCTCCTGGAATTTTAATGTAAAGAAGTCTCTAGAGTTTATACAAAATGGTGCGAAAAACAAAAAACATCTATTAAGTGGCAGTTCTGCAGGCAGAAACACCTTGTTGAGAGAGGTCAGTGGAGAGTGATCAGACTGCTTTAAGCTGACAGGAAGGCTATGTAAACCACTCTTTATGGGCTACAACAGCAGTGGAACACATCAGGTTCCACGCCTGACCAGGTGACATTCTTCAACTGTGCAGTTTATGCGTTGCACTGCTGGCTCATGATTAGCTGACTGAATAATTGCAAGAATGAGCTGATGTACAGGTGTTCCTATTTTCGGAAGGAGGGGCTTTGGAGAAATCGGAGCTTTTGGCAGCCTGGGAATAGCGGCACTGCAATAATGTACATTATTAGACAAATAATGCGTTTTTTGTGAATATTGAAGCATGTTAACCTATTTTATTACACCTAATAAACAAAATAATTAACATCTAAAAATCATGATATGACCCCTTTAAATCCCACAGGATATGACCCCATTTATCCCTAATAAACAAGCCAGAGGCGATGGTGGCAAGGAAAAACTCCCCGAGACATCATGAGGAAGAAACCCTGAGAGAAACCAGACTCAAAAGGGACACTCTTCTATTTTTTGCTTGATTGCCTCCTTTGCAGCCATATCCGCTTGTTCGTTTCCTGCTAGACCGATATGACTTGGAACCCAGCAGAATATGATGCTAGTGGGTTGGTGCTGTAATTGGTCCACTTTGGTTAAGATGCAGTCTATCAAGGGGTGATCAGTTTTTAAGGTTTCCATTGCTTGGAGACAGGATTTGGAGTCCGTGAAGATGATAAAGTTCTTTTGTTGAGCTTGTCCGATATATTCCAGGGCTAGTAGTAGGGCACGTGCTTCTGTGAAGATTGAACATTGTTTTGGAATGCGAGTTCCATAACGTTGTTGTCCGGTCACCATTGCTGCAGTTACACCATTTTCCACTTTTGAGCCATCTGTGAATATAGCTATATGAGAAGGGAAAAGATTTCTTAAGTCTAAATATTGCTGTTTGTATATATTTGGGTGCGTCATTCCTTTCTTCTGCTGAGTCAGATCCATGTTAATTATTGGTTTCTTTAGTGTCCAAGTGGGTGAAGAGCTGAAGTGCATTTGGTTTAGGTTGTCCAAGTTTATGTTTAGATTTTCCAGGTGTGGTTTGATGCGTATACCAAAAGGTCTAATGCTTTTAGGTTTGTTCTCATACTTGTAAATGTATTGGGGATGGAAGACTGAAGAGTAGGCTGGGTTATTTTTGTTTGCCTTTAGTTTTATAGTGTATTGGAGCGATAGATTCAGCAGTCTATTTTTAAGTGATGGTTCGTTGGTTTCAGCGTACAGGCTTTGCACTGGTGAGGTTCTGAATACTCCCAAGGCAAGTCGTAGTCCCTGGTGGTATACTGTGTCAAGTTTTTGTTTGTATGATTTTCTGGCAGAATCGTAAACTATACTCCCGTAGTCCAGACGTGATCGGATCAATACTCTATAGAGCAGTATAGTATTCTCTGCTCCCCATTTAGTTTTGGCCAACACTTTAATTATGTTCATTGTTTTAAGACACTTTTCTCTTAAAATTTTCATATGTGGGATAAAGGTCATTTTGTTATCCAGGAGAAGGCCTAAGAACTTGATTTCTTTAACTACTTTAATGGGGTCTCTATTAATGAAGAGTTCTGGGTCATGATGGAGGGATCGCTGGAGGCAGAAGTGAGTGCAGACTGTTTTGGTGAATCTGAACCCGTTCTCAACTGACCATAGGTTAATCTTGTGAATGCATAGCTGTAATTGCCTTTCAATTGTGCTCATCTTCTTCCCTCTGTAACAGATGCAAAGGTCGTCCACATACAGGCTGCAGAATATGCTGGGTCCAATGTTATTTACAATGCTGTTCATTTTTATGCTGAAGAGGGTAACCGAGAGTATGCTTCCCTGCGGAACTCCGAGTTCTTGTTTGTGTATGTTTGATAGGGTGTTTTCCACTTGGACCCTGAAATATCTGCTGGCTAAGAAGTTGGAGATGAAGATGGGTAGTCGTCCTCTGAAACCCATATGGTACAGGTCTTTCAAGATGCCGTACTTCCAGGTTGTATCGTATGCTTTTTCCAGATCAAAAAAGACAGCGACATGTTCCTTTCTTATGAAACCATCTTGGATGTATGACTCTAGTCTGATCAGGCGATCCAGGGTGCTCTTCCCGCGTCTGAACCCACATTGGAAGTCATTGATTTGTTTCCTCGATTCCAGAGTCCAGACGAGTCTGTTGTTCACCATCCTTTCCATGGTTTTGCAGAGGCAACTGGTGAGTGCGATTGGCCGATAGTTGTTTGGGTTAGTGTGACCTTTTCCTGGTTTAGGGATGGGGATTTTTATTGCTTCTTTCCAGGCAGGTGGTATTTTACCAGTGGACCAAACAGTGTTGAAGCTATCCAAAAGTAGGGCTAGTGTTCTATGGGTTAAGTGCTTTAAGACCTGGTAATGAATTTTATCTGGGCCGACTGCAATATCGTGTGAGCATTTCAGAGAGTTTAATAGTTCTTCCATCTTGAAGGGTTGATTATATGGTTCCTTGTTATTAGAGAGGAAATTCAGCGGTATACTTTCCTGTTGGGCTCGTGTAATCTGAAATTCAGGGAGGCAGTGTCCGATTGATGAGTTCTCTTCAAAGGACTCTGCTAGCGTGTTAGCTATGTCTACTGCCTTTGTCTGAAGGGTGCCTTGTTTTTTGATATGTTGAATGTGTGATCCACTTCCTACGCCCTTCATCTTCTAATTGGATGTCAATACGAAGAAGGCAACACCAGATAAAGTGGCCAGTAAGCGTATATATACATGCTTATACACAGCTACATACATTATAGCACATATCAGCAGGAGACACTACATGATCAGCAGAGGTTACAATAGTGTGCTTCACGTATTCTCACAATTACAAAAAGTACTTACAAAGGTATCGAAAAAAGTATTGTTATAAATATGAAATTCAAGGTATCGGTTTGGTATGTGTATTAAAAATATGATGTCCAGCCTTTAGACCAACCAGGTTTTGGGCTAAAGATTCCTGGTACTGACAGGTATTGAGTACACTATATATGATCACGTAAAGGTCTTTAATTCATTTTCATACTTTAATTTCATATTCTTATTCATATTCATATTACTTTCATATTTTCATTTTCTAATTATCACCCACTGGCTAGTACCAACCAGGGAGCATGAAGGCTAGCATGACAACCAAGCCTACTTGCTATGCTGGGTATAAAATGAAATGTACCACGGCGTGGCTGTAGCACCACATCACTCTTGCTGTAAAATAGGATTACATTTTTTTTTAGTTTGTACCTTTTGTTTTACTTGCTATTGGGTATTTTTTTTACCTCTGAACGACTGTAGAGGGCCTGCCCCCAAGTTGTTCTGTGAGATTCAAATACATGAAATGAAGTCCAATGAAAAAATACCATCAGCAGTAACAAACTGGTTTAAAACACTTTATAATGTAGAATTCTTCCATTTAAAATGTGTTTTAAATGTGTCGTTTTTTCACAGCCATTCTATGAACAAACTGAGAGGGAAAATGCCTAGCTATTTACCTGCACCACACTTCAAACTGGATTCCTCCTCCATTGCCGAAACCCTGACTGGTCAGAGAGCTGAGCAACAGTCTCTGCACTGGAACACCAGGCGGTGCCACTAGCACGTGTGTCTCACAGTGGCCAAAATTGGGATCAGGAACGCACAGTGTAGTAGCAGTACGATATGTCTTCAGATGTACAACTGAGTAAGAAGAAAAAAAATTATGTTTTGCAAAAAATACAACTGTAAAAATAAATGTAAATTCCCCCTTTAAATCTGGGTACGGTGTTAATACAATTTTTTCCATAAAAATGCTCACATAAAGCCAATGGGTCCTACTTAGTAGGATGCTAAGAAACCTCTACGGACTTCCGGGTTGGGCATCGACAAGATGGCAGCATAGAGAGAGTGCTCCCGATTAGAACGTCTTTGAAAACTCCCTAAATCATTGAATAACGACCAGAGTAATCTAATTCTTGAAAATAAAAAGGGAGAAAGATGGAAACTAGGTGTAAAACCAAGAAAGTTTCACTGCTTCCAGAAATACACGACGTTGAAACTACGCACTCTATTCCCGGTACACAAGCAAGCAGCCATGAGCGAGACTTAACGAATCCCCCTAATGAGACGGTCGATTTGAGTCTTATTCTCAAAGAATTAAGGGACTTTCGTCGTGACAACAAAAGTCAACTTGAGGACATTAAATGAGAAATTGCAAGTACTAACTCTAGACTGGAAGAGGCAGAAAGCCGAATTGTAACAGCAGAAGCGAGGATTCAAAACACAGAAGTACTCACAGGGCTGTTAAAGCTACATGCTAAGACGGAAGAGAAACTTGTTTCCTGAGGGTCATTCCAGGAACGACGTATATAAATTGTTTGAATAACCTAGTAATAAGGTGAATGGTTTGTTAAAAGAGACAGGAATCATAGATGTGTGGAGAGAATTAAATCCCAGAATTCATGACTACACCCACTATTCTCATCCCCATATGACATATTCTAGAATAGATTATGTTTTTATCTTTAAAAGGGATCTGCACTTGATTGAACACTGTGATTTGGGAACAATGGATATTTCGGACCATAGTCCAATATACATAAACGTGGGTTTAAATAGGAAGTCGAGGTCAACAGTTTGGAGAATGAATTCAGATATTCTGAACAATTCTCAAATCAAGCAAAACTTAAAAAAATAAGGTTATGTCATACTTGGAGATAAATGACAAGGGAGAGGTGTCCCATCGATCCCATCGATTCTTTGGGATGCTCTTAAGGTTGTAATAAGGAGTAAAATCATAGCATGCACTGCTAGCTTAAAGAAACTTAGAAGGCAGAAACTGCAAGACCTTGAAATTAAATTAAAAAGGTTACAGGAGGAACATAGAACATAGAACAAAGAATCAGAAGGTAATGCGAGATATTAAGAAAACTATTAAAGAGTTAGAAGACATTTATTCTAAAGAACATCAAAAAATATTTTGTTCTTAAAACAAAGTTATTATGAAAACAGGGGAAGTCACTAAAATTACTATCATATAGATTAAGGAAACAACAAGCGGATATGGCTATTAATAGAATTGGGGATACTCAAACAGGTGAGGTGCACAATAAATTAGAGCAGATACAACAGAGCTTTGAAAAATTTTATAAAGATCTAAAAGTAATAATGATTTGCAGATTGACTCATACAGGTGCATCTCAATAAATTAGAATGTCGTGGAAAAGTTCATTTATTTCAGTAATTCAACTCAAATTGTGAAACTCGTGTATTAAATAAATTCAGTCCACACAGACTGAAGTAGTTTAAGTCTTTGGTTCTTTTAATTGTGATGATTTTGGCTCACATTTAACAAAAACCCACCAATTCACTATCTCAACAAATTAGAATACTTCATAAGACCAATAAAAAAAACATTTTTAGTGAATTGTTGGCCTTCTGGAAAGTATGTTCATTTACTGTACATGTACTCAATACTTGGTAGGGGCTCCTTTTGCTTTAATTACTGCCTCAATTTGGCGTGGCATGGAGGTGATCAGTTTGTGGCACTGCTGAGGTGGTATGGAAGCCCAGGTTTCTTTGACAGTGGCCTTCAGCTCATCTGCATTTTTTGGTCTCTTGTTTCTCATTTTCCTCTTGACAATACCCCATAGATTCTCTATGGGGTTCAGGTCTGGTGAGTTTGCTGGCCAGTCAAGCACACCAACACCATGGTCATTTAACCAACTTTTGGTGCTTTTGGCAGTGTGGGCAGGTGCCAAATCCTGCTGGAAAATGAAATCAGCATCTTCAAAAAGCTGGTCAGCAGAAGGAAGCATGAAGTGCTCCAAAATTTCTTGGTAAACGGGTGCAGTGACTTTGGTTTTCAAAAAACACAATGGACCAACACCAGCAGATGACATTGCACCCCAAATCATCACAGACTGTGGAAACTTAAAACTGGACTTCAAGCAACTTGGGCTATGAGCTTCTCCACCCTTCCTCCAGACTCTAGGACCTTGGTTTCCAAATGAAATACAAAACTTGCTCTCATCTGAAAAGAGGACTTTGGACCACTGGGCAACAGTCCAGTTCTTCTTCTCCTTAGCCCAGGTAAGACGCCTCTGATGTTGTCTGTGGTTCAGGAGTGGCTTAACAAGAGGAATACGACAACTGTAGCCAAATTCCTTGACACGTGTGTGTGTGGTGGCTCTTGATCCCTTGACCCCAGCCTCAGTCCATTCCTTGTGAAGTTCACTCAAATTCTTGAATCGATTTTGCTTGACAATCCTCATAAGGCTGTGGTTCTCTCGGTTGGTTGTGCATCTTTTCCTTCCACTCAACTTTCTGTTAACATGCTTGGATACAGCACTCTGTGAACAGCCAGCTTCTTTGGCAATGAATGTTTGTGGCTTACCTAGTGAACCAAACTGAGAGACCATTTTGAAGGCTCAGGAAACCTTTGCAGGTGTTTTGAGTTGATTAGGTGATTGGCATGTCACCATATTCTAATTTGTTGAGATAGTGAATTGGTGGGTTTTTGTTAAATGTGAGCCAAAATCATCACAATTAAAAGAACCAAAGACTTAAACTACTTCAGTCTGTGTGCATTGAATTTATTTAATACACGAGTTTCACAATTTGAGTTGAATTACTGAAATAAATTAACTTTTCCACAACATTCTAATTTATTGAGATGCACCTGTACCTAGCGTCATTAGATCTTCCCCATGTGACAGAGGAACAAAAGTAAAAAATAATAGCCGAAATCTCAATGGAGGAGCTAAAAGTAGTGGTGTTAAAATTAATAAATCCCCGGGAGCAGATGGCTATCCTGCTGAGCGGTACAAGTCCATGTTTGATCAGTTGGCTCCACCTTTACTAAAGGCGTTCAATTGGGTAATTATTAGAAAAATTTGGTTTTCATGAGAGATTCAGTGAAACTATCAGAACATTATATGACAGGCCCTGCACAAGGATTAAAATCAATGGGTATTTATCTGATCCATTTGGACTAGAAAGAGGCACAAGGCAGGGATGTCCGATCTCACCCCTTCTTTTTGCTTTATTTATTGAGCCTTTGAGCCAATGGATCAGGCAAAACCAATCAATTAAAGGAATAGATATGGGTTCTGGAGAACACAAACTAGCTCTTTTTGCGGATGATATATTGATATATTTGAGTCAACCTACAAAGTCACTTCCAATACTATTTAATTTCCTAGAGGGTTATGAGGCCATATCTGGGTGTAAACTCAATGTTTCAAAAACTCAAGTATTAACATTAAATTATGAACCACCAGGACAAATTAAAAGGAAATATAATTTAAAATGGAATACAAAATCAATTAAATACTTAGGAGTAAATTTACCCGGGGACTTCTCAAAGATATTCGATTTAAATGGACCCTTGAACAAACAAATTAAATCTGACCTATTAAGATGGAACCTTATTCCATGGTATAGTTTAAGTTCTAAGGTTGATTCAGTGAGAATGATTATTTTGCCAAAATTAATGTTTTTGTTTCAGACACTTCCAATAGAAATATCAAATCAGCAATTCAGGGAATGGGATAAATTAATATTGAATATTAATATTTCTATGGCAGGGCAAAAAAACGAGAATAAGATTAAAAACATTACAACAGGGTCTCCCCTGCCTAAAACAATACCATTATGCAGCCCAATTAAGACCATTAGTTTGCTGGATTTGCCCAGTATATTCAGCAAGATGGATGGAAATAGAAAAAGGGACAATGGGAGTGTTTCCATTATCTGCCCTGATTGCTGATGACAAACTAAGGACTAGAATGGGTGATGAAATAAATCCATGGATTAAACTATCACTTAAAATTTAGCACGAGACAAAGAAAACATGTGGCTTGGAAGATGCATCGAGAATATTAAGATGGAGTGCATTTGATTCAGATTTTGTCCCAAACAGGGTAGATGACAGATTCCAAATTTGGGTTAAGCAAGGAATTTCTAGGTACTAAACCTTCTTTAGTAAAGGTAAAATCCAAAGTTTTGAATCATTAAAGGTGAAATATGGGCTTAATCAAAACGATTTTTACAGATACCTTCAAGTGAGACATTATATTAATTGCAATATTAGACCAATATTAGAAGTTGTGGAGACAGGAATATTAAAGGTGTTTTTAGTAGTAAGCAAGGCTCAATCATGTAATAAGATTATTTCAAAATTATATAATGGATTTCACCAAACAGTGCCTAACAATACGCTATATGTTAAAGATAAATGGAGGGTGGAGGGAAATAAGGAACTCTCCGACAATGATTGGGGAAGAATTTGTGAGATACAGTGGAAATCTACAAGCTCAGCCACATGGAGAGAATTCTGTTGGAATAATGTTATTAGGTTCTTTATTACACCAACACAGAAAAGTTACAAAGGCAAGGGAGCTAGGTGTTGGAGATTATGTGGTGAACGGGAAGCTAACCACTATCACATTTTTTGGGAGTGTCGGAAATTATTTATAATTATTTTAATTTATTTAATTTATAATATTATTTATACCTGGCTAATATTTCTTGGGAGGAGTGGAATAACAAAGATAAGAAACTGTTGTTAATTCTTCTGGCAGCAAGTAAAAAAGTAATTACAAAGGAATGGTTAAAAACAGAGACACCTACAGTTGGAGACTAGATTGATGTAGTACATAATATACAGTATCTCAGAAAAGTGAGTACACCCCTCACATTTTTGTAAATATTTTATTATATCTTTTCATAGGACAACACTGAAGAAATGACACTTTGCTACAATGTAAAGTAGTGAGTGTACAGCTTGTATAACAGTGTAAATTTACTGTCCCCTCAAAATAACTCAACACACAGCCATTAATGTCTAAACCGCTGGCAACAAAAGTGAGTACACCCCTAAGTGAAAATGTCCAAATTGGGCCCAATCAGCCATTTTCCCTCCCCGGTGTCATGTGACTCTTTAGTGTTACAAGGTCTCAGGTGTGAATGGGGAACAGGTGTGTTAAGTTTGGTGTTATCGCTCTCACACTCTCTCATACTGGTCACTGGAAGTTCAGCATGGCACCTCATGGTAAAGAGCTCTCTGAGGATCTGAAAAAAAGAATTGTTGCTCTACATAAAGATGGCCTAGGCCATACAGCGGTTTAACAGGACAGGTTCCACTCAGAACAGGCCTCGCCATGGTCGACCAAAGAAGTTGAGTGCACGTGCTCAGCATCATATCCAGAGGTTGGCTTTGCAGAATAGACGTATGAGTGCTGCCAGCATTGCTGTAGAGGTTGAAGGGGTGGGGGGTCAGCCTGTCAGTGCTCAGACCATACGCCGCACACTGCATCAAATTGGTCTGCATGGCTGTCGTCCCAGAAGGAAGCCTCTTCTAAAGATGATGCACAAGAAAGCCCACAAACAGTTTGCTGAAGACAAGCAGACTAAGGACATGGATTACTGGAACCATGTCCTGTGATCTGATGAGACCAAGATAAACTTATTTGGTTCAGATGGTGTCACGCGTGTGTGGCGGCAACCAGGTGAGGACTACAAAGACAAGTGTGTCTTGCCTACAGTCAAGCATGGTGGTGGGAGTGTCATGGTCTTTGGCTACATGAGTGCTGCCGGCACTGGGGAGTGTACTGTGACATGTACTGTGACATACTGAAGCAGAGCATGATCCCCTGCGTTCAGAAACTGGGCCGCAGGGCAGTATTCCAACATGATAACGACCCCAAACACACCTCCAAGACGACCACTGCCTTGCAAAAGAAGCTGAGGGTAAAGGTGATGGACTGGCCAAGCATGTCTCCAGACCTAAACCCTATTGAGCATCTCTGGGGCATCCTCAAATGGAAGCACAAGGTCTCTAACATCCACCAGCTCTGTGATGTCGTCATGGAGGAGTGGAAGAGGGTGTACTCACTTTTGTTGCCAGCGGTTTAGACATTAATGGCTGTGTGTTGAGTTATTTTGAGGGGACAGCAAATTTACACTGTTATACAAGCTGTACACTGACTACTTTACATTGTAGCAAAGTGTCATTTCTTCAGTAAAAAGCTTTTACAAATAAAATATTTCCAAAAATGTGAGGGGTGTACTTACTTTTGTGAGATACTGTATATGTAATGGAAAAGCTTTCCTTTTCTTTAAGAACCCAGACAGAGTAATTTTTGTCAATTTGGAGAAAATGGACTGATTATATAAAACCAATTAGACCAGATTTTTCTTGAAACATACACAGTCTTAAGGAAAAGCTTTTAAGAATTATAAGTAACAGCTCCCCTTGTTCTTTTGTATATAGTTGCTGTTAAAAATGAGGAAAATGCAAAACATCTGTATAATTTGAGTATTGTCATGACCAATGGCATACATGGTTGGCTGTCTTTGTACTATGGACATCAAGGTTATGGCTTTTATTTTATCATAAATCATCATGCCTGACTTGTTTCCTGTATGCATTTTCCCCCTGAAAAGGGGGGAAAAATAAAATTATATATTAAAAAAAAGAAACCTCTACAAGCTGGCATTAGACCACATTAGAATGTTTGGCTGGAGCGTTCATTGCAACTGACAAGCTACAGATGCTTACGGCTTTCCACAATATGTGGGTCGATGTCCTGCCAGGCCTCCTCGTGAGTGGGAAATGAGTACTGGATATAACAATCTGCTTCTCCCCAGATAGTAGACTGCAGTGGAGTTAATCCCTTTATTCTCTCAATCCGTACCAAAAACACATGCTCATCATTAGCCTGGGCAGAGGAAGGAGCATTCACCTGCACAAAGAAAAATTGGAAAATGCATTAGTGTCATAGTTCTCAAAGTAAAGTCTATGCACCCCATTGGTCCCTGATTTATGGCTATGAAGTCTGTTTCCTTTTACTATTTTAGAACATTAATGAAGACATTTAACACTATGAAATAGCACATATGGAATTATGCAGTGTCCAAGAAAAGTGTTAAACAAAACAATTGTACATTTTAAATTCTTAACAGTATTCCTGGTAAACCTTTGCACACCTCTTCTCAACCATTTTTATGAGGGAGCTTCATTCTTAGAGGGTTTTCTTAAAATCCTTTAGATCCTGACCAATTCAGAATTTACAGTGTATTGCCATGGATGCCTATCATGAGGGGCTATATCAGGGTGTTACTTAAACGAAAATCTCCACAATCCCTAAAACAGACCTCTACATCTTCCAAGGGTTTGTGGTCTAGCAGGTGGACTGGTCTGGACAGCTGAGACACAGAGCTAAGTTCCTCGTCTCTCATGCGCTGCAGAGCGTTGATCTGCTGGGAAGTGCCCATGGCCAAAAACACCCTCAGACTCCCACGTGTTCCACCACTGAAAATGTCCACTATGGGTATATAGCTGTCCACTGCCACCACTGGATACTGTGCTTGTAGAAGCAACTGGCAAATTTTATGATCTCTGTTAGCAAAAGAAAAGAAAAAAAAAAAAGAGTGACATCAGGATGCATTATTCACCACTGATTGTGTATTTCACAAAACTGTGTATTTCAAAAAATTATACAATGAAGTAAAAAAAAAAAAAAAAAAAAAAAGGTTATACAAAAAAGCAATAAACGTACAAACAGAAGAAGGGAAGAGATGAGAAAAAAATTAAGGTTTTTAAGGACTACAGTATTTTTCAACATAAACACTTAGGATTGGACAAATCATTTTCTTGGTCACCCAGGACAAGCAGATTTTGTGTGTGGAATTTTTTTGATGTAGACACACACCTGGTGCTCCAGAGCACCAAACTGCTTTTACAGAGGAGGCCACACTTCTTGATAATTAACTTATCTTGTACATTTCATTAGTAACACCTGGCTGCTAATTACTCTAGTAATAATTATGGAAGTAGGAAGGGTGTACTTATTTTTCCCCCATCTGGTTTCTGAATGCCGTTTACTTTTTGGGGAAAAAATGACTACATACTGAAATCGGTCATGTTTTGTTTTTGCTACCCGAGGTTAAATATAAACACAGAAGTGAAGAAGGGTGTGCTTTCTTTTTCCCATGACTGTATAAAGCAGATAACGACACTAACCAGACTCATACAATATATTTTGTGTATGATGTGAGAAGACCACATTTCATAGCCGAACTGTTTTCCAACAATTTTTTGAGATGGTTAAAAACACATGCTGCATGATCATATACTCGTATGATTCTTTTACTCAGTTTTAATGCACTTAACTTACTATAGCTGGTCATACAATATTACATTGTTAGTTACCAGGTTTTAGTCTAGTCCATTAGATTTCTGGCCAAGCAAAGCATGGGACTGGGCAGTACACTGGAGCTAAAGAATTTATGATTTGTCCACTACTTTCAGGGAACATCATCTCTGAAATATATGGGTGATTATGGATTATGGATTAGGTCCAACATGTCCTGTACTGAGAACAAAAACTCACCCATCACTTATTACACACTTTTAATGGAAGGCTAAGTGCAGTTGTTGGGGTCATCAAAAAAAGTGTTTATGTGAAAAACATTTTTATAGAAAGGTTTCATACATTCTTTAATCAATAAATTTTAAATTAAGCTTCAAATTTGTATTTGTCTTTTTAGAGATGGGACCATTTTTCAGAATTTGTGCTTGTTATCCAGATACTAAACATAGCTCATATTAAAACACAGGACTTCAGAAAAAAAAAAAAAAAAAACTTACGACTTTCTCTTTATCTCATCCTAAAGCGGTCATACCAGATTTTTATCTCGTGAATTTCAAGTTTTACAGGGTGGAGAAAAATCAGGCAATTATGAAGACCTGGTATGATGTCCTTCTGGAGGAACAGTACTGGTTCATTAAACAGCTAAGCAGTTAGT
The DNA here is from genome assembly GCA_023630585.1 of Cranoglanis bouderius. Lineage (NCBI taxonomy): Eukaryota > Metazoa > Chordata > Actinopteri > Siluriformes > Cranoglanididae > Cranoglanis > Cranoglanis bouderius. The sequence goes on from CM042543.1 coordinate 25,413,542, forward strand.
TTGTTGCTTATTAAGAGAAAGATGTAAACCCAGGTCTGCACTCATTTTCTGTTGGCCTACGCATCCCAGGTTGTTGGATTCATCTAACTGGATACAAATAGATGGGAATCACTAGCTGATTTTTGTGCATTGGAGTGAACAGCCTTTTTCCACAAAGTGGTTTTTATTCACATTTGATGTGACTGCTGCTAAAGAGCTTGGGTGTTAGGGTGCAATGGTATGTATGTATTTGAGAAACCTGCATGACGCATGGTGGCAAATGTTCAGCAAAACCAATCTTAGAAGCGTGGGCCAACAGAAATGAGAGCAGGCCTGGAGTCACGTCTTTCTGGAATACTTAACATGGAGGACCAGCTTATTAGTACCATTTCACTACAGCAAGATGTTTTTTCTGCTCATCAGTCAACAGACTTTCTCTTATAATGTTCAGTGTAGCAGTGTAGTTCAGTTTATGCAAATGAGGGATTTACAAAGGGGATGCTTTTTAATTTGCCAATCCAAAGCAAATCCAAACTAACATCATAGAAAAAAAAAACAAATGACTGGATAAAGAAAGAGGCAGCATAATTCTTCATTAGTGTTATATTGTTGCATATTTGAATTTATTGTCAGAATTCAACTGCCCTTAGACTTCCACTACAGTTTTGAGTAAATGGGTTTTCAGGTCTTTTCTTAGTACAGGGCAAGGGCTAAAGTAATTGAAATTCAAGGGCTAAAGTAATTGAAATTCAAGGGCTAAAGTAATTGCCCATATGCTACAGACACAGTGCATATGCTGGAGTAATGTTTTGAGTTAACTGCCATAATACATTTGAGGCCAACCTGAATGACAAATAAAACTGGTGTAGAGGTAGTTTGACCAGCCCGAGGAGTTTATCATTATGTGCAGAGCTTGCTCTGAGCCAAACCTCTATGACCATCACATTATTCCTCATCCTCTCTAATAGTTTGGAAGTGAGAGGCACCGGTGCTACCTGCAGAACACACACACAGACACACACAGATCAGCAAACTGGTGCACCATCTACATTTGAAAATAATGTTCTTTCCAAAATACAGACTCTACCTTAGTGCACTTACTTGAACCAAGCTGAATGTTGGGTGTGTATGACCCCAGCTGACCACAGACCGAGTTGTCTCTTCAGATCCAAAGAGCTTACAGTTTAAGTAGACATTGGGCTGAAAAGGTGCGCAATTTAAATCTTTTCCATTTGGCACCATGAGCAGGGTGTGGAACAAAATATCACTCTCTTCCTCCTCTGAGAGTTGAGCGGGTTTATGGGAACTGTTTTGGGCTCTCTGTGGTGAAACAAACCTGGCCCCAGGCATCAGGATGTTCAGGGATGAATGAACTGCCATGGGTGAGGTATCTCTCTTGTGAGCACTGTTATTAACTTGTGGAAAATCAGCGTCTCCATCCGGTTGTTCAATAGAGATGTCTGCTTTCAGTGGGGATGTGCCTGTACTTGCTGGCATTTTCCCTGACCTGCTTTTGGAAGTGAAGTCTTTCTTGTTTGCAGCAAGTTCAAATGAGACCTTCAGAGGCATAAAAATGACTTCACTGTTGTTATATTGTTCATCCATATACACATACAGTGTGATATCAACCCTTCAGGACAATAGATGTGTTCTGCACACAGGACTACATAAAGTGCAAACAGTTTAACAAGTATACATACTACAGCCGTGGCCAAAAGTTTTGAGAATGACACAAATATTAATTTTTACAATGTCTGCTGCCTCATTTTTTATGATGGAAATTTGCATATACTCCAGAATGTTATGAAGAGTGATCAGATGAATTGCAATTAATTTCAGAGTCCCTCTTTGCCATGAAAATGAACTTAATCCCAAAAAAACATGTCCACTGCATTTCAGCCCTTCCACAAAAGGACCAGCTGACATCATGTCAGTGATTCTCTCGTTAACACAGGTGAGAGTGTTAACGAGGACAAGGCTGGAGATCACTCTGTCATGCTGATTGAGTTAGAATAACAGACTGGAAGCTTTAAAAGGAGGGTGGTGCTTGAAATTATTGTTCTTCCTCTGTTAACTATGGTTACCTGCAAGCAAAACACGTGCAGCCATCATTGCTTTGCACAAAAAGGGATTCACAGGCAAGGATATTGCTGCTAGTAAGATTGCACCTAAATCAACCATTTATCGGATCATCAAGACCTTCAAGGAGAGAGGTTCAACTGTTGTGAAGAAGGCTTCAGGGCGCCCAAGAAAGTCCAGCAAGCGCCAGGACCGTCTCCTAAAGTTGATTCAGCTGCAGGATTGGGGCACCACCAGTGCAGAGCTTGCTCAGGAATGGCAGCAGGCAGGTGTGAGTGCGTCTGCATGCACAGTAAGGCGAAGACTTTTGGAGGATGGCCTGGTGTCAAGAAGGGCAGCAGGCAGGTGTGAGTGTGTCTGTACCTACAGTAAGGTGAAGACTTTTGGAGGATGGCCTGGTGTCAAGAAGGGCAGCAGAGAAGCCACTTCTCTCCAGGAAAAACATCAGGGACAGACTGCTATTCTGCAAAAATTAGGGGGATTGGACTGCTGAGGACTGGGGTAATGTCATTTTCTCTGATGAATCCCCTTTCCGATTGTTTGGGGCATCTGGAAAAAAGCTTGTCCGGAGAAGAAAAGGTGAGCACTACCATCAGTCCTGTGTCATGCCAACAGTAAAGCATCCTGAGACCACTCATGTGTGGGGTTGCTTCTCAGCCAAGGGAGTGGGCTCACTCATAATTTTGCCTAAGAACACAGCCATGAATAAAGAATGGTACAAAAACATCCTCAGAGAGCAACTTCTCCCAACCATCCAAGAACAGTTTGGTGATGAACAATGGCTTTTCCAGCATGATGGGGCACCTTGCCACAAGGCAAAAGTGATAACGAAGTGGCTCGGGGAACAAAACATCGACATTTTGGGTCCATGGCCAGGAAACTCCCCAGACCTTAATCCCATTGAGAATTTGTGGTCAATCCTCAAGAGGCGGGTGGACAAACAAAAACCCACAAACTCTGACAAACTCCAAGCATTGATTATGCAAGAATGGGCTGCCATCAGTCAGGATGTTGCCCAGAAGTTGATTGACAGCATGCCAGGGCGAATTTAAGAGGTCTTGAAAAAGAAGGGTCAACACTGCAAATATTGACTCTTTGCATAAACTTCATGTAATTGTCAATAAAAGCCATTGACACTTATGAAATGCTTGTGATTATACTTCAGTAACAGTAACATCTGACAAAAAGATCTAAAAACACTGAAGCAGTAGACTTTGTGAAAATTAATATTTGTGTCATTCTCAAAACTTTTGGCCACGGCTGTAGTTAAACAGATCTGTAGAGGCAGTTTATACATAAGCTTGATTAAATGTGCAAAGCAGAGCAGACTGTATTACAGGTAAAAAATATCAGTAAAAATGTTTTTAAAATATTTTACAACACTAAACTACAATTATACAACACTGGAAACAGATCCTACAAAAGTCATAATAGTTGAAGGATTTGTTACCTTGAGAGGCCCAATGTCCTGATTGGTCAAGTCTCTGTCAAGTCTTTGGACAGAAAGTGAAGCAGTGACACTCAGCCGATCACTCTGAAGCAAAGTGCGTAAGGGGAACAGAGCCATCCCTATTGGAACAGGCTAAAGCAGAAAGAGGAATTAAAGTGAGAATCCTTATATTTGACCAGTTGACATAATTTACAGTGATGATTGAAAGTTTGTGAACCCTTTAGAATTTTTTATATTTCTGCATAAATATGATCTAAAACTTCATCAGGCCCAAACCATGATTCTACCACCACCATATTTCACAGATGGGATACGGTTCTTATGCTGGAATGGAATGTTTTCCTTTCTCCAAACATAACCCTTCGCATTTAAACCAAAAAGTTATATTTTTGTCTCATCCATCCACAAAACATTTTTTCCAGTAGCTTTCTGGCTTGTCCACGTTATCCAATGTGCAAACAGCAAACTGCAGATGGTCAGCAATGTTCAGAGCAGTGGCTTTCTCCTTGGAGCCCTGCCATGCACAACATTGTTGTTCAGTGTTCTCCTGATGGTAAACAGTAACATTAGCCAATGTTCGAGAGGCCTTTAGTTGCTTAGAAGTTACCCTGGGTTCCTCTGTGACTCTGCAGACTATTACACGTCTTTCTCTTGGCATGATCTTTGTTGGTTGACCACTCCTGGGGAGGATAACAATGGTCTTACATTTCCTCCATTTGTACACAATCTATTTGACTGTTGGTTGGTGGAGTCAAAACTCTTTAGAGATGGTTTTGTAACCTTTTCCAGCATGATGAGCATCAACAACACTTTTTCTGAGGTTATCAGAAATCTCCTTGGTTCCTGCCACAATACATTTCCACAAACATGTGTTGTGAAGATAAGACACTGATAGATCCCTGTTCTTTAAAGAAAACAGGGCGCTCACTCACAGCTGAATGTCATCTCATTGATTGAAACTCCTGATTCTAATTTCACCTTCAAATAAACTGCTAATCCTAGTGGTTCATATATTTTTGCCACTCACATATATGAAATATTGGATCATTTTCCTCAATAAATAAAGGACCAAGTATAATATTTTTGTCTCATCTGTTTAATTGGGTTCTCTTTTTTTGATGATGTTTTAGGTCATATTTATGCAGAAATAGAAACAACTTTCAAGCACCACCATATTCTACAAACACTGAAAGATTACAGATAGCCATAGTTACTTTTTTTTGATGACTCTTCCTCAAGTAGACTGTAAAACTAAGGTTTGTGTCCCACCATTGTTTGATAGTAGGGCCACTGAAGCGCACTGAAAAGACACTGTGGTGCTGAAATTTCACCACTGAAAAAAAACAAAGAAAGTTATATATTCTTTGTACCATTTTATTATTTTCACTCCACTCTGGTAATAACTCATGAATACAAAAAAAACAACAAAAAAAACCACACCTCCACCCACAACTTTACTGGAGACAACTCGTGTGACCTCTACAGGAATTGCTTTCCCAGATGGTAATGGAAAGAGGTATTCAACAAAATATGTGCTAGAAAAGAGATAAAATGAAATATTCGTTAATGTATACAAAGGTAATAATTTCCATCACTAAACATTATGCAAGATGTTTTAAAAAATCTGAACTTGGGCCATACCATTTCTTAGTAGTGAGAGGTAGAGGTGGTCTTCCTTTCCCTGATGGCTTCCTTGGTATATTAGAGGTATTGTCTATGGGGACCGATAACTGAATAACTATAACTCTAGCTAAATTGATGTTTCCAAGAAGTGAAATCCTATCCACACTTAGCCCATGGAATGAATTCTTGTGTCCTCCGTGTGGCATGACATCCAAATCTAGCCTTCAAGGATGTACAGAAAATAGGAACAAGCTGCAATTAATAATGACTGGAGTGGAATTCCTCTATCACTGTCAAGGTTGGCAAAAAAAATTGTTTGTTAACCACAGAGCATTTTTCCAAATTTGTGACTGATCCTGTGAATGAAAGCTCAACTACATGTTTACCTGGCATTTTTTCCCAAGCTCTTTTGCTGCTCATGCTCATCATCTCCTGCACCCAAACAGCCATCAGTCATCTGAAACCAGAAAAGCCACATAAAACAAAGCAGTCCTGAATTAAAATTGTAGCTCGTAATATGCACATAGTGCATGAATGCATAGGCATATCTATAAAACTACACCAAAATGTAAGACTTACGTTTACCTCATTTACATTTATTTGGCTGATGTTTTTATCCAAGACAACTAAGAATTCAGACAGGATACAACTGAGGAGTTGAGGGTTAAGGGCCTTGTTTAAGGCAGCTTGGTGGTGCTGGGATTTGAACTCATGACCTATCAGTCCCTAGCCCCAATGCCTTAACCAGTGAACTACCACTGCCCACACAGAACTTACTGAAGCCTTGTAGAACAGGTTCTCCAATAGACTCTGGTCATATTGGGGATCACTGAGCTCACTGTCCATAAGTACACTAGTGCAGCTAGAGAGAGAGCCTGGAAGAGAACCTTCTCCATCCCATAAGGCAAGCATGGATCCATTAACACTGAAAACAAAGAATTTACAATTTACCTAATGTCTGTACGGTGTACACAGCATAAGATTTACACATGATATCAAATTACATAACATGAACATGTCTTACCACAAACCCATATCCAAAAAGTAGGTATCTTAATGCAAATATGACAAATTATACCTTAAAGAATAACTCCAGTATTTTTCTATAATCCTACCGCTATCTAACAATCTGATATAGTCACCAAGTTTCCCTGTAGTGATAAAAGAAGGCTTTAGCACATTGACTCATAACTCCCTTATGACAAGTCAAAGAGCACTTGTTTGAGCAGTCAAAAAATGTTTGTTAAATGCATCTTTGAAATGCATTTCATTAATTCCCCAACAAACAAAATGTGTAAAGTAAGCTATTATTCCAATTTCAGAGAGAAGAATGTGTGGGTCTGATCACACCTGGACTCAAAATCTTTAGAAAAGCATTAGTATTGGTCCATAATATTTGTTTGTGTAACAGTCATAATTTTGAGATGTCAATGTACAATTTTACACATTTATTTAGATGTTTACAGAGGGAGTTCAAGTGCTCTTAGGCTTCCAGTATAAGCGAGCTTATAAAGCAAGTTTTCCATTATTTGCTCAGCACAACAAAAAGTGTTGATATTATCTATGATAATTGCATATGTGCTACAGATGCAGTACATGACATATTCCTTAAATAGAATACAAATGCTATCTTCATTACCTCCCCAGAAGCTGCTCCACAGCTGTGTCATGCATGTCTTGCCTGGGGAGTCCATGGTCCTGATTCAAGTGCTGAATATCTGAGTGGAGGATGTCCTGCATCAGCTGCCCTGATGATGGAATTGGGGGCCTTGAAGAAAAAAGGAAAAAAAAAAAAAAGAAGCAACATTAATCTGGCAGACAGTAGCCACAGTCTGATTACACTCCAGAATTATTGGCACCCTTAAAAAAAAAAAAAATTATTGTACAAAATAAACATTAAATACAATAATTTAAATTCTCTGTTCAAACAACTGAATAAAACTATTCATATTAATAATCTATTAATATCATTATTACTTAAATATCAATTATTTAAATGAAAAAAATATGTTAAATAATAGAACTGAACTATAATTCTTAGAAATGTTCATTTTTCTTTCTTTTTTTTCAAATTTGCTCTCAGTCAGAACTGGTATAAATATGAGGCTCCACAAATGTGAAATCTCTGTCATCCAAAGAACTTTCAGCTGATGCTTAATGACCTACACAAAGGATATAAATAATATCTATCTATCTATCTATCTATATATATATATATATATATATATATATATATATAAATCTAAATAAATATATATTTAAATGTATATGTATATGTATGTATATGTATGTGTGTATATACATACATACATACATATATATATATATATATATATATATATATATATATATATATGTATGTGTGTATATACATACATACATACATATATATATATATATATATATATATATATATATATATATATATATATATATATACACACACACACATATACATATACATACATACATATATACATACATACATACATACATATACATACATATATATATATATATATATATATATATATATATATATATATATAATGGATATAAAAAACACATTAACAGTTAAAAAATATCATTAAGCACAATTAGGGCCATAACAAAAAGTTTCACATGACTGAAACTGTTAGAAATTTGCCAAAAATTAAACCCATGAACACAATGTCCAAGCACACAGTGAGGGGGATGGTTAAGGAGGAATGAAGAGACCAAAGATTACAGTTTTAGAATTGCACAATTTAAATGATTGTCATGCTTGTGAAGTATCAGAATTAACTGATAAATTCCATTTTCATAGCAACAAGCTGTCCAGAAGCCCTGCAGGAGAGTGTTTCACAAAATGCAGAGTCTGAATTTTACAAGGTGTCATTAGAATTGGCAGTGTGTTTTGTGCTCTGATAAGACGAAAATCAAACTTCTTGGTCATGCACACTATCAGCATGTTCACAAAATGGTCTGTATCCAAAATAAAGCACCTGATATCCAATGTTAAATATGGTGTTTGATCATTGGGCCTATTTTGTGGCCAGTGGTTCAGGGGCTCATGTGAAGAACAAGATGATGAGCCAAACATACTTCCAAATCACCACAGAAATGGTTAAAGAAACACAAAATGTACACAAAATGTACACAAAATGAGGACCCCAGCCTTGTTGACATTACAAAATAAAACTTGATGCTTAATCTCTCCAAGGTAGGCATCACAAAATATTAATTGTAACGGTGCCAATAATTTTGAAACATCTTAAACCTTTTGTGTATTTTGTGAGCTCAAAATTTCAGTTATTGCTTTATTTACTTAATTCATGCATTTTCCTGAAAAACTGCAATAATTCTGGAGGGCACAACATAGCTTAAAATTTTTAAAGAACACATGCAGGCATACGGTAAAGGACAGGCTCCAGTGTTATCTACTGGTAGGTGCAGGGGAGTGTCCTTTAGACCCATGTCAGAATCAATATCGGACTGCAATGCAGAAACCACCATGGCATTTCTAAGCTTGCTACCACGCTCAAGAAGAACTAGGAGGGAACAAGACAGAGGTCATTAATTTAATTAAATTAGAAAAGCACTTTGTTGTGATTTCATCCAAATGCAAAAGACTGTCATGAAAGAAATATCTTGCTTTTGAACCCTACCAGAAAGTAGGTCCACTGATGCTGAGGGAATGTGGGCATCTGGTTCATCACTTTTCTCCTGCACATTTCTATTTACTAAAGCTCCTACTTCAGCACTAGATCTGTCAGAATGTGATTTTCCCCTCTCTTGAAAGTATAAGTGGTCCTTTCCTCTATTAAAAAACATATAAGAAGTACATCATTTAATTCAAGGAAGGCAAGGTTATTTATTTACTTAAAATGAGAAAACAAAAGTACATGATGGTGTTTTAAGCTTAAACATTATTCAGGCTCAAAGTATTATTCAAGAAGGAAGTAAAACACACATTGGTGTGCCGCTGGAACTGCCTGCAGGATCTGAGTCATTTCCACTGGTTTTTGAACCAAAGTGGGACAAAGATGACAGCAGCATATTTTTGTCAGATATGAGTCCTGGAGCAGAAACTGCTGTGTCAATGTTTGTGCTCATGTCTACATTTGGTACTGAGCTGCTGCTGTCGTAGGTTTCTGTCAGTGGCTCTAAAGCCAGCGTGGCCTGTTGTGGGAAAACACAGTAAAAACATTTTACAAAAATGAAAAGTTTACAACACATGTATTATAATCTGCAGATTTAGGCCAAAAGGCTCTTAAGTATTATGTCTTGCATTGCAAAGTAAAGGAGAATAATAATACAATATATGGCCAAATGTATGTGGATAACTGGCCATCACAACCATAAGTGAATCTTCCTCACACTGTTGCCACAAAGTTGGAAGCACACAATTGTCTGAAATGTCTTTGTATACTGTAACATTAAAAATTCCGTTAAATGTAACTAAGGGGATTAGGCCAATGCTGTTCCAGCATGACAATGCCCCTGTGCACAAAGTGAAGTCCACAAAAACATGGTTTGCAAAGGCTGGTTTTCCCCTACTGAATACCTCTGGGATGAACTGGAACACCGACTTTGTGCCAGGCCTCCTTGCCTAGCACTCAACCTCACTAATGCTCTTATAACTGAATGAGCACAAATCCCCACAGCCATGTTCCAAAATCTAGTGGAAAGCTTACCCAGAAGAGCAGACGTTATTATAACAAAAAAGAGGAGACCAAGTCCATATTAAAGCCCATGGTTTTGGAACAGGATGTTCAACAAGCTCCTATGGGCGTAATGGTCAGGTGTCCACAAACAGGGGATCATCTGAAATTGGATCTTATATTTTACCCACCTGTAACTCGCCAAGCTTTTCAGACACTGGTGACACAAGTGCAAAAAATCCGTTAATAGAATGAGAAAGGGACAATTTAGCAATCCCAGCTATTCGAACTCGTGCTATGGGTAAGTGATCAGGCTTTGTAAGAACATCCAGCACCAGTGAGCCCATATCTGTGAAGAACATAAGGCAAAAAAAGGATGCACAAGAAAACAGTGAACTAAATCATAAAAAGCAGAAAAGAACTATAGGCACACTAAAAGTTAGGATTAGGCAACATGGCACCATCAGCATATCAAAAAAAGAAATAAAAATATTTAGTTTTTCTAGCACTGTACCAGCAAAGATATAGTAGCATATTAAAAATGTCAGGGAGATGACTTCTTCAGTAAAAAAAAAAAAAAAATTTTTAATTAAAAAAATTAATTAGTTAAATATATATATATATATTTTATGTCTAATCAGGTAACTGTGAGTGTATTAGTGGAGCAATATTATAAAGGTACTGACATTACCCACAATACTGTTAGAAAAGTATAGTGTGACGTCCTTTGTCATGATATCAACATTCTATTGTCTTATCACATAGCCCTAATATAATGGTAATATTTAACTCCTTACAATGATCGGTGCTGTAAAAATCTTAAGTCTGATGACGTTACCTGTTAAATATGAAGTAAATTGCTTTGGGCCACATCGAACTGGAAATCTGGTTGTGGATTTCACATCTTTCTCTCTATCTAGGGATCCGTCTCTGGGACAGAATACAGTGCCGCTGGTTGTCTCACCCCACCAACGTAATCGGATCAGGGTCAGTGGTGGAGGCTTGGCTATTGTCCACAGCACTCTGCTTAATGTGACTCTAAGGAAACATCGCACATGGCCCTCGACAAGAGGAGGAATGCTTGTCGAAGGGGACACAACACTGAGAACTGGCAAAGAAAAAAAAAAGTGTCTTCAGTTTTGGAGCAAAAAAATGCAATAGCACTGACAGGTTTATTAATTAATAAATTTAATAAATTAATTGATTTGTTGAGCCTGCTTGGTTGTGTATTTCCTCATGCATTTTCTGAATATCCCATTAATAATGTTAATTTGACACAATCAGATTGGGAAATAAATATGAAACTCTAATAGCGTTTTGAAGTATTCTTTGTTGTTTTGTACATTTTTGCTTTGTAAACACCATTCCGTTCTTTTAAAAATGGCATTTAAAATGGCGTTTGTGAGAAATTTCCACAGTTCTCTACCCCCTTCATATTTAACCTACATTATGTATGAAACAATACCGCTTACACACCTAGTGCACGTTTATTTATCCATTTGCATCTACAACAAATAGTAACCGAAATCAATAAAGCAGCTTGAGTACAGCATACGAAAGACTATTATGTAAATTATTTTGTTATTCCACATATAGACAAACGTTTTATAAGCTTGATAAGATACATCGATATAAATATTTATTTCATTTCCCCTGCTGAAAAGTCCAGTTTGGTCTGACCCGCTATCAAAACATTACTGACAAGACTGGTACAGTATTATGCCAGCTGGTAAGTTGTTTTTTTGTTTTTCAGGTTTTTAAATTACTTGACTAAATTGTTCGTATAAATATTTGAGATTTGCTATTTACCTTGCTGTGCAATTTTATCTATTATGTAGCATTATTAGTGCTAATTCAAATCTTTCTTCCTTTCTACCCGCATGTACCAGCTGGGAAAAATAATCTACCACTTTTGCCTGCTGTATTTTTCAGCAGAGTCGTTAGCTAGCCAGGTGATAACTAGCTAGATTCGGATTCCAAGCGGTTATTATGCAGATAATCCACTACAATGTTACAGAAGCCCGTATTTCATATAAAGTGCAGTTAGATCCGGAGTCGGGGTTCATTTGGCATTCGGTTTAAGTATTTGGATGGCGAACGGATTAACGATCAACTGTCAACAAAGCTCAACGGCTCTTTTATTCCTGTGCCGCTCTGTCCACGGGATATTCAGATCTAACCTACCTTTCTTTCTTTTACCTCCAAACATGGTAGATTTTACCCTTTTGTTCTTCATCCCTTTAACTTGTAAACTTTAAGTTTCACGTTTATCATAGTCTTTTGACAACTTATGTTTATATAATGCAACTCGGCAACGAAATTACCAATCACAACTACCGCCTTCTACTTCTTCTACTGACGGTGGGGAAACAATATCGACTCGTTTCTTACCGCCACCTAGAGGGAGATGCGTGAATTAACACCATACCAAAATATAAACGGACTGCGGGTGTGTCTCGATCAGCTCCCCAGATCCCTAGGTCGTGAATCAGTATACTCATATTGATGCTTCCTCGTTTCCTCACTCCTCCAGCATGTGTCCTGGAAATTGATCAATGTCAACCATCTTGAAGGACATCTCAATTCTCTAATTGCACCACGAGGAGGCAAGGAACGAGGAGTGAGGAAGCTTCCAGAGGAGCTAGGAGCAAGGATACACACCCCCTGTCCGAAATGGCACACTCTGCCCTTGTGGCCCTCCTCCGAGTTCACACTTTGGTGACGTCAGCTAATGCAGACCTATGGGCCGCTAGGGCACGAGTCCACAAGGGTGATGGGGATATTAATAGACGGCTTTTGGGACGGACTCAACGTTGTGACGCCAGAAAGAGGAAGATGTTGCCGGTTGGTTTTGTTTTCATTGTGGAGCTAGCCAGATGGCTTGCTAAAGGATATTCTGAAAGTAGTAAATATGGATTTTAGCAGACCATTGACAACGGTCATAGCCTGAAGTTCCATTCCATTTTAATTGAATATAATTTCATGTTTGTAATCTTCAAACTATATAATGAAATATTACTAAAAGATAGAGCTACAGTTCAATTACAGTGTAAATCATTGTTAATTATAAAAACAAAAACTTGCACTTAAAAATCCTCTTCTCTGTCATGTTAGCTAAAACCTGCACTCGAAACTCCTCCTCTGCTTTCTGATTGGTCTGTCGCAAGGACTGTTGGGTAGCGGACCGCTGTGAGCCTGCTGCAGTGCGGGCTTTGATGAAGACCGCATTGAGGGCACAAAGGGGGCGCTTGTGAGCACCCTCACAAATGGGACACACTACGGACTCATAGACTTCACGCACACATGCAACTGAAGGCCACGAGACCGCAAGTCCACATGTAGTGCGCCATTTGGGACAGGGGGACAGGTGTATCCTATGCAGAAGTGTTTCTTGTCAAAAAACCTGACGCAGGTATAAATTCCCCTCCTCCTTTACATCTGCCACAATCTCAAACAAAAAGTCCTTTGATGACGTGATGGAATTTTGCGTGAAATTTAATTAAATAATAATATGCTTAAAATGAGTATTGTAATTAATTGATCCTTGCATGTTTGGATATGCAAAGCTGCACAAAAGATGCGATAGACAATTTATGTATTGTTCATTAATTCATTGTTGAATAACTGAGACATTTCACATACTATCTTAATACTATCTTTATTAAGAATGTTGTTATTAACCAACAACATAACAGCACATCAAAAAAAACAAAAAAAAAAAACAAAAAGCATAACAGCAGATCCCTGAAGCGCAGTGAGGTAATCCAGCTGAATCCACGCAAAATTCCATCACGTCATCAGAGGACTTTTTGTTTGAGATTTTGGCAGCTGTAAAGGAGGAGGGGAATTTATACCTGCGTCAGGTTTTTCGATAAGAAACACTTCCGCACATACTCTCCTAGCTCCTCAGGAAGCTTCCTCACTCCTCGTTCCTTGCCTCCTTGCAGTGCAATTAGAGAATTGATATGTCCTTCAAATTGGTTGACGTCGATAGATTTCCGGGTCACGGGCTGGAGGACGGAGAAGCGAGGAAACAAGGAAGCGTCAATTTGAATATTGAGAAGCACCCAAGCCGTGCCTGAAATTGCTCAGTCGTTTACTCATTCACTATTCACTATATACAGGTGCATCTCAATAAATTAGAATGTCGTGGAAAAGTTCGTTTATTTCAGTAATTCAACTCAAATTGTGAAACTCGTGTATTAAATAAATTCAATGCACACAGACTGAAGTAGTTTAAGTCTTTGGTTCTTTTAATTGTGATGATTTTGGCTCACATTTAACAAAAACCCACCAATTCACTATCTCAACAAATTAGAATATGGTGACATGCCAATCAGCTAATCAACTCAAAACACCTGCAAAGGTTTCCTGAGCCTTCAAAATGGTCTCTCAGTTTGATTCACTAGGTAAGCCACAAACATTCATTGCCAAAGAAGCTGGCTGTTCACAGAGTGCTGTATCCAAGCATGTTAACAGAAAGTTGAGTGGAAGGAAAAATTGTGGAAGAAAAAGATGCACAACCAACCGAGAGAACCGCAGCCTTATGAGGATTGTCAAGCAAAATCGATTCAAGAATTTGAGTGAACTTCACAAGGAATGGACTGAGGCTGGGGTCAAGGCATCAAGAGCCACCACACACAGACAAGTCAAGGAATTTGTCTACAGTTGTCGTATTCCTCTTGTTAAGCCACTCCTGAACCACAGACAACGTCAGAGGCGTCTTACCTGGGCTAAGGAGAAGAAGAACTGGACTGTTGCCCAGTGGTCCAAAGTCCTCTTTTCAGATGGGAGCAAGTTTTGTATTTTATTTGGAAACCAAGGTCCTAGAGTCTGGAGGAAGGGTGGAGAAGCTCATAGCCCAAGTTGCTTGAAGTCCAGTTTTAAGTTTCCACAGTCTGTGATGATTTGGGGTGCAATGTCATCTGCTGGTGTTGGTTCATTGTGTTTTTTGAAAACCAAAGTCACTGCACCCGTTTACCAAGAAATTTTGGAGCACTTCATGCTTCCTTCTGCTGACCAGCTTTTTGAAGATGCTGATTTCATTTTCCAGCAGGATTTGGCACCTGCCCACTCTGCCAAAAGCACCAAAAGTTGGTTAAATGACCATGGTGTTGGTGTGCTTGACTGGCCAGCAAACACACCAGACCTGAACCCCATAGAGAATCTATGGGGTATTGTCAAGAGGAAAATGAGAAACAAGAGACCAAAAAATGCAGATGAGCTGAAGGCCACTGTCAAAGAAACCTGGGCTTCCATACCACCTCAGCAGTGCCACAAACTGATCACCTCCATGCCACGCCAAATTGAGGCAGTAATTAAAGCAAAAGGAGCCCCTACCAAGTATTGAGTACATGTACAGTAAATGAACATACTTTCCAGAAGGCCAACAATTCACTAAAAATGTTTTTTTTATTGGTCTTATGAAGTATTCTAATTTGTTGAGATAGTGAATTGGTGGGTTTTTGTTAAATGTGAGCCAAAATCATCACAATTAAAAGAACCAAAGACTTAAACTACTTCAGTCTGTGGCATTGAATTTATTTAATACACGAGTTTCACAATTTGAGTTGAATTACTGAAATAAACGAACTTTTCCACGACATTCTAATTTATTGAGATGCACCTGTAGTGAATGGTATTTGAGTCCACTATATGGGGAAGAAGTGAACGAATATGAGTGAGTGAATTCGGACACTCACTCATATTCGTTCAGAGAGTACTCTGTCGCAGACACTGGCTTTATGGATTGTATCGTAATACAGGGAAACTGAATACATTCATTTTCTCACTCTTCATTTGTCACATTTATTGTATTAGTTGATAATAAAGAGAACAAAAACAGCTGTTTGTCATGTTAATTTACTATTATGCTTACTTATTATATTTAATAAATATATTTATTATATTTAAAAAGAAAAAAGAGAATAAAACACTACTGTCTGTCACATTTATTTTATTTGTTTATTTTCACTGGGTTCCCTGGCAGTGTCCTGAGGTAAACTTGGCATAACATATAGGGGAGACCGGGGGCAATTGTAACACACTCAGTTCCTCCAATCAGAGGTATGAAAGTAAATTTTTGATTATAAAGTATTTTTCTTCTGCTTAAGTATTTTTCTTCTGCTTTCTAAAGTTTAGATGACTGTGAAATTAAAATTACATGATATTTTATCTCTAGGTTATTGATAAAAAAAATTAACATGAACAACCTATGCTAATATAGGTGTGGCTAGCTAGCATACTAAATTTTATCATGGCTGCAACATTGGGAGCAGTTGAAACATTGTGTTACATTTGCCCCCGAGCCACATGGCCCAATGTAAGCACCTTGTTTGTCTGTGTTGACACACTTTTCTGTTAGAAAATGAACATATTTCACTAAATTTAAATGTAAAACTACATTTTAAAAGGGTGTATTAAAATAAATGTGTTTGTTCTAGTATAAACATAATCAATTAGCCTAACATACTGTTAGGTTCTCCCTCTCTCGCTATGCTGCAAATGAAGCATAGCCTACTTCCGCATTCCACGGAGCGCATTCCGCCTCAATTCATAAAGACTCACGTTTTGTTTACCTCTGCCATGTGCGTTTTTGTTTTCAAGTTTGCGTCATGTCTCTGTCCCCGCCTCCTGGTTTCTTATTGGTTCTCCATTTAATGTAATCATGAGTTCCAGGTGTTTTTGATGTTGTGTATGATTTCTGTGTGCTACTTAAACCCCTGTTTGTGTCCGCTTGAACGCGGAGTATTAGTTTAGAGTTGTATAGTTTAAAGTTCTCATAGCGAAAGATTTTCCGTAGCTCTGTGTTTTCCGAGTTTCCGTAGCTCTTTATTCCGTAGTTCGAATTCGATTTCCGTATCTCTGTGTTTGTGGTTCCCAGACCACTTCCTTGTTCTCGAGTATTTTTTCCTGTCTTTTGGATTATTACTGACTTTGTGGATTACTGTTTTTGTTCTTATGAATAAACTTTTCTGCATTTACTGACGTTTCCCCAGCACATGCATCCTGACTCTTCTGCCTGCCTCCCGGCTTACATAACAGAGTACTCTGCCAAAACATGGATGCAGCGGGGAACCTCCAGGATAACCGCACCCCACCTTCTGTTCCCCCCTTGGACTCTATTTCTTTTCGGGCCTGCGTTCCGCCTCCTACCGCCTACGACGGCGTCTCGTGGCACCCCAGGTATTTTTTTTTACAAGCGGAGGGATTTTTTGTTGGCTTAGAGGGTCCAAAACCCAGTGAGGAACTATGGGCACGGTTCCTCCTTTCCAGTTTGGTCGGCTCAGCCCGCTGGTGGGCGGAAACCCACTTCGCCAGCGGATACACCAAACTGACAACAGTTCCAGGGTTCGTGGAGCTCCTGATGCAGGATTATGGGAGCCCAGAATCTGAGTTCGACCTCAGTACCCTACTGAACTCTGTGCACCTGCCCGGGGACCAGGGCCAGTCGTTCCTGGATTACTATGAGGGGGAGCGGGCTAACAGGGCAGCCTGCACCTCTCAGCCCCGGACCCAGGAGCGCCACCTGGAGGTTAATGTGGCGACCTCCAGCCCCGAGCTCCAGCCGGAGGCCCAGCAGGAGTTCTCCACAGCGGAGCTGCCCCTGGTGGTTAATGTGGCGACCTCCAGCCCCGAGCTCCAGCCGGAGGCCCAGCAGGAGGTCTCCTCAGAGGAGCTGCCCCTGGAGGTTAACGTGGCGACCTCCAGCCTCGAGTTTCAGCCGGAAACCCAGCAGGAGGTTTTCCCAGTGGAGCTGCTCTTGGAGGTTCACGAGAAGACCTCCACTCCTTTCCAGTTCCTGTCGGAGACCCAAGTGGGGTGCTCTGTTCCTGTTGGAGACCCAAGTGGGGTGCTCCGTTCCAGTCCAGTTCCTGTCAGAGACCCAAGAGGGGTGCTCCGTTCCTGTCCAGTTCCTGTCAGAGACCCAAGTGGGGTGCTCCGTTCCAGTCCAGTTCCTGTCGCAGACCCAAGTGGGGTGCTCCACTCCAGTCCTGTTCCTGCCAGAGGTTCAAGAAGAAACATCCTCTCCTGTCCTGCTTATACCAGAGATACACGAGGAGACCTTCGCCCAAGCCATGTTCCTGCCAGAGGTTCAAGAAGAAACCTCCACTCCTATCCTGCTCATGTCAGAGGTCCATGGGATGACCTCTTCTCAAGCCCAGTCCATGTCTGAGGTCCACTGAGGTCCTTTCCAAGTCCTAGTCCATGTCCAAAGCCAAGTCCAGGTTCCGACCCTCTTCCTAGTCCAGTTTCCAGTCCAGTTTCCAACCCTGTTCCTGATTTAGTTGCTAGCTCTGTTTTTGATTTAATTTCTAGTTCTGTTTTTGCTCTCATTCTCAGTTCGGTTGCTGATTTAATTCCCAGCTCCGTTCCCAGCTCCGTTTCCAACCCAGCACACTCCTTTGTCTCCTCCTCTGTCTCCTCCTCTGTCTCTAGTTACCTTCCCAGCTCAGTTTCCAGTTCAGCACACAAATCTGTCTCCAGCCCTGTCTCTAATTTAATTTCCAGCTCTGTTTCCAACCAAGTTTTTGAATCTGTTTATGGTTCTGGGTCTAACCTAATTCTCTGTCCAGTTTCGAAGTCTGTCTCGAAGTCTGTCTCGAAGTCTGTCTCGAAGTCTGTCTCGAAGTCTGTCTCGGATCCAGGTGCCAAAGCTGACTCTGATCCAGGTGCCAAAGCTGACTCTGATCCAGGTGCCAAAGCTGACTCCAGTCCTGGTTCCAGGCCAAGCTCCAAGCCTAGCACCAAGTCAAGCATCACTCTAAGTTCTCGACCAAGTTCTCGACCAAGGCTGAAAGGACAACCCGACACGCTCTGCTCTGGTTTATGCAGTGTAGACTGTTTGATAACTGTATTGAATTTCTGTACCTACCTGTTAGACAGGTAGGAAGGATACAGGTAAATATAACATTTATTATGGGTTTATGTGAGGATTGTTTAGTTCACTGAAATTAAGTTATATTTTTTGAATAGGGTTATAATAATAAATGTTAAAAAATTGATAGCTTTCAATTACACTGTAATGTTGAATGGCTATAATCAGTGTTACAATTGCCCCCAAACACGGTTACAATCGCCCCCACCAAGGGGGCAATTGTAACACTGACTTAACACTCTGACTTTCGGGGGAAATGACAGTTTGATGTCATTCGTCTTTGCATGGTTGCATCATGTCCGTAAACAGAAAGAAGAAGAGCTGGCTACTATATCACGTGTGTGGGTGCTGAGAATGGTGGAGTGTTTGTAGCTTGTTCTTACAGCAGTTGCTTAGAATTTAAACAGACAGCTGTTGTCAAAACCATGCTACAACAAGAATAAATATCAGCGTGGTTTTTGAGAGGTGGCGACAACTCTGAGATCTGAAGGGATTGAAGACTGACGCAGAGATGGCTTTTTTTTTTGCTGCTGAACAGGTAAGACATTTCAGTGGCTCAATAGGTAGCTAGTTAACTTGTTCACTTGATTCAGCAAGGTATCGAGTTTCCTATGTTTATTTTGTTTGCTTTTTTGTTTTGCTATGGTCACTGTGGTAAATTGCACTTATTTTCTGCTAGCTGTGAAAGAGAGCAACTAAAATCTACTCCAAGAAAACCATATCCATAACCATAACCATAATTGACGACTAGATCCTTCCAACTCCTGTAAGAAGCAAATGCAACTAAATCACCCGTCAATACATTTAGTATGTGTTTAGTATGCTCCATACTGTGCTCACTGAAACCTCAGTGCCTGTTGCCACCAAGTCTTGCTGTAGGTCTTTTGCAGTCACTCGAGGGTTTTTCACAACCTGCCTTCTCAGAAATCTGGTTGCAGCCACTGATAGCTTCCTTTTTCTGCCCTGTCCAGGTATTTCATGTATTTTCTGCACCTAGCCAGTTCAGGTATTTCATGTTTTCCAGCTCAAGCACACCTGGTGCAACTAATGAAGCCCTTGATTAGTTGCATCAAGTGTGCTTGAGACAACACCTGTTTTACGTAATTGTGCTGTTGTGAGGGATTCTATTCAGGGGGTTGAATAATGACTTCTCCAGTTTCAAATTTATAAGTTGAATTGAGCTATTTCAATTGCTTTTGTTTGATTTGTTCATTGCAAAAAGCTGAAAGTCTGTACATTTTGACAGACTTGAATAATTCTGATTGCAACTGTAACTATATACAGGGTTGGGGAGGTTACTTTAAAAATGTATTCCGTTACAGTTACAAATTACTTCATAAATAATGTAATCAGTAACATAATCCAAGCATCACAATATGAAAGTAATGTAATCTGATTATTTTTGGATTACTTCAATGTCACATATGTAAATAAAGTCAAGAGAAAAGCAATATGATATAAAATACTGTTATTTAGAGCTTATTTTAGAGCATTAAAATATTCAATGTTTGGATTTGTTTTTAATAAATAAATAAATAATCACTGTCCCTGATGCAGGTAACATTACATCACAAAAGCATTTCAGAGAACAATTTGTGTTCATTTCTACCAAATTAATAAAATTTATTTGTGCATGCACCAGGAGATTGCTCATGTGAGCCATGACTGGCAAGAGAGAACCAGAACTATGATCAAGCAGCTGTCTATATTGTGTTATGTCAAAAGATTAATTTCTTTGGTTTTAAATGAAAAAAAAAAAAGTAATCCTGAAAGTATTCCCCCCCTTTTTTTTTTTTTTTTTTTTTAATTTATCTATTTATTTATTTATTTACAAAATGTACCTGTAATCTGATTGCTTGGAATCTGATTACTTACAGTAATTTGTTTTTTGACGTAACTATAACGGATTACAGTTACCAGTTTTTTGTATCCTGATTACATAACACCATTACATTTATTCTGTTACTCCCCAAGCCTGACTATATATAATGTAATATAACTAGTTTTTTTGTTTTTGTTTTTTTTTTTTTTAACTAAAACTTGTTTCAGTTTTTGTTAGTTAGCTAGCTAATGTGGTCGCTAGCATTACTGTTAGTTAAAAATTTGTTAGTAAAAGAAAAGCTGTTTTCATGTTGTTGTTTTTTTGCAATGCCCTCAGCCTGGGACTACTGTAGTGATTATCCCCATACCTGCTCAAGGCCTTACTCCTTTGGGAACTCTGGAGTAGGACAGAGATCATGCAGATGAAGAAGTTTGGTAAAGGAGCCGTAAATAAGTGTGGATGTAAGGCTAACAGTTCATCTAGTCTAGTCCTTCCTCTAGTCCTTCTACCTGACTGGCATTACAACTGACCCACAAGATGGCTCCACACTGAGGCAGATGGGGTTGTGTTGGTGGCCTGGTCACCAGACGGTCAACTGCAGACACCAACCCAAGGCCTAGCTCCAGGGGTCTCTCCTGGTAATCAGTGGGCAGTGGCAGCTACAGTAGTAATCTACAATATGATGCTTGGTCTTCATTGTATGATGCACAAGGTTCTCAACCCTGATCCTGGAGTACCCTGTCCTGCACATTTTAGTGTTTTCCCTTCTCCCAGCACACCTGATTCAACCGATCAGCTGATTAACAGCCCTTAATGAGTTGAAGTGGGAGTGTGTAATTCCTTAGCACAAGCAGCATCATATAATTCACACAATTATAACCAGAAGAAATAAAACAATGGGCCTTCTCAGCCAGAGAACCCACAAAAAACTCTGGACCAAAATGTCTCCACTCAGGGAGCCATAAAACAAGGAATCCACCCCAGACACCCAGGAGCCACTTAAATCCAGCATGTGCATCTGCCTTATCTCAACCAACACGGCAAGCGTTAAAGGCCTCCTTGACCCAGGGCTGAACCCTCTCGACCACAGAAACTGCACTCAGATGCAGTGATTTAGGCCTTTTTGGGCCAGACCAGTAAGGCCAATAAATTGTGGAAGAAAGGAGAGACCTTTTCGCTCAGTCACAAAGATTACACATTCCACAATTCCACACAAGGACTCACACATTCCACAATCGGTGCCTACCAGGAGCAACGACTGTGGGAATTAATACATCTTTGAACAACTGCAATCACCTATGTCCTACCATGTGTTGTTCTATTTTCTTCATGTGTATCACCTTTAAGTTGCCACTAATTATTTAATTTAATCATGTATTAGTGTAGTAGCCCTAGGAGGATCATTGTGTTTTAAATATTAGTAATGTACTTTAAGTATAGTCAAACACGTCTTGTTTGGTATGAATGTGTTCATTGGATGATTTCCTAAATCATAAGAGTAAGGAAATTTGTGTAGATTGTTCTGATATGTACATGCAAGTTTCAGGACAAAGTTTAATAATCCACTCATCATTGAAGAGTGTGGAACCACTCATCCACATGGACAAGGGGCTGATTAGCATAATAGGTGGAGAATCTGGCTAACACCCCGCCCAAAGACAATATTGATTGGAGGAAGCACTCTGGGCTGGACTAGCCCAGGAAGTGTTAAAATCCTAAGAACACAAGTTCTGAAGGTCGTCACTTGCCTCGCTCTCTCTCGTGTCTCTTGCTTCTTGGCACGTTTCGAAGGACGGGGTCGGTGGAGGGTCTCCAGAGCCAATCAACGTCGGGGAGATCAGATCACGTTTACCTCGGCCTGGGGACCCAGCGAGAGCCGCCGCCTGCTTTTCAAACCTCCCGCCTTCATTCCACTCAGCATTCCGATTGGTCTTCCGAGACGCCTCTCACCGACCAGACCGCCGACGACACCATGACGTAACCAGGAAATCCCTTCAACACAGCTAAGGCAAGCGCAACACCCCAGAATCTAGCTAATCTGGTGTCTATAATAAGTTGAGCCCTTCTAAAGGAAGTGAAGATAACTAAATAAGTTGATGGTTTGTTCAGATCATGGTCTGTGAAATAGCATGCAACGCTAGAGACTCGGAACTTCATTCACCCTTCATCATCACCCGTTTGTGTGTGTGTGTGTGTGTGCGTGTGTGTGTGTGTGTGTTTATGTGTGCGTGCGTGTGTTTTATATATTAGATTAGTTTCCGTATCATAGAATAGTTCAATAAAGTCTCGTCTGTTCTTAAATACGTGTTCTTTTTGCTTACAAGTGTCTATTGCCTTGAATTGCGATTCTGCTACATGCTCTTAGAATAATGTGCCACTATGTTTAGGATATTATTGCCGGTGGCCACGGAGGTAATATCTAATGCATAATTGATGAATACACTAGTTTCAACTTATCGCTGGACGAATAGTTGATCAGTAATACTAAATCAGTCAAATTTCCATTTTCGAGCTGATCTGTTAATCTCTCTGACATCTTTGGAGGAGAATAAAGATAGCTCAATTTAACAACTAATTTTTACTTATGTAAAATGGTGGAGAATATATCAAATTAACCCAAACAGCTAATTTCCACTACATATTTTGGTGGAGAGATGCGGGTAATTTTCACTACATATTCTGGTAGATAATGCGGGCACGCTTTAAAACTCTTGTCTCCTTTAAAACGGTGCTTTGAATCCAAGCGTGCGCTTTTCTTTCAATTTTAAAGCTGATTCACTACAAGTGTTAGGAGAAAACAAGCAAAAATAACATGTACTGTAATATAATATATACTGCAGGACCAGGGTTGGGAACCTATGGTAAAATTTATTAAAACGATTCTTTCATTTCCACAAGCATTCCCTGCTTTTTTGAAAAATGATAACACATAATTGTTCAAAGAAATTTGTAAGCGAGTTCTTATACTGTCATGTCTTTAGTAACAGGTCTTTACGTAGATATATGCAATGCATATAAACATGAATATATTATAGTGACCACAGTAAAACGTAAAACTTGGGTAATCAGTAAAAAAAAGTCCTGTAAAATTACAAACTTCAGTACGATCTCAAAACAAATCTGTCCTTTAACATTCAGAAATACTGTCTGAGAACACAAAATAAATAAAGACAAATTGAAGGATTTTTATTAAGACTCAAAGAAGCAGTAGTAAAGGCATATAATTTAGTTATGGAAACACTCAGCATATACCCTCTGTGTGTGTTTGAATATGTGTGTAATTTTGCCTACTTTTTGTCCTCCTTGGACATGGTGTTAGTAGACCAGGTTAGGTCATTAGACGTGCACTCCAAGAAATTTACAGATTGACACTGTCTCTACAGGAAAGACATGGATGAACAGTGTTGAGTGGTGCATGCTGGTCCACAGTAATCTTGTTAACTTGTGAACAATTACAGACAGATTTTTGAGCTGACACCAGTCCACTAGCTGCTCCACTTCAGCTCTGTATGCTCTCTCATTGTTGTTGTTGAGTGTGCAAACTTGATGATGCTGTGTGAGCTATGCCTCACAGTACAGTCATGCATCATCATGAACAGCAAGGGGCTGACAGCCCTGTGCTCAGTGTGGTGGTACTGGAGGCCTTGGAGAATGCTATTGTAACAAGTTGGAAAAAGAAAAAGAATATTGTAATGAAATCCTTGTTGGTGAATTTCATGAAACTAAGCAGTTTGTAATATTCAGTAATGCTCAGTGGCATTCAAGAGCCCCCTAGCAGCCACTAATGTACTGCAGACAGGGTTATTTTGATCATCTTCTTTTGCCGTACCATAGCAGAATTGACTGCCTTCGCTGTGGGTATGTGCGCTCAGGCTGTTTTTCATATTAAGTGAATAATTTGGAAAATATGTTCTAAATTGACCCTTTTTATATGGAATTGTGTGCATAAGTGTGTCAAGTATATTATGCACGTAACGTTTTTGTACGAACAATGAAATGTTTGTGATCATCTGTACATTTTGTTCTCTCCTCGTGGCGTGCGCTAGCAAAGCGTGCACGTGGTTAAGTGAATACGCACACACACACACACATATATGCATCTCAATAAATTAGAATGTCATGGAAAAGTTCATTTATTTCAGTAATTCAACTCAAATTGTGAAACTTGTGTATTAAATAAATTCAATGCCACAGACTGAAGTAGTTTAAGTCTTTGGTTCTTTTAATTGTGATGATTTTGGTTTACATTTAACAAAAACCCACCAATTCACTATCTCAACAAATTAGAATATGGTGACATGCCAATCAGCTAATCAACTCAAAACACCTGCAAAGGTTTCCTGAGCCTTCAAAATGGTCTCTCAGTTTGGTTCACTAGGTAAGCCAAAAACATTCATTGCCAAAGAAGCTGGCTGTTCACAGAGTGCTGTATCCAAGCATGTTAACAGAAAGTTGAGTGGAAGGAAAAAGTGTGGAAGAAAAAGATGCACAACCAACCGAGAGAACCACAGCCTTATGAGGATTGTCAAGCAAAATCGATTCAAGAATTTGAGTGAACTTCACAAGGAATGGACTGAGGCTGGGGTCAAGGCATCAAGAGCCACCACACACAGACGTGTCAAGGAATTTGGCTACAGTTGTCGTATTCCTCTTGTTAAGCCACTCCTGAACCACAGACAACATCAGAGGCGTCTTACCTGGGCTAAGGAGAAGAAGAACTGGACTGTTGCCCAGTGGTCCAAAGTCCTCTTTTCAGATGAGAGCAAGTTTTGTATTTCATTTGGAAACCAAGGTCCTAGAGTCTGGAGGAAGGATGGAGAAGCTCATAGCCCAGACCAGCTTTTTGAAGATGCTGATTTCATTTTCCAGCAGGATTTGGCACCTGCCCACACTGCCAAAAGCACCAAAAGTTGGTTAAATGACCATGGTGTTGGTGTGCTTGACTGGCCAGCAAACTCACCAGACCTGAACCCCATAGAGAATCTATGGGGTATTGTCAAGAGGAAAATGAGAAACAAGAAACCAAAAAATGCAGATGAGCTGAAGGCCACTGTCAAAGAAACCTGGGCTTCCATACCACCTCAGCAGTGCCACAAACTGATCACCTCCATGCCACGCCGAATTGAGGCAGTAATTAAAGCAAAAGGAGCCCCTACCAAGTATTGAGTACATGTACAGTAAATGAACATACTTTCCAGAAGGCCAACAATTCACTAAAAATGTTTTTCTTATTGGTCTTATGAAGTATTCTAATTTGTTGAGATAGTGAATTGGTGGGTTTTTGTTAAATGTGAGCCAAAATCATCACAATTAAAAGAACCAAAGACTTAAACTACTTCAGTCTGTGTGCATTGAATTTATTTAATACGCGAGTTTCACAATTTGAGTTGAATTACTGAAATAAATGAACTTTTCCACGACATTCTAATTTATTGAGATGCACCTGTGTATGTGTGTGTGTGTGTGTGTGTGTGTGTGTGTGTGTGTGTGTGTGTGTATATATATATATATATATATATATATATATATATATATATATATATATATATATATATATATGTATGTGTGTTTGTTTTAGTTCTTTTGATGAATGTCTGCAGTATTTTTGCCCTGAATGCTCATACTACCCTGTTCAAAATTGCAGTCTTGACTGCCACCGCTGCGGATTGCAGAAATAAATTGGAGAACACTATCCAGCATGTGTGTGTGTGTGTGTGTGTGTTTGCTCATCCTACACTGGTGTCGTGACTTTACGGATCTCCCTGATCAGCTCGACGCAGATCGGCCGTGGTAGCTGTGTGCAGGACCTGTGTAGTTGTTTTTGTATACACAACGTATTTTGGTAATCATATCTGTGCCATCTCTATTTTTGTAGTATTATGGTTTAATTCACATTCACATATATATTTTTAAGAGTTTTCTTACAGTCACTTTCATTTTATATACATGTCTGTATTCTCTCTCTCATTTGCATATTTTAATGTCTATGATGGCTGAACAGTTTGAGTGTGATGCTGATTTGGATGTTACACAAGTTGGTAATTCGGGTTTCCCTCGGGGGAGAGGTGACTGGCTTATTAGTGGCACTGGGGGTTGTAGTTTCAGTGAAGGTGTTGGGAGGGGAGTTAGACAACCTCAGTCATCTACTGACACTGGTAGGGGCAATGGGTTAAGCCAGACCCTGGGTTGTACTCTTAGTGGGCATGTTGTGAGGGAGGGTCCATGCATCTCAACACCTAGTACTGATGATGATGCACTCAGTCACCTCACTAACGTGGTAAGCCAGTTAGGTTCACAGATTGGCGAGTCAATAGTGGCAAAACTAGTGTCTGCCAGCATAGTCAATACTAACACTGCTCACCAGGACAATTTACTCAGCTACACTCGGGCAGAGACACGCCCAGAATAGTCTTCTATGGTGATGGTACCGAATGTGACAGTGCACATGAAGTCAGAACATGATACATTCAGAAGCGATGGATCTGACAAATATTGCATTCAAGAGTGGGTTGATAGGACCAAACCTTGTATTCAAAAGCAGATGTGCCCTGTTCCAGATCAGTCTGAGGAGATAATGAGTAGGCTTGCTGGGAAAGCAAGGGACATTGTTACGGTCAAACAAAACCCAGAGTTAATTTACAGTATTCTGTTACAATACTTTAGTGAGACATCATCATGTCTGCCACTGGCAGATTTTTATGCTACCCTCCCCAAAGCTAGAGAGAATCCTGTGGACTATTGGATACGTATCAATAAGGCGGCTGATTTAGCGAATGAGGGCTTCCATAAATGGGGAAACAGTCATGGGTGAAGAGGTGACACGGATGTTCGTCAAGTACTGCCCTGACCCTGGCTTAGCTAGTTTGTTTAGATGTAAACCTATCCATGAATGGAGTGCTAAGGATGTACAGAGCAGGATAGATGATTACCAGAGAGATTTAGGGGCCATGGAGGTATAAGCATGAATGTACAGAGCCACACCACTGAAGTGTTCAGTGGTGAGCATGCTGTGTATGACACAGTGCAGTCGATGATAGTCCAGCCAGATGTTTCCAGCCAGTCACTCAGTTCTTCATCTGACACTTGGGCGAATCAGCAGCCCGAGCTTATGCCCATGCCCAGTCCCGCTCGGTGTCAGCCGTGTCACCCCTCCACTCCGTCCTCTGTACCAGATGTAATGCAACACACACAGCAGGCACAGGTGCTTGCACGCATGATGGAGATGATGGAGCAGCTTATAGATAAAGTTCAAGCGCGGTCCAAGGCCACAGCGTGGTTATGTCAGAAAAGCTTGTTGGATTTGTAGTGACAGTAAGCATACCACCATAACACATTGCATGACAGATAAGTTATGTTTTACATGTTTATCACCTGGACACATGAAGCGTGATTGTCCCAAACGTTCTGCTGCCCAGACACAGTTCGAGGGAAACTAGTGGACCCGGAATTCAGTGGGAGGCAGTATGGGTCTTCCTTGCAACTCCCAAGCTGTTAGTGAGTCTGAAGCTACATACCTTTCAATTAGAGAGATTCTGATCAGTCAGAAGTTGTGTATCAGAATATCCATGCTGTGGGGGAACGTGACAGCCTCTTTTATATGCCTTTGAAAATTGGTGAGTCAGTGACGTTAGGTGCCATGTTGGACAGTGGATCGATATATAAATGAAACTGCTGAAGAAAAGCTGGAATCTGCTGGCGCAGTTAACGGTTGTGATGAGCCCAACACTAATGTTGTACTTCTAGGATGTGGAGGGTTGCGTATCAAACCCAAGTCAGTTCTCAGTCTAGTGATGGAAGTGTATGGCATGAAAATGATCGTACCTACCTTGGTGGTTCCTGGCCAGCATGATGAGTTGATAATTGGCACTAATGTTATCAAGCACATTCTTCACAATTTGAAGCAGTGTGATGGCTTTTGGAAAGCTGTCTCGAGTCCCTCTTCGAAAGATCCTGAATGTGAAAGTTTCTTGTCAATGCTTGCAGGGCTGAACCGCTGGAGAGGGGAAGGTATTCCTGAGAAACTGGGAACAGTCAGATGTAATTCAGCTACCTGTCTGGAGCCTGGCCGTGAGTACTTAGTGTGGGGGAAACTGCATAAATCTACTGTCATGTCCCCAGGCAGTGTTGTTATGACTGAGCCCACATCTTCTTGTTCCGCCCCCAGGGGATTGATTGTGGCTAGACTCATTACATCTTTGTGGGGAGATGGATGGGTCCCCTTGAAGCTCATCAACACAACTGTCAGTCCTGTGCTGCTGAGACATAATGCCAAGTTAGCCGATCTCTACCTGTGCATTGCACTGGAAGACATTGGTGACATTAATACAGTTAAGCCCTCATTGGTTAGCTGCCTCAAGAGCTCCTGCGATGTGGGTGATGTGTCATCCTTGAGTGAGAGGCTGGAGTCGGTAGGATTGGGGGAGCTAAACATTGACTTGTGTGATGTGTCAGATCAGTGCAAACAACAACTGCTTAATTTGATTCTGAGGTACGAAGACATATTTTCACGTAACCATCTAGATTGTGGGAAAGCTAGGGGTTTTGTACATCATATTCATCTCTCAGACCCCAAACCTTTCAGGCTTCCTTTCAGACGAGTGGCACCTAGTCAATACCAGAAGCTACACTGACTGAAATGGAGGAAAAAGAAATAATATGCCGGTCCACCAGTGAGTATGCATCCCCACTGGTACTGGTGTGGAAAAAAAGTGGAGACCTATGCATTTGTACTGATTTCCATTGGTTGAACAGGAGAACAGTAAAGGATGCATATCCCCTTCCACATCAGTCTGATTGTCTGGCAGCACTTGGTGGCAACGCTTTATTCAGCACGTTAGACCTGACGTCAGGGTTCTACAATATGCCGCTGCATGAGGAGGACCGAAAGTACACCGCTTATGGGTTTGTTTGAGTACAATCGGTTACCCCAAGGCCTATGTAATAGTCCTGGCAGCTTCATGCGTATGATGACCAGCATATTCAGTGACCAAAACTTCCTTCTGTGTTATCTAGATGACCTGATAGTTTGTTGCCCCGATGAGCAGACTGCTCTTGCTCGGTTGGAGATGTTTGACAGACTTCGCACCCACAATCTGAAACTAGCACCCAAAAAGTGCTACCTTCTGAGTAAATCAGTGAAGTTCCTTGGACATATCATTGACCAGACAGGTGTCTCCACGGACCCTAGTAAAGTTGACAGCATTTCCAAAATTACCAGTTCTGACCTAATGGAGGCTGATGCAGCAACACCCTCTCAGAAGAAAATCTGTTCCTTTTTGTCAATGGTCAATTATAACCAGCACTTTATCCCTAACTACTCTATTAAAGCAAAGCCGCTCTTCGATCTCCTAAAAGGGTAGAAAGGCAGGGAGAAAAATGGTAAAAGGTTGGTCCCATGCTCATCAAAACAAGAAACTGAAGCCTAGTGATTGGACTGAAAGACAGCAGCAGGCTTTTGAGAGATTAAAGGCATCTTTGGTTGAGAGTGTTGTCCTCGCTCACCCTGACTTCTCTTGCCCTTTCATACTGG
Source organism: Cranoglanis bouderius (assembly GCA_023630585.1). Taxonomy (NCBI): domain Eukaryota; kingdom Metazoa; phylum Chordata; class Actinopteri; order Siluriformes; family Cranoglanididae; genus Cranoglanis; species Cranoglanis bouderius. Next base: position 25,443,545 of record CM042543.1, read on the forward strand.
CCACAGACACCTCTTTGGGTGGAATCAGGGTGGTTCTCTTGCATATCCAGGAGGGAGACGCGACAGCCAGACCTGATGCTTTTGCCAGCAAGTCCCTTTCCCAGTCACAGCGTAACTATCCAGCTTATCGGTTAGAATTCCTAGCCTTTAAGTGGTTGACCTGTGATAAATTTAGCCACTGGCTCAAGGCTCACGCATTTTCTGTCTGGACTGATAACAATCCACTGTCACATATACTCACAAAGCCTAAACTTGATTGTTGTGAGCAACATTGGGTGGCTAAGCTGGCTAGTTACAATTTTGACATAAAATACGTGCCTGGTCCTCAGAATGTGGTTGCTGACGCCCTCAGCCATATTCCATTCATTAGTGCCAATGTCACCCACAGGTCACAAGTTGAACACCCAAACACAGCTGGTTTTACCTGCGAAGTACAAGCAACATGTTTTGAGAGAATTACATGACAACATGGGACATCAAGGCCTGGATTGGACAATGTCTTTGATTAGAGAAAGGTTCTACTGGCCAAAAATGCACTATGATATTGATCATTATGTAACCAAAACCTATGTTTGCCTGAAACAAAAGAAACCATGTTAGGAAACCAGAGCACCTCTCCAAAATGTAGTATATCTTAATCGTAGTTGACCACGTCACACGATTTGCACAAGCCTACACAACTACCTCAAAATGGGCTAAAACTGTTGTTGACAAGTTGTTTAATAACTATGCTCTGAAGTTTGGGTTCCCACAAAGAATTCATCATGACCAAGGAGCGGAGTTTGAAAACCAGCTCAGTTGAAGAAAAATTGTGGAGTTGCTGGATCAAGGACCACACCATATCACACCCAAGGAAATGGGCAGGTTAAACATTTCAACCGAACGTTACTTCAGATGTTGAAGACATTGACTGAACAGCAGAAAACCAATTGGAAAGAGTCACTAAACAAACTTACCTTTGCAAGCAACAGCACATGATGTGAAGTAACAGGATTTTCACCTTTTTACTTACTGTTCGGAAGGTCCCCAAGGTTACCTGTTGATCTGCTGTTTGGCCTGACACCCGAAACAGGAACTACTAACCATAAAGTGTATGTGAAGAGATGCAAGCAAGAAATGCAGGAATCTTTTGAAATTACCAGACAGACAGCAAAGAAGTCAGCAGAAAGAAATAAGAAGAATTATGATGGGAAGGTGAGGAGCTCCACATCGTGTCCTTGTGCGAAACTTGACACAGAGAGGTGGGACTGAGAAGCTCCGCAACAACTGGGAAGATGTTGTACACACAGTAGTGCGTCAAGTGAGTGAAGAGAGTCTGATGTACGAAGTGAAACCGGAACAAGGAAAAGGAAGGTTCCGTGTTCTTCACCGTAATCTCTTGTTGCCTTGGAGGTTGAACTCAGGGGGGAGTCAAGGACAAAGAAAGCATTGAATGAACCAAGGCTTGCTGACAAAGCTGAGTCTAGTCTAGAAGAAGAAGAGCATGAAGACAATAATTACTACTACTTACCTGGTGTCCAGCACCATCCACCTGTGGAAGAAAACAGTGACTTTGATAGCACATACTTACCAGTTTTACTGCCCAGTGAACCTGAAAAAGAAATAATAGAAACTGATACAGAGATAATGGCAAATGTTATATACAATAGCCCAAATGGAAAATGAAGGTGTATCTCAACAGGAAGTAGATGTAATGGAGGAGGAACAACCTGGATGAAGACCTGATGAAATGGAAGATGTACATGTAACACTGGGTGAGAATGACAGGGAAACAGGACAGGAATACAGATGACCTAGGAGAGAAAGGAGACCACCAAAAACCTTCACATATGATTACCTGGGTACGCCAGCATGCTGTAGTGTGGAGCGTACAGAAACAATAGCAATTCAGCCCACACCATATGAAATGCACCCCATGGACTTACCCAGTATCAAATTATCAGCCAGTATATTTATAGGCATACTGAAAAGGCTCTGAGATAGGGAGTGAAAAACAAAAATGCAGTTAAAAAAAAGACAAGACTATGCAATTTCCAAAATATGCCTTTATTGATGAACCGTAAATACAGTTAACATGCAGGGCAGTGCATACATAATTTAGAACATTTGAAAAAAACAATCCCACCTGAGAAATTGTTTTTTTGTAAAAAAGAAAGAAACAACTCATGTCGGGATGACATTCAATATTGAAGGGGAGAGTGTGGTGGGTACAGAAATAAGCTTGAACCAAGTAGAGTGTAACATAAATAAGCTTGAACAAATAGACCATCTTAGTTGCAGCGCCACGGTTTCATTGATGTGCATATTAGTGTTGTACATAACACAAACAATACAAATACAGATCAAACAAACAATGCCGATCAAAAACAGATTTTTTTTATTAATGATTCTTTGGTCGAGAAACATGTGTCAGTTCGAATTTGGTGTATCAAATTGGGGCAAATTCCCGGGCTGCTTTTTGTTTCCAGTCTGCCCCTGCCTGTGTGAAAATGTATTTTCCCCCATAGTTACTAATTCCCCAAATCTACAAAACTGCATTTAAAATAGGGTTCAGCTGGACTAGAAGCAACCAGGCCTGATTACTGCAAACCCTGTTCAATCAAATCAACACTTAAATAGAACTTTTTCAACAGCACAACAGTGGTTAAAAGGTCTTACCCAGTAACACACTTTGCCAAAATTAAAAGAAATTCCAGAAATGATGATGAAGAATGTGATTGAAATACATCAGTCTGGGAAGGGTTACAAAGCTATTTCAACGGCTCTGGTACTCTAAAGAACCACAATGAGAGCCATTATCTCCAAATGGAAAAGCTTGGCACAGTAGTGAACCTTCCAAGAAATGGCTGACCTTCCAGAATTCCTCCAAGAGCACAGCAACTACTCATCCAGCAAATCACAAAAGAGCCAAGGATCTCAACCCCAGAGCTCCAGCCTGAGACCAACGAGATGGTCTTCCCTTCAGCGATCCAGCCCGAGGTCAACATGGCAACCTCATCTCCAGAGGGCCAGCCTGAGACGAATGAAGTGGTCTCACCTGCCGAGCTCCCGCCTGAGGTCCGCGTGGCAACCTCAACCCCAGAGCTCAAGCCAGAGACCAACGAGCTAGTCACCCCTGCAGAGCTCCAGCCGGAAGTTAACATGGCGATCTCATCTCCAGAGCCCCAATGTGAGACCATCGAAGTGGTCTCTCCAGCCATGTTCCTGCTAGAGGAACCGAGAAGACGGCCTCCAAGCTCTACTCACGTCTAAGGCCAAAGGGAAGGACTCCCAAGCTCTGCTCACACCTGAGGCCAAAGGGGCGGCCTCCCAAGCTCTGCTCACGCCTGAGGCTGTTGAGCCGGCCTCACATGTCCTGCTCACGCCAGAGGCAGATGGGACAGTGTACGAAGCTCTGCTCATGCCAGAGGCTGATAACTTTTTTTTGGCTTAAATAATAAATTAATAAATAAATAAAAGCTATTGTGTTTTTACTCAGGTTGTTTTATGTTGTAGTTCATTTGAAGATCTAAAACTATTTAGTGTGGATATACACAAAAACAGAAGAAATCAGAAATACTTTTCCACAGCACTGTACATTAGCACAACAAGTGCAGTTCACATCTCAACAGTGCAGCTTTTTGCTCTCTGGGATGTCTTTTCGGATCTGCTACTTTCAACCAACACCGAGTGTAATGTATGACCTATGATGTATGATGCAGTCCCACTGAGCAAACATACGTCCAAAGGACAACCTTTGGACATCTTTTGAAAAGATGTCCCCTGAGGAGCCAGAATGAAAGCTTTTAATGATGTCTTCAATCAGAAGTCCAGTTTTATCATACAAGGTTAAAAATGGGTTCAAATGTGGTCATTGTATACACATTTTCAAAGTCTTATAACATAAACTGCAGACTCATTTAAGATATAAATTATACTGCTTCTGGACCAAATAAACAGCCTCATGCTGCATTCAATTAAAACTCACTTTTATTTCAATGTACAGCAATGCCACTTGGACAAACTCGCAGAACTGCAATAAAAGTTTGTTATAGTTATGATTATGATTACATTTGCTAATGATCATTTCAGACAACATTACGTGGTAGCATGGCATATTTCAATTCAATTCAAAAGGGTTTTATTCCCTGCTGAAAGAAAACAGTAGAAACCATCACAGAGATTCTAATGGTTTCCACTACAAACCATCAGCTAACCATTTAAACCATTACCATTAATGGTCCTTAAAGGTATTCACTAGACATAACATGCCACCAACAAAAGGCAACAAATTACCAGTAGAGAACCACAGGGACCATTACAGTTTCCATTAAAACCAATACAATTCCAATTATAACCATTCAGTCAGACGTCTAGATGCTGAAATATGGTCCTGGACCAACCGACACAATATAGACATGATCTATACAAAGCTTAAAGCAAAACTACTACAATTTATAAGCACAGTCTGTCAAAAGACATAGGCCTATTGTAAGTTAGGCCTAGCTTGCTTATCTTGCCAATACTCCGTCACCACTGCTGAAACCAGCAAATAGGATGAACAAAGATGTTCTTCGTGAGATGATGAATAAAGCATACTGTATTGCTCAAATGATCTGTGTTTTGCTGAAATAATTGGTCAAATAGCCAAAAACATGAAAGAGGAACCTGATGCTCAAGTTAAATGTTATGAAGGAAACAAACATATCTTTCATTAGCTATGTTTACATGCAAAGATTTTTGCCAGATGATTAAAGTACTAATAAACTGTATATGTGCATCCTAAACTGTATAATCTTCATTTATATGCATGTTACAAGTAATGTAATCCAACGTTATGCTCATGCCTATAGTGTTGCATGAAATAGTGCAGTATAGTCTTAACTTTACCATCACCAGGAGTATCACATTCGTGTTCTTTAAATTATTACTGTCCCAGCAAAAAACTCATCCAAGTGTGATTTTTGTTAACAGAAAGAGCTTGTGGCTTGAAAATAACATAAAAACGGGGTGCCTGGTATGGATGAACAGGGACAGTTATTTAGATCATTTAATATTAAAAATTATTTAGGCTACATTATCATCTTTACCCACCAATTGAATTTGGAGGAGAAAGTAAAATTTAAGCACACACTGTCCAGTTAAAAAAAGTTCAAAATACACAAGGACAGACAGCAAGTTTAGTGTTTTTCTTTATTTTTTTTTTAAACTGAAAGGGTTACAGCTTTTCTGTTAACATATTTGCTGTTAAAATTATAAATCACAAATAGTCCCTACCTGCCTTTAAGGGTATGCATGTATCTTGTCTTCCAGTCTGATCCAATTAATTGAAATTGGCCTCAATCAATTTCTCTATTCCAACTGAATGTTTAATTGGGGAAATGGAAGCTCAGTGGTTAAGGCATTGGCCTTCTGATTGGAAGGTCGGTAGTTCAGATCCCAGCACAACCAAGCTGCCCTTGTGCAAGGCACTTAAGTCTCAACTGCTCAGTTGTATAAATGAGATAATTGTAAATTGCTGTGGATAAGAGTGTCTGCCAAATACTGTAAATGTAGTTAAATTTGTTTCATTCCAATTGACCTATCAGTCAGCTTATTAGCAAATTATTAGGCTGCATGTAAACACTGCTAAAGACAGAATGTGAAATTGTGTTGGTAACCATTAATAATTGTTCCAATATCTTTGTATGAGTTATAACCACTGCAGTCAGAATATGTCATCCCAGAGGAAAATATAGAAATACTAACCTGTGACACTTTGGGTCAGGAATGAGGAGAGGGGAGGCAGGCATTGGGACAACTCAAACAGATGCTTAATAGACACTTACTTTTCTTTACTTTCACTTTTCAGTGGTTTTAGAGCCACAAGATTCCGTAGTATAATCAAAGTATATAAGGAGCCTCCAAAAAAGGCCTAGGATGGGTCGAGGCTCGCTTCTACACCTTCTACAGTGCAGAATATAATTAAAAGATTCAATGAATCTGGGCAAATCTCGGTACATAAAGGGCAAGGCCGAAAACCACTTCTGAATGCGCGTGATCTGCAATTCCTCAGACGTCACTGTCTTAAAAACTGCCATGAGTTTGGATATCCTGACATGGGCTCGAGAATACTTTGGTAAACCTTTGTCAGTCAACACCATTCGCCGCTGCATCCACAGATGCAAGTTAAGGCTTTACTATGCAAAGCAGAAGCCGTACATCAACACTGTCCAGAAGCACCGCCCACTTCTCTGGGCTCGGTCTCATCTGAGATGGACAGTAGCACAGTGGAATCGTGTTTTGTGGTCTGACGAGTCGACATTTCAAATAGTTTTTAGACAAAACAGCCGTCGTGTCAGGGAGTCACATGGGTGAGTCAGTGCCCATGGCATTGGTAACTTGCACATCTGTGAGGACAACATTATTGCAGAAAGTAAAATTAAATTAAAATTAAATTAATAAAAATAATTAAATTCACGAAGTAAAACATCAAATAATGTGTTTTCAATATAGTACAGGGTGAACTGAATTTTCAGATGACTCTTTTTGTTTGTTTTTTTGCATTTTCCATACCGTCCCAACCTTTTCGGAATTGGGGTTGTACATACGGGTTCATGTGATATTTCTAAACAGCAGTTAGAAGTTTTAAAACAAGATTTTGTTTTGCCTTCTGGACTCTGTGAACTCCTCATCAGTCAAATTGCATGTATTAGGCCCGATACCAACAATGCTGAAATGCTGGGGCTAAACACCTGGCTGGCCTCTACATGTGATGCCCAAGGGGTGCATTTCATGGACAACTTTAACCTGTTCTGGGAGCGAAGGGGGACTGGAATGTTCACTTCCAACCTACTCTACAGCATCTCCCATCCACCCTTAACAGCCTTCTGCAGCAACAACAACAATAGCAATGCTACCCACAACCCCGGGAAGTGGACAGCACAGGCAGTCACCCCTCAGATCAGTTGTCAGAAATATGACTGAAGAAATGAATGAAATGCATGGTCTTCTAACTAAGCTTAGTCAACATCGCACCCCATGATCTACTCCTTCTCCCACTACATTTTCAGGGGTCCCTACCAGTGAGCGTGTCTGAGAAGTAGGTAATCATGCTACTTTTCAGAATATTCAGGTCATTTGCAATTTACTTGGTGGCATGGCCATAGGAAACAGAAGCGGTCCTCAAACACGTGATTTAATCAAGGTGAACTGTTCAAGTAATTATTTTACAGAACAATCACATCCTGTTCTTAAATCTGCAGTACTAAATGTATGGTCATTAACAAATAAGTCTTTTGTAATTAGCCAACTTCTCTTCTTGACAGAAACATGGCAGTCAACAGTAATTACAGTTTTGTACTTAACGAAGCATCCCAGAGACAACCGCAGATACCTCTTCTCCACCATATACAGGTGCATCTCAATAAATTAGAATGTCGTGGAAAAGGTCATTTATTTCAGTAATTCAACGCAAATTGTAAAATTCGTGTATTAAATAAATTCAATGCACACAGACTGAAGTAGTTTAAGTCTTTGGTTCTTTTAATTGTGATGATTTTGGCTCACATTTAACAAAAACCCACCAATTCACTATTTCAACAAATTAGAATATGGTGACATGCCAATCAGCTAATCAACTCAAAACACCTGCAAAGGTTTCCTGAGCCTTCAAAATGGTCTCTCAGTTTGGTTCACTAGGTAAGCCACAAACATTCATTGCCAAAGAAGCTGGCTGTTCACAGAGTGCTGTATCCAAGCATGTTAACAGAAAGTTGAGTGGAAGGAAAAAGTGTGGAAGAAAAAGATGCACAACCAACCGAGAGAACCGCAGCCTTATGAGGATTGTCAAGCAAAATCGATTCAAGAATTTGAATGAACTTCACAAGGAATGGACTGAGGCTGGGGTCAAGGCATCAAGAGCCACCACACACAGACATGTCAAGGAATTTGGCTACAGTTGTCGTATTCCTCTTGTTAAGCCACTCCTGAACCACAGACAACGTCAGAGGTGTCTTACCTGGGCTAAGGAAAAGAAGAACTGGACTGTTGCCCAGTGGTCCAAAGTCCTCTTTTCAGATGAGAGCAAGTTTTGTATTTCATTTGGAAACCAGGGTCCTAGAGTCTGGAGGAAGGGTGGAGAAGCTCATAGCCCAAGTTGCTTGAAGTCCAGTGTTAAGTTTCCACAGTCTGTGATGATTTGGGGTGCAATGTCATCCGCTGGTGTTGGTCCATTGTGTTTTTTGAAAACCAATGTCACTGCACCCGTTTACCAAGAAATATTGGAGCACTTCATGCTTCCTTCCTCTGACCAGCTTTCTGAAGATGCTGATTTCATTTTCCAGCAGGATTGCTGGATTGCTGACACCTGCCCACTCTGCCAAAAGCACCAAAAGTTGGTTAATTGACCATGGTGTTGGTGTGCTTGACTGTCCAGCAAACTCACCACACCTGAACCCCATAGAGAATCAATGGGGTATTGTCAAGAGGAAAATGAGAAACAAGAGACCAAAAAATGCAGATGAGCTGAAGGCCACTGTCAAAGAAACCTGAGCTTCCATACCACCTCAGCAGTGCCACAAACTGATCACCTCCATGCCACGCCGAATTGAGGCACTAATTAAAGCAAAAGGAGCCCCTACCAAGTATTGAGTACATGTACAGTAAATGAACATACTTTCCAGAAGGCCAACAATTCACTAAAAATGTTTCTTTTATTGGTCTTATGAAGTATTCTAATTTGTTGAGATAGTGAATTGGTGGGTTTTTGTTAAATGTGAGCCAAAATCATCACAATTAAAAGAACCAAAGACTTAAACTACTTTAGTCTGTGTGCACTGAATTTATTTAATACACGAGTTTCACAATTTGAGTTGAATTACTGAAATAAATGAACTTTTCCACAACATTCTAATTTATTGAGATGCATCTGTATAAGCACCATAGGCTGCTTAACCCCTTGCCTCAAATATTATCAGAACTTTTCACAACTGAACATTACAATGCGTTTGCAGCTATTTCCAGCTACAAAATTACTATCATAAGGCAAAACATAGCCAGTGCTTGTCCTGCTGGAATGTTTTCTGTCCTCTTTCTCAGTGGTCAACCCTGAACAAGCAGTGGCTTGCTCTGGTTATATCACTTATGAATTCTTCTACTGTAGCTGCTCTTTCGACCCGTTACCCACCAGTTTCCTCAAGTTGGTTTTAAATTAATTATTACCAGACATCCTGAGCATTGTTAATCAGTCCCTCCAGCAAGGAAACAATCTTGATTCTTCTGTGCTCAGTAACTATAGACCTAACTCTAATCTTCCATTTCTTGGCAAAATAATTTAAAAAATCATGTCCATACAGCTCATCAATAATCTCAATGAGACATTTCAGTCTAGCTTTCGGTCCAACCATAGCACAGAAACTGCTCTTCTAAAAGTTTTAAATGATCTGCAGCAAAATAAGGACTCAGGTAATTTGTAAATTGTGGTTCTTTTAGATCTCAGTGCTGCTTTTGACACAGTCAACCATGGGATTCTGCTTGACCTACTGCAAACTGGGTTGGCTTATCAAGCTTAGTTCTAGACTGGTTTAGATCCTATGTACAGTTGCAATCAAAATTATTCAACCCCCATTGCAAATCAGGTTTATTGTCAAAATTTACAGTATTTCAGCTGTTTGCAATGAACAAATCAAACAAAAGCAATTGAAATAGTTCAACACAACGAATGCTTCAAGTGGTTTCCCCAAATTCGATTGAAAATGCAATTTATAATGATTTCTCCAGTCTCAAAATTATTCAACCCCCTGATTAGAATCCCTCACAACATCACAAACATCCAAAACAGGTAAACTAATCAAGGGCTTCAGTAGTTGCACCAGGTGTGCTTGAGCTGGAACACATGAAATACCTGAACTGGCTAGGGGCCGAAAATACATGAAATACCTGAACTGGCTAGGGGCCGAAAATACATGAAATACCTGGACAGGGCAGAAAAATTAAGCTATCAACGGCTGCAACCAGATTTCTGAGAAGGCAGGTTGAGCAAAACCCTTGAGTAACTGCAAAAGACCTGTAGCAAGACTAGGTGGCAACAAGTACTGAGGTTTTAGTGAGCACAGTATGGTGGGTACTAAATGCAGAAGGTTTCAATGCCAGAACTCCAAGAAGTACAGCACTACTGACCCAAAAGCACAAGAAAAGTTGGCTCAAAATCATATAAATAAACCACAGAAGTATTGGGATTCTGTTCTGTGGAGCAATGAAACAAAACTGGAACTTTTCGACACGATGGATAAGCAGTATGTCTGGAGAAAGAATAATAAAGAAAGAACACTCTGTCCACAGTCAAACATGGTGGTAACTCAGTGATGCTCGGGCTGCTTTGCATCCTCTGGCACTGGAAACCTGCAGTGTGTGGAAGGCAAGATGGATACATTGAAGTATCAGGAAATCGTAGGAGAAAACGTCATGCTGTTTGTGACGAAGCTGAAGCTTGGGCATCATTGGACCTTACAACAGCAGAATGATCCCAAGCATATCTCAAATTCCACCAAGGCTTGGTTGCAGAAGAAGTCCTGGAAGATTCTACAGTGGCCATCACAGTCACCTGACTTGAACCCCATAGAAAATCTGCAGTGGGATTTGAAGAAGGCGGCTGCAGCACGCAATCCCAAGAATGTTACTGAACTGGAGGCCAATGCTCATGAGGAATGGGCTAAGATTCCTCAGGAACGCTGCCAGAAGCTGGTGTCTGGCTATGCATCTTGTTTGCAGCAGGTCATAAAAGCAAAAGGGTGCTCTACTAAGTACTAAAAATGCTTGCCATGAAGGGGTTGAATAATTTGAAACTGGAGGTCATTATAAGTTGCATTTTCAGTTGAATTTGGGGAAACCACTTGAAGCATTCGTTGTGTTGAACTATTTTGTTGAACTATATTGCTTTTGTTTGATTTGTTCATTGCAAACAGCTGAAATACTGTAAATTTTGACAATAAACCTGATTTGCAATGGGGGTTGAATAATTTTGATTGCAACTGTAAGTGGCAGGGTATACTATGTTGCACTGGATACACACACGTCCAGATGTCATGTGATATCTTGTGGTGTTCCTCAAGGTTCAATTTTGGGTCCTTTGTTATTTAACATATATGTATATATGCCATTAGCTGGTGTAATTAATCGATATAATATTTCCTTCCATCAACATGCAGATGACACAACTCTATCTCTCACGTGTACCAGATGCCAGATGAGCACTCTATCTCCCTGTGAAAATTTCCGTAGCTGAGTACCCCTGTCATACAGTCAGGACTGTTGTCAGTTGGGCCTGATGCAAATTGTTAGGTGTGGAGTTCTGCTCTCAGGTCTAGAACATTCTGAATTTCATCTTTGCTGTTAGAAGGTCCCTCCTCCTAATTTTCCCTAATGACGTCTAGGACACCATGAGGCTTGCGCCTGTACAATAATTAAAATGGGGAAAACCTGTGGAGGCTTGCGGGACCTCTGGAACTGCAAAATAAAATCGCTTATCCCAATTCCAAGCATCATCGTCAACTAACTTATGAATCATATTCTTTAGTGTTTGATTAAACTGTTCACCAGCCCATCCATCTGCAGATGGTTTAATCCCCATAAATTTGTGCAGTTTGTGAAGAGTGTGTGACATAAAGGATGTGCCCTGGTCAGTCAGGATCTCTTTCAGATCCCAAATTGAACGGTAACACAGAAGAGTGCCTCTGCAACACTGCATGCTGAGATGTTTCTTACAGGCACTGCTTCTGGGTACCACATTGCTTAGTCCACTAAATCTAAAGCAATGCCCTAGTGCAGTCTGTTCTAATGGTTCTAATAATCATACCAATTTTTCCGAAGGGGACCTTGATTAATGGAGCACAATAGTAGTTATAACATGCACTTTATGTCAAAAATTGATTTATGACCCCCCTCACGTTGTATAATTTATGGTCTCGTGAAGGTCGCATGAACATGTGTGGTCATTTTTATGACTTTTTTTTCCTGTCCTCTGTCTGTCTGTGTGGAGACGCATCTCCCAGGTGTGTGTGTGTTTAATGTTTCACGAAGTGATAGGTGCTAATGGGATGTGTGTGTGTGTGTGTGTGTGTGTGTGTGTGTGTGTGTGTGTGTGTGTGTGTGTGTGTGTGTGTGTGTGTGTTTAATGTTTCATGAAGTGATAGGTGCTAATGGGATGTGTGTGTGTGTGTGTGGGTGTGTGTGTGTGTGTGTGTGTGTGTGACCTGAATCTAATGTTTTAAAAAACAAGCAAATAGTTAAAGAGCTATGGTTTGTATACTGATCTGTTTTTTTATTAGCGCAATTATCTGTTACAATGACTGTCCCACATGAACTCCTAAAGACCCTAGAAGTTTAAATACGAGCTCTTGTGAAGGTCGCATGAACATGTGTGGTCATTTTTATGACTTTTTTTCCTGTCCATTGTCTGTGTGTGTGTGTGTGTGTGTGTGTGTGTGTGTGTGTGTGTGTGTGTGTGTGTGTGTTCTGAAAAAGCTGTTGGTTAAATAAAAACCGTGGACGGGTCAAAGTTTTTTGTTAAATTGATTTGTAAGAGTGTTTCAATAAATGAACAGACTGATGTTTGTGAAGCTGCTGAAACATTTTGTTGATTGCGGTGTTGAGAAAAACACTTGTTCTCTTTTACTGAACTGAAATCCCCAAACATTTAAAAACCATCTGAGTTTTTCTTTTGTGGAATCGAATCTGAATATCCTGTGTCATTCTTAACTAACTTTAGCCAATAATACTTTATTATACACACTTCACATTCAATAATACAGATAACAACATGATCAAAATACGACAACATGCAAAAAAAAAAGATTAAATTTTTTTTTAAACTGAGCCGCTGACTCCGGTCATGAGGGGTGAACTGAATACAAGGTCATCTGGGTAAAATGAATGTGTTGATGGTGAACTCGAGGGCGTTTTCTGTTTTTACTCTTCTTAGACGAGCGTCAGATAGCATGTGGTAATGGGCCCGAGCTCGGCAGCCCCGCGGTGCCTGCGGCTCAGACACGGCATCGGCATGTATTATCCGGGGCCGAGTGTGGCCCACGGCTCGCTCTGACACGTGTGTTTTTGTTACGGCGGTAAAGTACTGGGGCCGATTCTTGTTCACCATAACTAACCCGGATCTGGCTTTAGAGTCTGGGCCACTTCTGGCGATGACTCGGCTTGGTTCAATCAGATGCCCTAATATTTATAACAGTAGCAAATATATTTAGATATAATGCAACATATTCTTTTATATACTTTTATTTATTATAAACGCATGTCGTTGTGCTCTCAGGTGATTTCATCTTCACTCACACAGCAGTGGGAGGGGTCTTGTATCTGTAGTAGTGGGAGATGGCAGCCGTGTTTGTGCGGGTAGGACACAAACAAAACAAGAGATATGGGACTATTTAGATAAAACAGTTCGGGTAAGCATCGATTCACATTTACTTTTCGAGTATTGTACTTTTAGATGTTCATAAAGGAACTTGTAAAAAGTGAATGTTCACGCTGCACTAATCTTTGACGAGCAGCACTCTGACCCGTGTATATACAAGTAGAAAGAGCAGGTCTTTTGTATTTGTATTTTTACTTTCCACACTCTTCTTATTCTTATGAACGCAATTGAATTATGCAAACGTTGTTTTTATTCCATATTTCTTCAGGGACAATAAAGGTTTTTAGTGAGAGTTACGAGGATTTGTTTTTATTATTAAGTAATAGGCTACTATAACTCCACGCATTTTTTTTTTTTCAGTGGTGGCTTTTAAGCTGGGCAGATGAACGCTGTCTGTATATTCAAACACTGGTAACCTTTGTTATTACACATATATTTCACAGAAAGACTTGTGTAAGTTTTAAGTTTACATTCATACTGAGCTTGAAAGTGGTACATAGAGGACTAATTTCAAATCTTGCATAACACACTGATGTATTTCTGTAGCCGGTGGAGACTGATAAAGGTGTCCACGCCCCGAGGTTCTGGATCAACAGGTCGGTTTTGGAATTCAGTCAATTTTACTGTTTAAAACATTATTCACAGTGTTACTGTAGAGTTTAGTTAGGTGACCGTTTTTAGGTGAACTGATATAAGCCTTTTTAAAAACACAACTGAAACGAATTAAAATGGATAAAAGGTTTCTATAAAGACAAATTGGCATTTTTAGTTCCCCAAAGAATCTTTTTAGTGGTTGTTAAAAAATGTAACTATTTAGGACTCTTTGATTGTAATTAAATTGATAAATGAGTATTTTTATCTTGCAACCACGTGTTTAATTAAGTTATGTTAATAGGTCCCCTGAATTACTGTTTAGAGTGTGCGGAAGCCTATTGAGGAGTGTAAACTTAAAAATTCTTGTGAAAGCTTGAAATTGTCTGTGCTTTAGAGGTAAAGTTTCAGTATGAGGTCTGGTCGGCCAAATGACTTATGGATTTGCCCGCCAAGTTGTCATAGCCTTGTGGATACACCGCTTATGCATAGGTAAGGTTTGGACAATGACGTTAGTTAGCACACAAAAGCGTGAATTCAAATGTAAATGAGTTTAAGCATTAAATAAGTTAATATCTTGTAACTTTTTTTAGTTTTTTTTGTCACCTTGCTTAATTACTATAGTTATGTGTAGAGCTGCACAATTAATCAGAAAAATATCACGATCTCTTTCCTAAATGATAACAATTCGTCTGTCTATTTAACCTTTGACAAAAATCACACCAGAACATTCAAATCTGTGTTGGTGCTGCCGCTGAGCCACAGAGAGAGCAGTTATCATTTCTACATGGTTTTGTAACAATCTAAAAGCTCTTTATTCCACAGATGCTCCAAGCTAGTCAGTGTATTCAACAGGTTGTTTCAGAGGCATAAGGTATTGTAAGTATTACATACAACGATGCGACAATAATAAAACAAGGCGTTGACATGAAAAAGCAAATTTACTTCTAATACTCAAGTACTTTTAAAAGCAAGTACATCTGTACTTTTACTTAAGTAAAAATCTGTCTTTACAACTTTCACTTGTAATGGAGTAATATGTGACCTGTAGTATCTGTACTTTGTCCACCTCTGGTTCTTTTCAATATATCTAACCACTCCTTGGACCCTCGGATGGATCAGGATCTGTACCTGAAGCGTTCTCCGTTTTCTAGTTCAGAAGTTTAGCGGTTTAGTTGGGGGTCTTGCTGTATGGTTGTGTTGACCTGTTCATGAAGTCTTGAAATATTGTGTCTTTGTGACTTTTGGTTTTATTATGAACATGTTGATCAACTTATGTTGTTAAAAAAAGCTCATGCAGATTATATTATTCCTGTATTGTTTGAAGGGCCCTGTTGGTCAATATGTGAAGTTGTGAAGTGAATAAAACAATATTTAATGTACAAAATTAACTTTGCATTGTTTTTAGGACCATGTTCTCACATAGTGTCCATTAATGTAAATGTGAAAAGTACGATATTTGTCTTTCAAATGTAGTTAAGGTAAAGTCACAGGTTTCCAGAAAAAGTACAGATACTCAAAAAGTGTACTTAAGTACAGTACTCAAGTAAATGTACTTCATTATTGTCCACCTCTGAAAAGAACAAAGAGGTCAATACATTACATATATTATAAATATTTATTTATTGGTATGATAGGTACAGTTAGAAAGATGATAGATACAGATAGGTTAAAGTTTTTGACAAATTCCTTATGCCTGTGTGTAATTTCATGTGTCTTACATATGCCAAAACAGTAATCAGATTTATGTGGGCAAACTGACATGGGATCATCTTGAAAATGATGCTTATTGATGCTAGCCATCATTAATTCCCACACCCAGAAAATAATGCTATAAGGGGGTCAGACAGTAAATCTAAATAAAACAGCCTATAGCTGACAAGGCAGAAATGGCGTGAAAAAAGAAAAAGAAAAAAAAAATGCTCTGGTCTTTTTATGTATTTTGAACAGTTAACTGCTCTACACATGCACACCTCATTGTTTACATTTAAACAACACCCTGAAACACGTTTTTCATGAACTCCTTGAAAGAAACACTTGAATGATGTGATATCACCGGAAGAAGGCTGGACACAGTTGCGGTCAAAACTTCGTCACTTTATTCAGCACACATGTAGAAAGGACACAGGATAACAGAAATGCTTTAGGAAGGCTTCGAGACTTCGCGGGAAAGAGGCCGCCGAGCTTGCTGGGAAATGTAGTGTGGAGTGTGTGAATGAGAGTCAGTGGCGGCCATGTTCTTGAGCTGCTGAGAATTCTGGTAATTGAAGTCGCGCTTTTTGCGTGACCTAACAAATGAGCGATACTTCTACAGCATTTACTGATGTTGTATCTGTTAACATTAGTTAAAGCAACATGAAAAACACACTAGTTAACATACTAGTTAGTTAAAAATTGTTCAAGATGAATAAATGCTGTAAAATACATTGCTCATTGCTGGTTGATGTTAGATAATGCATTAACTAAAGTGGATGCATTAAATAACGTCAACAAATTTGTCACTGTAAAGTGAGAGGACGCTGGTGTGTTTGTTAAAAAGCCGGAATAAAGACATAAACAGTAAACTGTTTCATTAGTTATGAAGCAATTAGTAATTAAAGGAGTGAAAAAGCTCAAGTATGTTGAAAAGTTATCATCAGTTTATTCTCTGCAGTGGCCTGAGTCTAGTGGTAACATTCCTAAAATGGTATACATTCACACGCTGAATCATAAACAACAGTCTGCCATTAATCTGCACACACTGGCAAAGACTGATGTACTGCAAACCAGCCCCATTATGTCAAGCTCTATGCAGACATATAGAAAGACTGATGTACTACAGATTGCCCTCTCTTGTGATTTATCTATTTTATACTCACATTTTACACCATTTTATACATGATCATGAAATCTGGATCTGTTCTATTAGGTCAAACCAAGCATTTACCCGCTTGTAATAACACCTTTGGCATAACTTTACTATAAGGTCCCATTCGTTAACGCACTGACTAACATGACCTAACAAAGAACTATTTTTTTTTACAGAACTTATTCATCCTGGTTAATACTACTTAATAAAAATACAATTGTTCTTTCATATTAATTCATAACGCCGCCCTGCATCAGATTTGCTGAATAGGATCTGATAGTTGTTTCTTACTAATACTTAGATGCTGAGTCCAGATATGCTGTTAGTTTTGCTCTAGAACATCACAACTTTTCACAAAGCCTGATGTCCAGTGTAGAGCTTTTTTGCCTAAGATGGACCATAAACGTTAGAGCTATTGCCAGATCCACTGCCACCAACACAGGAAACACTATGTTTATGTATAATAGGTGAGCAACATTTATCACTTTTCCTCTGATTAGCCCTTATATGAATGCTAGGCACACTTACATACACACAAAACTCCTGATTTCAGGGATTTATAATGACCAGTGAAAGACGGAAATGCGAGCATAGCCCAGATGAGTTCTGCTACATCTGTGGGTGTTTTTTCCAGTCCAGAAAATCCCTCAAAAGGAAGTTCACTCCTTAAGCACTCTGCATATTATTATAATGTTCGTCTTTTGAAATAACTTTATTTAGAGATTTTCACAAACATTTCACAGACTATTTGCTGCTGTTCATGTTGTAAACATGTTTTGTGTACCTATTGTTGTAATTAATAAATAATAATAGTGAAATTTGACAGCTTCTACCAATTTAAATAAAACCCTGAAAGCAATATAAACATAGCAAAATTATAAAAAAAAACTTCATTCTTATTTTGTGGGAAAACAGGACGTGATAGGGAATTTTCAGTGGCATATTTGAACTCATGACCAAAATAGGTAAAAACAAGTGTGATTTGCAAAACAGCATAAACTTTTTTTCTAGATTCGGGGCGGTGTAATGAACTCTACCTAATGTTAACAGATACAGTGTCTGAAAAGGTTTTGTTCATCTTTATTTCATGTTAACAAATAAAACCTTATTGCAAAGTGTTACCAACATTTTTATTTTAAAAGCTGAATGTTAACATCAGTTAACACATTATGAACATCAACTAACATGAAAAATAGTCTATTTATATATTAACATGAAGCTGCATGATAAACAAGATTGTTTGCTGTAAGCTGACAAACAAAAATAAGAATAAAATAAATAAATAAAACAAATAGGACCTTGCTGTACAATCAAAGAGTCCGAAATAGTTACATTTTTTAACAACCACTAAAAAGATTCTTTGGGGAACTAAAAATGCCAATTTGTCTTTATAGAAACCTTTTATCCATTTTAATTCGTTTCAGTCGTGTTTTTAAAAAGGCTTATATCAGTTCACCTAAAAACGGTCACCTTACTAAACTCTACAGTAACACTGTGAATAATGTTTTAAACAGTAAAATTGACTGAATTCCAAAACCGACCTGTTGATCCAGAACCTCGAGGCGTGGACACCTTTATCAGTCTCCACCGGCTACAGAAACACATCAGTGTTATGCAAGATTTGTAATTAGTCCTCTATGTACCACTTTCAAGCTCAGTATGAATGTAAACTTAAAACTTACACAAGTCTTTCTGTGAAATATATGTGTAATAACAAAGGTTACCAGTGTTTGAATATACAGACAGCGTTCATCTGCCCAGCTTAAAAGCCACCACTGAAAAAAAAAAAATGCGTGGAGTTATAGTAGCCTATTACTTAATAATAAAAACAAATCCTCGTAACTCTCACTAAAAACCTTTATTGTCCCTGAAGAAATATGGAATAAAAACAACGTTTGCATAATTCAATTGCGTTCATAAAAATAAGAAGAGTGTGGAAAGTAAAAATACAAACGAGCTGCTCTTTCTACTTGTATATACACGGGTCAGAGTGCTGCTCGTCAAAGATTAGTGCAGCGTGAACATTCACTTTTTACAAGGTCCTTTATGAACATCTGCAAGTACAATACTCGAAAAGTAAATGTGAATCGATGCTTACCCGAATTGTTTTATCTAAATGGTCCCATATCTCTTGTTTTGTTCGCGTCCTACCCGCACAAACATGGCTGCCATCTCCCACTACTACAGGTACAAGACCCCTCCCACTGCTGTGTGAGTGGAGATGAAATCACCTGAGAGCACAACGACGTGCGTTTATAATAAATAAAAGTATATAAAAGAATATGTTGCATTATATCTAAATATATTTGCTACTGTTATAAATATTAGGGCATCTGATTGAACCAAGCCGAGTCATCGCCAGAAGTGGCCCAGACTCTAAAGCCAGATCCGGGTTAGTTATGGTGAACAAGAATCGGCCCCAGTACTTTACCGCCGTAACAAAAACACACGTGTCAGAGCGAGCCGTGGGCCACACTCGGCCCCGGATAATACATGCCGATGCCGTGTCTGAGCCGCAGGCACCGCGGGGCTGCCGAGCTCGGGCCCATTACCACATGCTATCTGACGCTCGTCTAAGAAGAGTAGAAACAGAAAACGCCCTCGAGTTCTCCATCAACACATTCATTTTACCCAGATGACCTTGTATTCAGTTCACCCCTCATGACCGGAGTCAGTGGATCAGTTTAAAAAAAAATTTTATCTTTTTTTTTGCATGTTGTCGTATTTTGATCATGTTGTTATCTGTATTATTGAATGTGAAGTGTGTATAATAAAGTATTATTGGCTAAAGTTAGTTAAGAATGACACAGGATATTCAGATTCGATTCCACAAAAGAAAAACTCAGATGGTTTTTAAATGTTTGGGGATTTCAGTTCAGTAAAAGAGAACAAATGTTTTTCTCAACACCGCAATCAACAAAATGTTTCAGCAGCTTCACAAACATCAGTCTGTTCATTTATTGAAACACTCTTACAAATCAATTTAACAAAAAACTTTGACCCGTCCACGGTTTTTATTTAACCAACAGCTTTTTCAGAACACACACACACACACACACACACACACACACACACACACACACACACACACACACACACACACACACGCCCACACACACACACATCCCATTAGCACCTATCACTTCATGAAACATTAAACACACACACACACACACACACACACACACACACACACACACACACACACACACACGCATGCAGAGAGTCTGAAGGAGGGGTAGGGGGCGTGAAAAAGTGTGTAATCCTAGGATCAATCCATTAGCACACACACGCATAGCCATTCATGGTTTAGACGTGGCGGAGCACACATCGTCTGAGTATCGTGCTGCATTTCCAGCGGTCTAACCACGGCTGTTCATTTAATCAATAGCTTTCAACACACACACACACACACACACACACACACACACACACACACACACACACACACACACACACACACACACACATCCCGTTAGCACCTATCACTTCGTGAAACATTAAACACACACACACCTGGGAGATGCATCTCCACACAGACAGACAGAGGACAGGAAAAAAAGTCATAAAAATTACCACACATGTTCATGCGACCTTCACGAGACCATAAATTATACAACGTGAGGGGGGTCATAAATCAATTTTTGACATAAAGTGTATGTTATAACTACTCACAATGATGCTTTTGGGGTGGCTGGTGAATTCACCAGCTGACATTTGCGACAAGCTGCACACCACATGTGAACATCGCTGCATATATGGAAAAGGGCCATGAGTCGGCTCAATGTTTTTTTCTGCCCTAGGTGTCCCGCCATTCAATTATCATGAGCCACCGGAATAACATTCCTTGACAGCACTTTGGAACCAGTAAATGACTTGTTTCTTCCTCTGTCAAAGGGTGGGTTAGAGCAACATTAGGGTGGATTTGTTGACCATCAATTACTTTCAGTTGGTCGAAGGCGTACCTAAAGATCTCATCGCATGTATGCTCCATGGGGAAATCCCCAAGGGGAATTCCTGCCAATGGTGGAGGGGTGGAGCTCTCCCCACCCACTGTGTCCCCTGACATTGAGCTGACATCTATGGCCCCAGCACCACCTCCCCAGCCAATGCTGGCCACATTCAACAATGTACCTCACTTCTGCAGGACCCAGAATCCACCAATGCGTGCAAATGCCTAGGCTCCTGCAAAAGCAACACACCGGCCCAGGGCTTAATCCCATACCTGTGGCCCCAGAGTCACCCACCTGGGGGGAAAAAGAGCTAGACACAGGGTAGAGGAACAGGGACGGAAAGCATGCTATTGTCATTGTTATAGAAGCCTGAGGCCTGTAATTACTTGCAGCTTAATATTGCTCTTGGCCTTTATTTTTCAGCAGCTGTACCAATAAAGTGACAGCAAACAAGCATGGGTGTGATCAATGAGTTGGTTGTTGTGGCTGAATTACTAGTATGTGGCTTAATTACTAGTATTACTAGTACATAAGTTTGTCTATCTTTTTTGGGCTTATCACATTAAAATCATCACTGCTTCTGTGTAGTACCTTCAGTGTCTACTGGATCTTTGATGCTGTTAACACAACAATAAATCTGCTCTCCTAGTATTGGATATTTCAATCAACATGAATGTTAAGGTTGCATAGTAATGAAAGAAATTTAATAATGGAAAGAGATCATCTCCACAGGCCTAAGCCATATAATTGAGGAACTGTATAACCTGTACCAGATAGGTAGGAATAAGAGAGTACCGTACAGTATGAGACAGTGCAGTATTTTTTACATTAGATACAATGTGAGTCATATAAGACTATAACTTTTGTACATTCATGCATTGATTAAGCACTTGATCACTGATTTTAGCTTGTTGGGCAGCAAACAGATAATTGCAATATAGCTAAGCAAATTATATTTCAAGGTGGGCTGCAGTCCATTGTAACAAGTAAATCCCTGCTCATTGTTTTTCTATAGAAAAAGACATAACTGTGTAATGAATGTTTAAAGGTCATTAATGAAAAGCAGCCATTTGTGTGTAATGCTATTAGACACAGCATATCTCTGACCTAAAATAATACGAAATATGATGGTTTACAGTAACATGCATAATGTGATAATAAAGTAGGAAAATGTGAAAAAAGTCAAACTTGAAGTGAAGGAAGTCATTTTTTATCAAATGTGAGCCAACACTCATTTTCTCATCAGTCCTCTATGTGCATACACATGGGTGCGCTTCAGGTGCTGAAAACACTATACAGCGAATTTCAAGCCTCTGCGAGCAAAGGAAACGTGTTTTTGTAACAAACGCATATTTACACTTAAGTGACGTACTCTAATATAACATGTTTCACTTCTTTATAAAGGTTTTTTTCCTTTATCACGAACTAATATGATACTATGACATGTCTCTGACCTAAAATAATTCGAAATATGATTGTTTACAGTAACATACATAATGTGATAATAAAGTGAAAAAAAGTCACACTTAAAGTGAAGAAAGTAATTTTTCATCAAATGTGTAATTTTTTTTAAATTTTTTTTTTGTAATTAAATGTAACAATGTGTTTTCTCATCAGTCCTCTATGTGCATACACATGGGTGCGCTTCAGGTGCTGAAAATGCTATACAGCTGTGGCATTTTCTGCCACTGGATATACAGTAGCCTCTACACAAAACACACAATTCAATAAAAAATAATACTCACAACACAGTGGATGAGAGAAGCAAAAATCAGATTTATTCCCCAGAAACAGCAGCCAGCATGAGTTCAATTGAAATGAGACGTCCCAGGAATGATCTGATCTACCTTGAGTTTGGTCCCTATTTATACTCTTTTCCCCTCCTTCATATAAAACAACTTCCCATTATGTTTGGTTTTCAGAAAATTCAGCCACCATTATTTTCAGAAAACCAGGTTTTTCAGCCACCATTAAAACAAGGTTTTTCAAGGTGAGAAGAAAAAAATACACACTCACCCTTGTTCGCCTCCTTCTTTCCTTCTTGCCCCACCCCCTATAAAAGACCTCTGTGGCCCAATTTACCAAAATGTCTCCCAGCAATCAAGACAAGCAAACCTTTCTCTGCATTCTCTTTTTTGGTTCTCATATTAAACTTTTATTCTTCGCTTCAATTTTATCTCTTTACATGGGTAAGTGTTGTTTTTATGTATTACAGATTCTGCGCATGATTTTAACATATTTTTGTGTTTTACACACTACTTAAAGCTCTATTATAATCTAAGTCTTGAGATTACACATATTTGCTAGGATTCTAAGATTATGCTCACTGCTATAGGATTATGCTTTCATAATGCTTTTTGCATGTGTATATATTTATTTACAATACATAAAATATAATATAATATAATATAATATAATATAATATAATATAATATAATATAATATAATATAATATGACACATGTTTTTTTCCCCATTTTCCTAGCCTCTCATGGACATGCGTTATCAGTTGCAGTTGTTATGGCTTTATCACGAAATGACCATGACATGTCCCGATAGCTCCTCAGTCATGCACACCAATGCACGGCAAAGGTCCTGTTTTTATATTATTCTACTTCATAATAAACTAAACTATGTTTTTACCTGCTCATTCTGTGTTTGTTATTTATATTTTATGCAAATTAACACAGTGAATTGCAAGCCTCTGCGAGCAAAGGAAACGTTTCTCTAACAAACGCATATTAACACTTAAGTGACGTACTCTAATATAACAAATTTCACTTCTTTATAACATAATATGATACTATGGTATGTTAGACATGTCTCTTAGCTAAAATAACACGATATATGATTGTTTATAGTAACATACATAGTGTCATAATAAAGTGTGAAAATGCGAAAAAATCTCAAATTTAAAGTGAAGAAAGTCATTTTTCATCAAATGTGTGGTAACACTGTTTTCTCTCATCAGTCCTCTATGTGCATACACATGGGTGCGCTTCAGGCACTAAAAACGCTGTACAGAGAATTTCAAGCGTCTGTGAGCAAAGGAAACGTGTTTTTCTAACAAACGCATATTTACACAATTGACGTACTCTACTATAACATATTTAACTTCTTTATAACATAATATGATACTATGATATGTCAGATATTTCTCTGACCTAAAATAACACGAAATATGATTGTTTACAATAACATACATAGTGTCATAATAAAGTGTGAAAATGTGAAAAAATCTCAAACTTTAAGTGAAGAAAGTCATTCTGCATCAAATGTGTGGTCACACTGTGTTTTCTCATCAGTCCTCTATGTGCATACACATGGGTGCGCTTCAGGCACTGAAAACCCTATAGAGCGAATTTCAAGCCTCTGCGAGCAAAGGAAATGTGTTTTTCTAACAAACGCATGTTTTCACTTCAGTGATGTAATCTACTATAACAAATTTCACTTCTTTATAACATAATATGATACTATGATATTTTAGACATGTCTCTGACATAAAATAACACGAAATATGATTGTTTACAGTAACATACATCATGTCATAATAAAGTGTGAAAATGTGAAAAATGTCAAATTTAAAGTGAAGAAAGTCATTTTTCATCAAATGTGTTGTAACAATGTGTTTTCTCATCAGTCTTTTATGTGCATACACAACAAAACGCTATACAGTGAATTTCAAGCCTCTGCGAGCAAAGGAAATGTGTTTTTCTAATAAACGCATGTTTTCACTTCAGTGATGTAATCTACTATAACATAGTTCACTTGTTTATGACATAATATGATACTATGATATGGTAGACATGTCTCTGACCTAAAATAATATGAAATATGATTGTTTACAGTAACTTACATAATGTCATAATAAAGTGTGAAAAAAAAGTCAAATTTAAAGTGAAGAAAGTCATTTTTCATCAAATGTGTTGTAACAATGTGTTTTCTCATCAGTCCTCTATGTGCATACACATGGGTGCACTTCAGGCGCTGAAAACGCTATACAGCTGTGGCATTTTCTGTCACTGGATATACGGTAGCCCCTACACAGAACACTCTAAATTCAATAAAAAAATAATACTCACAAATCAGTGGATGAGAGAAGCAAAAGTCAGATTTATTGCCCAGAAACAGCAGCCAACATGAGATCAATTCAAATGAGACTGTTAGGATTTCCCCTCGCACTGTTCGCTGAAGCAGGCAAGCAGCGCACTTTCACAGACTCTCGTTTTTTTTTCTTTGCCACGTGTATCTTTGTTTTGGTTCATGTCTTGTCTCTGCCCCTGTGTGTTCATTGGGTCTGTTATTATGTGTTTCAGGTGTTTTGTGTTTGAGTCTCGTTTAGTACATGCATTCAATCCCCTTTGTTTCTTCGCCTCAACGCGAAGTATTAGCGTAGTTACTCTGTTTCTTTGTCTCGTATCAAGCCTTTATTCTCTGGACTGTTAAACCTGGTTTCTTGATCATAGCTCTGTCTCGATATCGGATTATTGCCTCGCCCCTGTTTGGATATTGTTTGCCATGCGCCTGGACTTTGGACTGTTTTTGACTCAGCCTCTGCCTTGCGTTTTTTCCCCTGTTCCTAATCTTTTGGGTATACCTATTATTTTGAGTATTTCTAATAAAGTGACTTTTTCCCCTGCGCTTGCATCCAGCTCCCGTTTCTGCACCCTAAAAGAATACTTCGCCTAACCATGGATGCAGTGGAGAAATGGAGGAGATGTCACGCCGACGCCTTCATACCCGCGTTCGATTCAGTTTTGTTTCCCCAATGGACTTTCATTTATCCCCCCGAAGCCTACGATGGTTTTTCTGTTTTCCCCCAATGTTTTCTTTTACAAGCCCAAATTTATTTTCTAAGTTTAGAGGACCCCAAACCCAACGAAAAGCAATGGTTGGGGTTCCTCCTTTCACGCTTCGTCGGCTAAGCTCGCCAGTGGGTGGAGCTTCACCTCTCCAGTGGATCTAACAAGTTAAGTACCTTGTCTAGCTTTGTGGACTTGTTAATCCGAGTGTTCGGGAGTCCTGACTTTGCGCCCGACCTCAAGAATTTCTTGGGGAGGGACCGCCTATCTGATCGGCCCAGCCGGCCATTCATTGCACACTATGAGAAGGAGCAGGCCGATGTGGTGGCCTGCACCTCTTAACCTCAGGTCCTGGAGTGAGCAACCGAGGGCTGCATCAGACAGGCCAAACTACAGTGCCCCACCTGTGTGAAACAAGGGAGAGAAGGCTCCTACTTCTGCTTGCAGGAGTGCTTTAAGGGCAGCTGGCGTGCCCACAAACGGCTCCTCAAGCGAGCACCCCCAGACCTCCAGCCGGAGACCCAGCAGATGGTCTCCCCGGCGGAGCTCCAACTGGAAGTCAACCTGGTGACCTCCAGCCCAGAGCTCCAGCCGGAGATCCAGCAGATGGTCTCCCCAGTGGAGCACCAACTGGAGGTCAACCTGGTGACCTCCAGCCCAGAGCTCCAGGTGGAGACCCAGCAGATGGTCTCCCCAGCGGAGCTCCATGTTGACCTCCGCTCCATCCACATTCCTGCCAGAGGTCCACATGATGACCTCCGCTCAAGCCACATTCCTGCCAGAGGTCCACAAGGAGACCTCTGCTCAAGCCACATTCCTGCCCAGTCTCCCCGGAGGAGCTCCAAGCAGAGGTCAACATGGCGCCCTCCGCTCCAGCCACATTCCTGCCAGAGGTTGACGGTATGACCTCTGCTCAAGCCACGTTCCTGCCAGAGGTCCACAGGATGACCTCCGCTCAAGCCACATTCATGCCGGAGGTCCATGGGATGACCTCTGCTCAAGCCATGTTCATGCCGGAGGTCAACGAGGCGAAATCCTCTCAAGCCATGCTCCTGCCGGAGGTCAACGAGGCGACCTCCTCTCCAGAGCCATGCCCGAGTCCATGCCCAAGTCCATGCCCCGGTTCATGCCCCGGGTCATGCCCAGATTCATGCCCCAGTTAATGTCCAAGTTCATGCCCCGGTCCATGCCCCAGTTCATGCCCGGGACCGACCAGGCAGCCCCCAAGGCCAAGTTCCAGTCCGATTTCCAGTCCAAGTTCCAGTCCAAGTTCTAGTCCAAGTTCCAGTCCAAGTTCCAGTCCAGGGCCGACCAGGCAGCCCCCAAGGCCAAGTTCCAGTCCAAGTTCCAGTCCAAGTTCCAGTCCAAATTCCAGTCCAAGTTCCAGTCCAGGGCCGACCAGGCTGCCCCCAAGGCCAAGTTCCAGTCCAAGTTCCTGCCAGAGGCCGACCAGATGGCCTGCCACGCTCCGCTCACACTTGGGGCCGACCAGACGGCCCACCACGCTCCACTCATGCCTGCGGCCGACGAGACGGCCAGCCACGCTCCGCTCACGCCTGAGGCCGATGAGATGGCCCACCACACTAAGCTCAAGCCAGAGGCTGTTGAGGCAGCCTTCCAAGCGTTGTGCCTGCCTTAGGACCATGGACTATGCCTGCCTCAGGTCCTGGGGGGGCAGAGATTACTATCTTGCCCAGGGGCCCGGGTCTGCCAGAGGGGTAAGGACTTTGGCGCTTCGGGAGAAGCGCCTTTGGGGTGGGGGGCTCTGTTAGGATTTCTCCTCGTGCTGTTCGCCAAAGCAGGCGAGCAGTGCACTTCCGCATTCACAGACTCTCATTTTGTTTACTTCGCCACGTGTCTTTGTTTTGGTTCATGTCTTGTCTCCGCCCCTGCGTGTTCATTGGTTCTGTTATTATATGTTTCAGGTGTTTTGTGTTTGAGTCTCGTTTAGTTCATGTATTTAAGCCTCTTTGTTTCTTCGCCTCGAAGCGAAGTATTAGCGTAGTTACTCTGTTTCTTTGTCTCGTACCAAGCTTTTATTCTCTGGACTGTTAAACCTGGTTTCTTGATCATAGCTCTGTTCTCGATATCAGATTATTGCCTCGCCCCTGTTTGGATATTGTTTGCCGTGTGCCTGGACTTTGGACTGTTTTTGACTCAGCCTCTGCCTTGCGTTTTTTCCCCTGTTCCAAATCTTTTGGATATACCTATTATTTTGAGTATTTCTAATAAAGTGACTTTTTACCCTGCGCTTGCATCCAGCTCCCATTTCTTCGCCCTAACAGAGACGTCCCAGGAATGATCTGATCTATCCTGAGTTTGGTCCCTATTTATACTCTTTTCCCCTCCTTCATATAAAACAACTTCCCATTATGTTTGGTTTTCAGAAAATTCAGCCACCATTATTTTCAGAAAACCAGATTTTTCAGCCACCAATAATACCAGGTTTTTTAAGGTGAGAAAAAAAAATAATAAACTCTCCCCTTTGTTCTCCTCCTTCTTTCCTTCTTGCCCAGCCCCCTATAAAAGACCTCTGTGGCCCAGTTTACCCACATGTCTCCCAGCAATCAAGACAAGCAAACCTTTCTCTGCGTTCTCTTCTTTGGTTATCATATTAAACTTTTATTCTTTGCTTCAATTTTATCTCTTTACATGGGTAAGTGTTGTTTTTATGTATTACAGATTCTGTGCATGATTTTAACATGTTTTTGTGTTTTACATACTACTTCAATTATAATCTAAGTCTTGAGATTACACATATTTGCTAGGATTCTAAGATTATGCTCACTACTATAGGATTATGCTTTCATAATGCTTTTTCATGTGTATATATTTATTTACAATACATAAAATATAATATAATATAATATAATACAATATAATATAATATAATATAATATAACACGTGATGTTTTTTCCCCCATTTTCCTAGCCTCTCATGGACATGCGTTATCTGCTGCAGTTGTTATGGCTTTATCACGAACTGACCTGAACATGTACCGATAGCTCCTCAGTCATGCACACCAATGCATAGCAAAGGTCCTGTTTTTATATTATTCTACTTCTTAATAAACTACACTACGTTTTTACCTGGTCTTCTGTGTTTGTTATTTATATTTTATGCAAATTAATTACCACATTCCCTCTTGTGAGGCTCCCCAAGCCTCATTAGTAATTAATTTAATGAGTACCTATGTATAAACACTGCTCTTTGTACCTTTTGTCCATCTCCCGTCAATTTCTGCATTATTATCTGTATTCTTCCCTCATTAAGCCTTCGTGGTGCAGCGTCTTCCTCTATGTTATCAAAATTCATCAATTACCGAGGTTATTTCAACAATAGTTCTATGGGGGTAATACGTACACTATATATTTTTTTGACTAAGTTTGGTAAATGCTCTATTTCTGAGCTACTGTTCAAATTCCAGGAAATGGGTAGATACAGTACTGACTGTAGTGGACTAGGAATAGGTTAAATATCTATATATTGTCATATTTGCTAATATGTTTATGTTACATAAACTGGAGGAAGGGGAGTCAGGATGCATGCGCAGGGGAAACGTCAGTTTATTAGGAATGCTTTATTCAAAAGTAAAGGAACAACAAAAAACAAACAAACCATAATCCATCCAACGTGAAAAGAGGCAGTAATCCATATGAGAATATTCATCAAACAAATCTGAGGCAGTAATCCATAGAAAAGTAATCCATATGGTGAAAACAAAACAAAGGGAACAAACACACGACGCTAGGCTATGGTATGGGAACCACGAACTATGAACATAGAATAATGGCCTGGGAACCATGAACTAGGGGCGAGAGAAAACAAGAAAGAAGTCGGCTTACAGCACATACTCAATCTAAGGCTATTCGATTCTACTTTAATACTCCGCAACGAAGCGGAAACAAAAGGGGGTATTTATACACAAACACATTAGGGGCAAACGACGTGAAACTCAAAACACCTGAGACTAATGATAAATCAATAAACAGAAAGCCAATGACAGAACGGGGGCAGAGACATGACACAAACCGAGGAACCAATAAACATAAAGGAGGTGGAGACATGACGCAAACCAAAACACAAGCACATGGTAATACACAGGCGGCGGAGACATGACGCAAACCAAAACACAAGCACATGGTAATACACACAGAGAGAGGATCTATACATAACAAGTCCAGCAGGTCTTTAATAATAATGCTCGCGCTACTCTTCTCGGTAACGCGGAGCGTGGAATGCGGAAGTGCGCTACTCGCTAGCCTCTGCTAGCTGCGTAGCGAGAGAGAGACTCTAACAGTTTAACTATAGTTCCCTAAATCTAATTATATACCTATTTTGTCCCTATTTTTCTCAGATAGGTTTTATTAACCACCTCTACCATTTTTTTTTCCTGACTCAAAGGCTCTGTTTCTTTTTTGGTTCTCTCAATTGATGTCCCAGGGGTGGGCAAAAAAACCTCTAGGCCCAATGGCGAGGAAAAATTCCCACTCTGCCAGCACTTTGTGCTCGACAGTGATAACACCTGGTCCTCCTTGTCTCTCTAATGGACAAGCAATTGGTTGCACTTTCATTCACATGGTCCATTCATAAAAGAAAATAAGTCCATTATGAGTCCATGAGTCCATGCAAAGGTGTCAGAAGAGTTCAAAGAGTCCCAGTCCATTCTCAGTTCATTTTCACTGTCCATATCCTTGCAGAGGCATTGTCCTCCTCCGCGTTGTCCTCCTCTGCCATGGCTAATCATGACTTAGTATCTATACATATGCTCACAAATATCATCATCACTTCCCTTCTGCTGTCCCTTTATCTGTATTTAGCAGTATAATTTTAGCTAAATAGTTACATTTTTGTGGTCCCAATCATTTAAACATTCTTTTGTACATTTCATCCTCCTCCCCCCTTGTGAGATAAAGCACAGATGAAAAGACAGAGCGGGAACTCACAACAGTTTATACTGGATAACATATATATATATATATATATATATATATATATAATTTACATAATTACTGCAATATGATTATGACCCAATGCAATATGATTATAACCCATCATCCATTTAAAGTAAGCTCAATCATTCTATACTATTCTACGTTCTATAACCACTGGTCAGGTGATTATCCATATAATTATCCCAAAAGAAGGATAGATCATATCCATTTATCCGTGAACCAAGCTTAGGTGTAAATCAAATTAAATATAGGCATTAGGCCTATCAACCGGAGCTAGGAAATTTGTGGCTTCTGCTACTTGGGCCTGGGTCAGCAAGTAGCAACAGCAAAAGCAGCAACAGCAAAACATTGCACACTTGACAGGAGGGAGACAAAGAACATCAGGAAACCCACTAACCAGTCACTGTTAACTGGATTGGTAGGTAGTGTTAATATGATCATGAATCTCACCTAGACCATTAATGCATTGTGTCAAATTTAACACAAGAACTTGGATCATTTGGCACTGATAGCAAGATACTAAAGTAATGTAATGTAATGTAATGTAATGATGGGTATGGATTTTAAAACCCATTGATTACCTAAGGTAAATGTGGCATCAATCTCTGCAACAAATGAGATTTCTTGGTGTCTTTGAGGTATGTTATGATTAAGTCTCTTGCTGTATCAACATAAGATTGATATTCCTTATTAGTAGCATGCGATCTACAGCACCCTTTAGATAAAGTTTAACATTAGTAGGCAGACTATAACTTAAACGACTTACAAATGTATTGCAACATCACAACATTTCAGTTTACAAGAATTTGAAATATCTAAAAGAATGTGTGGAGATTTCACCTACTGGGGACATTTAAGACTGATGAAGCACATTCTGTTCACGCGGTGTCATCAGACACTCATTGAATAAGCAAGGCAACCCTTGGGAGCAGAGTGTACTGAGTTAAGTTAAACAAAGTTTGGAAAGTGCTCCCTTTATCATCATCAGCACCTAGCACAGAACTGGTCGCATGTTAACAGCTTAATCTCATTAAAAGAATAAATCTGAATGGAGGTATCCCAAATTTTAACTTCCCCATTATCTATTTTTAAAGAAAACAAATTTTCCCTTCATCCTCACTAAGCCAACTTAATGATAACCAAAACAGCATAGATTTTGCTGATATGTTTCTAAGAAAGTCTTAACCTTCACTTCAGAATTTAACTGATATGCCTCTAATTTTTTTTTTTTTTTTTTTTAACTGTGGGAGGTGAATATGTTTTTTCAGCATAAATTGAACAGGTCACAGCTTTTAGACACCTAAAAGCGGATAGATAAGCACCTAGCGCATAGATAAGCACAATAGCCTTTCAGGGGGGTTACGGGTGCTGGGACAGTTAAACGCTTAAACACTATTCTGGTTATTCATTACGGGGGGGGGGGGGGGGGGGCTGGATTCTAGTAGCTCCTCGAGAAAGTCCTGATACTCCCTATTCATACTCCCTATACTCCCTATCTACTGTCTCAGATATTAGGTTAATTATATCATCCAACAATTGGTCGGATTGGTTTTGCTCTGTCATGGGTGGTTCAGCAATGTCTCTGTTTGGTGTAGTGGCAGTACTAGTTCAAGGTGTGGAAGACTGTCCATCAGGATGAGTCGAATCTGGTGTGGTGTTTCTGACCTGGGCACGGGAGTGTCTGTGTTCTCTCTTTCTGACTTTGGCTCGTGCCCCTGTGACGAACCTGCCACTGGTTCGTCCTCCTCACTACTGCCTGAATCTGTGCCTGGTTCTGGTCCCATTTGTTCTTCGACAGATGCAGTTTCTTCCCACGGTAGGCTTGGATTCGCTAGGATTCTCCCTTTGCCAGCGGCACAGCTGCATTGATTCAGGTGAAAACACTGCTCTCTTCAACTTTCACAGCAGTAGGTGTGGCAAGAACCACCTTAAATGGCCCTTCCCTGCGAGGGTCATTCTAGTGCTTCCTCTTGAAGACTCGGATGTAGAGGTGGTCACCTGATTCCAGCCTGTTTGTTTCTGCTACGTCTTCTCCATGTGAATTCACGAACCTGTGAATACAAAGTTCTGTGGATCTGGGTTGTAATGACGTACATAGCTTTGCATCTCACCTTCCAGTTGCTCCAAAGATGGTCCCTCATCGGGACCTCGTATGCCTTCGACCGCCATTGACACCATAGGCATAGGCCTTCCAGTAAGCATTTCATGCGGGGTTAGATCTGTATTGCAGTTAGTTTGCATGCGCATTTTCATTAAGGCTAAAGGTAGTGCTTGAACCCAATTAAGCTTTGATCTGGCACAAATCTTGGCCAATTGAGCCTTCAGGACCCCATTGGCACGTTCCGCCATCCCCTGTGACCAACCCAACTTGTGTCCAATACATAGTGCCTCTGTAATTGCTTTAATAGTGGCATAAATAAAATGAGGACCATTGTCAGAACTGAGGTAATCCGGCATCCCAAATCTTGGGATGACTTCCTGACACAAAAACTCAGCCACCATCTTAGCATCCTCTGTGGATGCAGCCACTGCTTCCACCCACCAGCTGAAACGGTCCTCGATCACCAATATGTACCCTTTGCCCTGTTTATATTCACCCATGTCCACAAAATCCATCATTATGTGCCTAAAAGGACCTCTAGGTGCTGGAATGTGCCCTATAGGGTTCGTAAAGGTCTTGCAAATATTAAACCTGGCACACACATCACATAGTTTCAATGCTTGATCGACAGAGCTGACTAAGTACGGTGACCACCATTCTTGCCTGATTTTCTGCAAAACTTCCCCTCTAGCCATGTGATCTATTACATGTGTGTCTTTTATGAGCAATGGTAAAAGGCTCAGCGGTCCCACACGTTTCACACAGTGGTCCCTCTATGTTTCTCCATAGTCCTGTCCCTCGTTCCTTCTTAGCTCCTCTGGCTATCCATTTGGCTATTTCCATCTCAGTGGCAGCATTCTGAAAACTCACAACATAGTCAAGATTTTCCACACGAGGAGATTCCTCTCCGAGGTTCATCCCAGCCAACATCTTAGGGTCTCAGTGCTGTCTTCTTAGCTGCTTCGTCTGCTGCAGTGTTTCCCCTAGTAAAAAGGAGCCATCAGTTTTGTGCTTGCCGTTTAACAATAGCTACTCGAATGGAGTAATGCGTGTAGTAAATCTGTAAAAGTAAATCTTCCTGTGCCCAATATAGGCCACAAGCATGGCATATACGTTTATTCAAAACACTTGGATTCTTTAAATTAGGTTCCGGCTGGATCGATGCTAATACTGCTACCTGGCACCCTGAGAAACTTGGTTATCAAATCTGCAGCATTATTATTACCCTTAATGACATAGTCATTACCTTTTTTCTCATGTATCTAACGGTTACAATTCTAAATCATAGGATGCATGGCAGAAATCAAATTATCTATTTGTCCAGTATGTTAAAAAAATGGCCATCACCTTTTCTAAAACCTTCTTTGTTTTCAGATAGGTGGCATACCCCATGGAGATGTGTGTATATATATATAATTTCTACCCTTATCCTGTTCTGTTGGTACTATATAACGAGAGCTTTTAATTTAGCCAATTGAATTTGGACAGAGCAGGGATGAATTAATTAGGCCATACAATAATACTATCAGTGTGTTAGGCACAATATTGGGTCTGATATTTAAATTTTTAAGTGGCACACTTATAACCTCATATTCTGATCTTCGTTGAGCTGCCATGTATTGCAGGTGAATGTAATTCAAAATGGTAGTTACCTGGTTTCTTCAGAACACCCAGCTCTCAGTGATCCGCTGACAACACTAGTGGATAGCGTC
Source organism: Cranoglanis bouderius (assembly GCA_023630585.1). Lineage (NCBI taxonomy): Eukaryota > Metazoa > Chordata > Actinopteri > Siluriformes > Cranoglanididae > Cranoglanis > Cranoglanis bouderius. The sequence continues at coordinate 25,477,888 of CM042543.1, forward strand.
TGTTAGGTTCTCCCGCTCTCGCTGCGCTGCAAATGAAGCGTAGCCTACTTCCGCATTCCACGGAGCACATTCCAGCTCAATTCAAAAGGACTCTCGTTTTGTTTACCTCAGCCATGTGCTTTTGTTATTGTGTTCACATCATGTCTCTGTCCCCGCCTCCTTGTTTCCTCATTGGTTCTTCATTCATTCTGTGATTATGATTTCCAGGTGTCTGTGATTTTGTGTTTGATTTTCGGTGTGTTTAAAAAGCCCTGTTTGCGTCCGCTTCGGCGCGGTGGTTTAGCTTTGTAATGGTTTAGTTTAGCGTAGCGTAGTTTAGCTTTGTAATAGTTTAGTTTAGCTTAGTAATAGTTTGTCATAGTTTAGAAATCTTTCAAGTGCTTTGAGCCGTAGTCTTTGTTTCCGATGTCCGTAGATCCGTGTTTGTGGTTCCCAGACCACTTCCTAGTTTCGAGTAATTTTCCCTGTCTTTTGGATTACTGCTCTTTTTTGTTTGTGAGAATAAACTTTGCTGCATTATCTGACGTCTCCCCAGCGCATGCATCCTGACTACTCTCCTCCACTCTTACTGCCTGCACCAGCATTACGTAACAGCGGCCAGGAAGCTCATCATTTGTTGGAATGGAGGATGACCCCTACTCGTGTCCTGTCAGCCTTGGGACCATGAGAATTTTAATGTCGATGGTTGGTGACTCTTGACCACAGAGGGGAGTTGAGTCCACAGGGGAGCCCCAAACCCGCAGGGAGACGCCCCCAGGCATATTGTTGATCTCGGATCGTTAAGGCGAGCAAGCCCTCCCCTGCAGACACACTGAAAAGGCTATTTCCCAGATTTTCTACTGTCTCTCTGTCTTTGTGAAACTCTATGTAAGTCTCTTTTATCTATTGCCAGAAGTCCAAATATAGGCCGTTTTTTTTCTACACTGGAAGCTCCTGTCACCAAAACAAATTCATTATGTGTGTAAACATACTTGGCAATAAAGCTGCTGAGTGGTGGTCTTAGGCTAATTCTCTATCTACTAATAATCTAAAGATTCTTGCTCAGAATTTAAAACCTTTGACGAGGATTAAACAACAGCTTTACAGCAAAATTGTGGATGTTTCTTTGTCTCCCTATAGTTGATTCTTACAATTTTGATGCTGGCCCAGATTTAAATTTTCCCCCACATTTCATGAATCTAATCTCTATAGCTTTTATACCTAACCTCAGTTTAATGATTTATGTGTTTCTATGCCTCCTAATGGATTCTCTACTTTTCCTTTGAATATAAGAAGTCTTTCTAGAAATTACGATAATTATTGTTAGCATCTCCCCATCCGCATTCCACTGAGTGCATTCCAGCACGATTCATAAAAATCTCCGGACAGTGTCATGAACTCTGGTTTTGTTTATGTTGCCATGTGCTCTTTTGTTTTTGGTTTACGTCATGTCTCTGCCCCCGCTTCCTTATTGGTCTGTTGGTTTTGTTTCACGTTATGTTTCCTCCCATGTTCTTTCATTGGTTCTCCTATTATTATGTAATTATTGTTTCCAGGTGTCGTGTGTTTGATCTTGTTTGCTTTGGATTAACCTTGTTACTTAAGCCCCTGTCTGTGTCCGCTTGAGCGTGGAGTATTAACCCTATGTAATGAAATATTACAGAAAGTGATTCTTGATAACTATCTGTAGCGACGAAGATAAAGAATCGTAGTGTTTTTTTCCCTATGTTTTTGTTTACCTGGCGTTCCCGGGTTCTTGGATTTATACCTCGTGACTTCTTGGAATATTCCTCCATGTCTTTGTTTTTCCTCGCTTATTCTCGACCTCGGATTATTGTCTCATGACTTCCAGGATTTTTGCCCTGTAAGTGTTTGGATTATTGACTAGCCTGTCTTGGAATTACTGCCCCATCGTTTTTTGGGAATATTGTCTTGTTTATTTTTGGATTTTTGTTAGACTGTCCATTTCTTTTGAATGTTCCTAATAAACTGCCACTTTCCCCTGCGAGTGCATCCTGATTCCATCGTTCCGGTTTCGTAACAATTATATTCATCACGTGTCTTCATTCAAACATAATTTTTCTATTATTGCTAGAGGACGCTAGATAAGCCTTTTAAATTACCTAAATATAATCCATTGCACCATGTAAGGGAAAATAGATCTGGAGGTGGATTATCTCTATTCATTCATGCTCTGGCTCTGATGGTGCCTTACTCATGGTGTTTAGAGTATATGCATTCTATTAAACAAGTAAAGAAAAAAATATTCACCCTATATTAAAACCCAAGTGCAAAGCAATCAATCAGTTGTTGCAAAGAGAGAAGACCACTTCAGAATTACCCTCTGTCTTTTTAGGAGGTGAAAATTATTTTAATAATCTGACCTAGCTCAAAAATTGATATTCTCATCAATCATTGATATTCCCACATCTTTTCTCTGTCTTTGAAAACAGGTGTGGTGCCAGAGGATTGATTTAAATGCCGCCAAAGTTATTCCTCTGTTCAAAGTAGATGATCCGCAATGTTTTAACAACTATAGACCTATACCTATTTTGCCATGTTTTCCAAAAATATTAGGAAAAAATTATATAAAACCAAATTATCTTTCATCTAGACTCTAATTCAATTATCTACAAACATCAGTATGGATTTCGAAAAATCACTCCACTTATATGGTTCTCTCTCCCTCAAATTTCAACTCATTAAGACTGCAAATATCTGTTTAACTGCTTATGCTACATGATTTAGACTAAATAAACTATCTTTGAATGTAACAAAACCTACCTTTATTCTTTAAGTAATTGTTCTTATTCCTTCCTTCTATTAAGCATATCTATGTAAAATATTAAAAATATAAAATTGTATTTCTTTTAATACTTGATTTAATTTTGTATCCACTCACTTTTTTACTTCTTATTTTCATGCACTTTGATAATCAAAGGAATAATACCGCTCTTCTATTCTCATATATGCTTAATCTATCAAAGTGAGTTCTAGCCTATTTTCTACAAAAACAGAGATCCAAGCAGCCAAGATGAGCTTTTTTCCTTATTAGGCCCTTCTTACTGTAGGCTTTTTGTACAGGCCTTTGTCTTACAGGCTATTTGTACACTATCCTGATATGTTCAAATCCCATCTGTGCTAAGAATAATCCCTAATAATTCTAGATGCATATGAGGTTGAGATCTAGACACTTTTATCCCACTAATGGTATTTTAAACCATCTATTAAATTTATGTTCTTTACTGTGTATAATATGTATGTATATTCAACTAGTCTAATATAGGATTTATCATCTATGAGATTGACAATTAGCTTCATTTGGGGAGCTTTGTGACAAGCATAAAATCACTTTATAAATGTACAGTATCTCACAAAAGTGAGTACACCCCTCACATTTTTGTAAATATTTTATCTTTTATATCATTTATTTTAAACAACTTTTTTGTTGAACGTAACTTAGACTTCTTGTTTTTGACTGAGACGTGGCTAATTCCTGATGATTTAAGCCCTTTCACGGATTTGTTACCTCGGGATTGTGGTTTCTTGAATACCACCACAAGCCGTGGTGGAGGCCTGGCATCTATTTTTAAGAACAGTTTTACGTGTCAACTATTATCTGTCTGCACTTTTTTAAGCTTTGAACTGCAGTTGTTTTTATTACATGTGACAAATCCAGTTGTATGTGCCGTAATATATCGACCACCTAGATACAATAAGGATTTTATTGGGGAGTTTACTGATTTTTTAAGTGAAATTGTACTGAAATATGATAAATTGTTACTAGTGGGTGATTTTAACATACATGTGTGCTGCCCTACAAACCCATTGGTAGGAGATTTTCTCAATGTAATTGATTCTTTTAATCTTATACAGCATGTGCATAAATCCACTCATGTTCATGGTCATATTTTAGACTTAGTTTTGACTTTTGGTTTATCTGTTGTTGATGTTGAAATATCAGATCAAGCTTTTTCTGACCATAAGTCAATTATTTTTAAGGTGTTGACTCCACATAAAATTGAAAAACCTAGAGATCATAGTCAATTACGACAGGTTTTAAATGCTAGAGCTATAGAGCAATTCAAAAACCTATTTTATGAAATTAATCCTTTTTATTTAATGGACAGTCTTTCCCTTAATATGGATTTAGACTCCTCACCTGATGTGCTATATTCCATTTGTATACCCTTTTTGGACTCCGTAGCCCCACTCCATGATAAAAATTGTAAACCCAGACCTGAGCCCTGGCTGAATGATGTGACTCGTGGGTTGAGGAAAACCTGCAGAAAATTTGAACGAAAATGGAAAAAAGACCAGTTACAGGTATCTTTTGAAATGTTACGGGAGTCCCAAGACAATTATCAGAATGCCGTAAAGATGGCTAAGAGAAATTATTTTGCAGAAGTAATTGCAAAAAATAGTAGTAAGCCGCAAGTTTTATTTAACATAGTAAACTCTGTATTTAATCCAACAACTGGTGTGTTTTCTTACCCTCCAATTATCACTTGTGATGTTTTTTTGGATTATTTTGTTCAAAAGATCTCTGAAATTAGATCTATGATCGAACCTAGTTTGTTTGATCCTTCAGTTGTCCGGCCATCATTTGTCAGTTTTGAACATTTTGAACTGATCTCCTTGCAGTCATTAGCCGAGGTAATCAAGCAATCAAAACTGACTGACTGTTCACTGGATATTATTCCAGCGAGATTAGTAAAGGAAGCATTTGATGTTCTTGGCCCTAGTATCCTATCTGTTATAAATAATAGCCTTTTAACAGGAGTAGTTCCTAATCAGTTTAAACATGCTCTTGTTCAGCCTCTAATGAAAAAAACACATTTGGACCCTGCTGTTGTATCAAATTATCGGCCAATTTCAAAGTTACCTTTTTTATCAAAGGTTTTGGAGAATGTGGTCTTGAATCAAATAAATACCTTTTTGCTTCAAAACGATATTTTTGAAATCTTTCAGTTAGGTTTTAGGGCTTATCACAGTACAGAGTCGGCATTGATCAGGGTTTTAAACGATTTATTGACTGCAGTTGACTCAGGGTCTTCAGCAGTTCTTGTTTTATTGGACCTTAGCGCTGCATTTGACACCATCGACCAAGAGATTTTACTCTCACGCCTTGAAAAGGTGGTGGGAATACATGGTATAGCGCTTACATGGTTTAAGTCTTTTCTTTCAAACAGAACTTTTTCTGTAAATGTTGGTCAAGATTATTCACAACCTGTTTCTTTGCTCACTGGGGTTCCACAGTGGTCCATTCTTGGCCCAATTTTGTTTTCTTTGTATATGTTACCCCTTGGGTCAGTCTTTAGCAAGCATGGAATCTCTTTTCATTTTTATGCAGATGATATGCAAGTTTATCTTCCTTTGAAAAAGAACAGTAGCAAACAAATAGAGTTGTTCTGGGACTGTATACATGACATTAAATCATGGTTATCTTTAAATTTTTTAAAACTGAATGAAGATAAAACTGAAGTTATGTGGTTTGGAGTCCCAAATAATTTTGCTGATTTGGGCGGTTTAGCCCCTTTCTGTAAGCCACTAGTGCGAAATCTAGGAGTTCTTTTTGACCGTGATCTCAAGTTTGAGAAACAGATTTATTCTGTGGTTAAGTCCTGTTTTTATCACTTGAGATTGATAGCAAAGGTGAGACCATTTCTGTCCCTGCGTGATCTCGAAAAAGTCATTCATGCTTTTGTATTTACGAGGTTAGATTACTGCAACTCACTATATGTCGGCATAAATAAATCATTGCTTAACCGTTTACAATTGGTCCAAAATGCTGCTGCGAGGCTTTTGACAGGTAGTCATAAGAGAGATCATATTACTCCAATTTTGAGTTTTTTAAAATGGCTCCCGATCGATTATAGAATACAGTTTAAAATCTTGTTTTTTGTTTATAAATCATTGCATAATATGGCTCCATTGTATCTGGTGGACTTGATTGAGAAATATGAACCAAAACGGTCTTTAAGGCCCAATTAGCCATTTTCCCTCCCCGGTGTCATGTGACTCGTTAGTGTTACATGGTCTCAGGTGTGAATGGGGAGCAGGTGTGTTAAGTTTGGTGTGATCGCTCTCACACTCTCTCATACTGGAAGTTCAACATGGCACCTCATGGCAAAGAACTCTCTGAGGATCTGAAAAAAAGAATTGTTGCTCTACATAAAGATGGCCTAGGCTATAAGAAGATTGCCAACACCCTGAAACTGAGCTGCAGCACGGTGGCCAAGACCATACAGCGGTTTAACAGGACAGGTTCCACTCAGAACAGGCCTCGCCATGGTCGACCAAAGAAGTTGAGTGCACATGCTCAGCATCATATCCAGAGGTTGGCTTTGCAGAATAGACATATGAGTGCTTCCAGCATTGCTACAGAGGTTGAAGGGGTGGGGGGTCAGCCTGTCAGTGCTCAGACCATACACCACACACTGCATCAAATTGGTCTGCATGGCTGTCATCCCAGAAGGAAGCCTCACCTAAAGATGATGCACAAGAAAGCCCGCAAACAGTTTGCTGAAGACAAGCAGACTAAGGACATGGATTACTGGAACCATGTCCTGTGGTCTGATGAGACCAAGATAAACTTATTTGTTTCAGATGGTGTCAAGCATATGTGGCGGCAACCAGGTGAGGAGTACAAAGGTAAGTGTGTCTTGCTTACAGTCAAGCATGGTGGTGGAGGTGTCATGGTCTGGGGCTGCATGAGTGCTGCCAGCACTGGGGAGTGTATTGTGAGATGTACTGTGACATACTGAAGCAGAGCATGATCCCCTCCCTTCGGAAACTGGGCCGCAGGGCAGTAATTCCAACATGATAATGACCACAAACACAACCACTGCCATGCTAAAGGTGACATGACACTGTGTTTTCTCATCAGTCCTCAATGTGCATACACATGGGTGCGCTTCAAACGCTTGAAACGCTGTACAGCGAATTTAAAGCGTCTGCGAGCAAAGCAAACATGTTTTTCTAAAAAAAAGTATGTTTTCATTTCAGTGATGCAATCTAATATAACAAATTTCACTTCTTTATAACATATGATACTATGATATGTTAGACATGTCTCTGACCTAAAATCACACGAAATATGATTGTTTACCATAACATGCATTATGTCATTGTAGCGTATGACGGTGCCCAAACTGATTTCTAAATTAACCCAGACAGAACATGAAAAAGTTTCACCACTCAGGTGACCGAGAGTAACCCCGAGAGGCCTCCTGCGGCCAGATGCCCTTTGGAATGCAAGAGACTCTTTGAAACACACACACACACACACAACTTACACCTGCAATAAAAGAAACCTTTCATGACTTAACGGGTGACTTCACGATTAGGTTCGTCAGCAGAGGTCCACCAAAACTCCGACCAAGGGCCTGTAAATCTCTGATCTAATCTCTGTTTACGACCACATAGATTAACATCGGAGCCACAGATCTAGCAAGGGAAACATCCTCCCTAAATGTCACCCTGAGGTGACCAAGGACCGGTGGGACATTAGAAGAACGCCAGCCCCCTCTTCTGGACATACACACACTCACACACACACACAGTGAACATGTCTCTTGAATGTAACATGTAATCATATTTCTAGATAGTTATAATGTATTCATATATGCATGTGTTGTGTGTCTAGATAACCTAACTATAGTGATTTTAGATAGTTTGAGTGAGAAGCTAATTTTAAGTTGTCTGTAACCATGTCTAATGATCCTTCACTGTCCAAGATGTCATAATTTCCTTGAAGTTTGGTACCAAAATCATTGTCTCGTAATATGCCAATTAATGATGCATACTATAGGACGATGGGACGTATCATTCTATATTTTTCAATATTTTATCCTAATCCAAACTTAATACAAACCCCGCCTTGACATGCGACCCGCTCTGGGACAGACCAAGAAAGTTCTCCCCCCCAGAACTTTCTCATCTCTCTCTGGATTCGCCAGCAGCTCAGAGTGGCATGTACGTTGGCATTGTCCATAAAAGACCGTGACACGAGTTCCTCTAGGCTTTTTGCTTCTTTCTGCTGTTTCTTCTTTCTTTTCATCTTCCTCCTTTTTACTACTTATTCTTCTTTTTTCTCTTCTTTGACTTCACTTTTCTCTCTCTCTCTCTCTCTCTCTCTCTCTCTCTCTCTCTCTCTCTCTCTCTCACGGACTTGCTCTCTTCCGCCTTCCTTTTCCGGTACTCCTCCGGACTCTCCTTTGTCTTGTTAAACCACGTGGCAATTACCGTTTTCTTTCTACTTTGGCGAGACCCAACTCCGTTCACCCCGACTCTACCGCCGCGGAAGATTCAGCAAACTCCTCGCTAAACCTACGAACCAAGGACCCTCGTGAACGGCATAAAATTAACGCAAGTATAAATTTTAATCGATCTGTAGAGGTGTCCTTTAAGCCAGTGCCCCTTTGTTAAAAGGTGAATTTCAATTCATTGCTGATTCTCTAGGTTAAACTGTTGTGTTCTGCCATTCTGTTATTTCCATCATTTTTCCTTTTGTTTCTTTCACTTTTCCTGTATATATGTATTATTTGTTTATACCTAGTTGTGTATATCAGTAGTTTTACGTAGTTATTAAAATCCATGGTTATCCTGCTGGATCGTCTCTGTTTTTACTCATGGCAAGGTTAACATTTAACGTTGCTCTTCGATACGTGTTGTATTTCTGTTAACTTAGAATAAACTATGCTTCGTGGCCAGAAGAATAATTTATTCTTTTAGAGTAATATGAAGACTGCCCTGGTAAGTTTGGTGGACAAACAGATCAAGCTGCTTTGCATTTAATTCTAAAGCTAGACTACTGTAATTAATATAACATTCCCTTTCATGGTCGATTTATATCCATAACTAATCAGAACACGTTTCGATTAGAGCTATAGATATATTTCACCCATTTGAGCTAGACTCGCTACATCATAATAAAGCGGGAAAATGTGAAAAAAAGTCAAATTTAACATGAAGAAAGTCATTTGTCATCAAATGTGTGGTAACACTGTGTTTTCTAATCTGTCCTCTATGTGCATACACAATGGTCCGCTTCAATCGCTTGAAAGTCTATACAGCGAATTTCAAGCGACTGCGAGCAAAGGAAACGTGTTTTACTAAAAAACGAATGTTTTCACTTCAGTGATGCAATCTAATATAACAAATTTCACTTCTTTATAACATGTTATTAACATGATATCAAGTGGTTGCGAGCGAGGGAAATGTGTTTATCTAAAAAACTTTGTTTTTATTTCAGTGATGCAATCTAACATAAATTTCACTTCTTTATAGCATGATATGATACTATGATATGTTAGACATGACTCTGACCTAAAATAACAAGAAATATGATTGTTTACAATAACATACATCATGTCATAATAAAGTGTGAAAATGTGAAAAAAAGTCAAATTTAACATGAAGAAAGTCATCTGTCATCATATATGTGGTAACTATGTTTTCTCATCAGTTCTCTATGTGCATACACATGTGCGCTTCAGTCACCTTAAGCGCTATACAGCGAATTTCAAGCGTCTGCGAGCAAAGGAAATGTGTTTTTCTAAAAAACGTATGTTTTCATTTCAGTGATGCTATCTAATATAACAAATTTCACTTCTTTATAACATGATATGATACAATGATACCTTAGACATGTCTCTGACATGAAATAAAACCAAATATGATTGTTAACCATATCATACATTATGTCATAATAAAGTGGGAAAATGTGAAAAAAAAGTCAAATTTAACATGAAGAAAGTCATCTGTCATCAAATGAGTGGTAACACTGTGTTTTCTCATCAGTCCTCAATGTGCATACACACAGGTGCGCCTCAAGCGCTTGAAACTCTATACAGCGAATTTCAAGCGTCTGCGAGCAAAGCAAACCTGTTTTTCTGAAAAAAAAACGTATGTTTTCACTTCAGTGATGCCATCTTATATATAAAATTTCATTTCTTTATAACATGATATGATACTATGGTATGTTAGACATGTGTCTGACATGAAATAAAACAAAATATGATTGTTTACAATAACATACATAATGACATAGTAAAGTTTGAAAATGTGTAAAAAAAAAAAAAAGACAAATTTAACATGAAGAAAGTCATCTGTCATCACATTATGTCTTCTCATCAGTCCTCTATGTGCATACACGAGTGTGCTTCAGTCACCTAATGCACTATACAGCGAATTTCAAGCGTCTGCAAGCTAAGGAAACGACTTTTTCTAAAAACGAATATTTTCACTTAAGTGATGCAATCTAATATAACAAATTTCACTTCTTTATAATGTTATGATACTATGATATGGTAGACTTGTCTCTGACCTAAAATCATACAAAATATGATAGTAGTTATATCATGCACTTTATGTCAAAAATAGATTTATGACCCCCCTCACGTTGTATAATTTAAGGCCTCGTGAAGGTCGCATGAACATGTGTGGTAATTTTTATGACTATTTTCCTGTCCATTGTTTGTGTGAGACCTGAAGCTAGTGTTTAAAAAAAAAATAGTTAGAGAGCTATGGTTTGTATACTTATCTGTTTTTTTATTAGAGCATTTATCTGTTACAATGACTGTCCCACATGAACTCCTAAAGACCCTAGAAGTGTAAATACGAGCTCTTGTGAAGGTCGCATGAACATGTGTGGTCATTTTTATAACTTTTTTTCCTGTCCGTTGTCTGTGTGGAGTTGCATCTCTCAGGTGTGTGTATGTTTAATGTTTAATGTTTCACTAGGTGCTAATGGGTTGTGTGTGTGTGTGTGTGTGTGTGTGTGTGTGTGTGTGTGTGTGTGTGTGTGTGTGTGTGTGTGTGTGTCTGTGTGTGTGCTTATGTTAATGAGTTCTTACGGCGCGTTATGTGTGTGTGTGTTCTGAGAAATGCTGTTAAATACCCCATGGCCGGTATGTCGTCGGATCATGTGTGGATCGTGTGTGTGTTGAAACAGGGTGGTTAAATAGGATACTTAAATAGTCCTTGTTATAACACAGAAGACGCACTGCAAAAAAAAAAAAAAAAAAAAAAGCTCACAAGATGTCTGCCCCACAAACTCCTTAAACCGGTAGAAGTTCGTCGTCTGCCTCAACACCTAGAATTGGCATTGAGATAAGTAAGGAAATAACTTATGTGCCACGGAAAAAACAAAACGTTAGTTTAACAAAGTTTCGTCATAATGATGTGAATAGTGTAAAGGCATTATTGTTTCGTTCGGAGCAGGGCGTTACCATATCCGAAGATCGGTTCTTAAGCCCGCCCCCGCATCACAACAACGATTAAAAACGCCTGCGGATCGACACGTTCACTACATACATGCACAATGTCTCAAGAATCTACATCTGTCTGTTGTTACAGCAATACGCCTGAGACCGCTCCGGCGGAACCTGACGACAACGCAACATCACTGGAACCACACCCCCAGACTTACGACAACACTTGGCTGGATAAGTTTTGTATGAATTTGGGTTATCATAATATGACGTTTCTTTCAACACCTTATGGTAACGCCGGAACCATAGCCGGGTCAGCGGCCTATGGTGGGTTCGACGACACAGACGGCTGCACTCACTCTGACGGCTTCAAAATCATAAAAGCAATAGTTGTGGTGCTTCTCGAATATTTAGTAAACACAAAGCAGAAGGAGTTGTGTCTCGGGTGTGAAGTGGATCATCCGAGCCAACTTACACATTCCTGTCTGTTCGAGCCTGACGCCTATTTTTTCGACGGCTACTTTGAGGAACTGTCATGTGATCTGATTAAACCGGGGCTTAAACACATCATAGCCCAAGCATTGAGCAGGTGTGGTTTTAGGCCACACCCCGAGAGAATTCAAGATACTGTTGACGGTATTTTACAGGAATTGCGGGAGGAAGTTTACATCATGGAGAAGCTTCGTGAAGTCCGTGAGAAAATTGTGGATACCGTCAACGAACAAATTGTATATGACGCCATCGATGGGTGGAAGGGAATCCTGCATACAACCCGTGTGTGATACTGACAATGGGGAAGACGTGGTGCATAGCAGGTCTGATAAACTATCTATTTAAACGACGTATTAGATGTGAGATTATCAACTTGTTGTATAAGATCATTAATGATGATGTTGATGTTGATATCTATTGTTGTAAACGATCGTGTCGTTGACCCAAAACGTTTAACAAAACTCAAGAGACAAATATGTGATGTGAGAGGGCTGTCGAATGTGTGGACAGATATGATGCATATGTGTATTAATGCGGGCGAGTCGGTTTGTACAACTATCAGAAAAATACTAGACCTGATGACTGAATGTGGCAGCAGTATTAGAATTGCTGACATAATGTGTGTGTGTGTTTATGTGACTGATTTATGCATAATGTTATCAAGAAAAGAAGAGAATGATGTTTGTGAAATCTTCGAAACATTTGTTGATTACATTGTCAAGAAAAACAGTGTAATGTGTATAAAATTTCTACAGCACCTCGATGTTGTATGATGTTGATTTCTTTCACCGAAATAAATTCTCAAACATTTAAAACACGTGTGTTACTCTTTTGTGGAGTCTGAACCGTCAACATGACCGAAGAAATGAAAAAAAATTTATTACAACCCTTCTAATCCGGGGTCTTTAGGAGGTAAAAAACGTTTAAAAGATGCTGTTTTAAAGGAAACGGGTTTTCGCTTAAACGATAAACAGGTTTCGGACTGGCTGGCCGGAGAGGACGCGGACACGCTACACAGAAATCCTCGTTTGAATTTCAAAAGGAATGGTGTTTTTGTCTATGGCATCGATATGCAGTTCCAGGCCAATCTAGTTGACATGTCTGCATACGCTGCGGAAAATGACAATAACCGTTTTCTGCTGACGTGTATAGATCTGTTTAGTAAATATGCATGGACGATTTTATTAAAACATAAATCAGGAATCGAGGTAACTAAAGCTTTCGAATCTATACTGAAGGAAGGTCGTGTGCCGCGCAAATTGACAATGGAAAGGAGTTTTTTAATAAACATTTTCAAAGCATGATAAAGTACAATATCATACATTTTGCACCTGCCACAGAATTAAAAGCCTGTGTCATTGAGCGGTTTAACAGAACCTTAAAAGGGAGGATGTGGAGATATTTAACAGCAACACATTCCAAACGTTACGTAGATGTGCTTCAAGACATCACAGATGGGTACAATGTGAGTTTTCACCGTAGCATTAAAATGAGACCGGTTGATGTGAACAGAGAGAACGAGTCTGTGGTGTTTCATAATCTGTATGGTGCTAGCGGAGCTCGCTGTGCCAAACACGTTTTTAAATATAAAATTGGTGATGTTGTTAGAATAATCTAAAGCAAGAGGGGTATTCACAAAAGGGTATGAGGAAAACTATACGCATGAATTTTTCACCATAACGGATTGTGTACCTCGAGACCCACCGGTCTACAGGCTATGTGATTACGACGGCGATGTTATCGATGGAGTCTTTTATGAGGAGGAATTACAAAAAATAATTGTGAACAAAAACAAGGCGTTTAAAGTGGAAAAAATTTTAGACAAGAAGAAACAAGGTCAGAAAACATTAGTGCTGGTTCGATGGCTCGGGTGGCCTGCAAAATTTGCGTCGTGGATCGACCAGAAAGACTTGGTCGATGTGCAGATACCATAAAAATAAAGACCAACAAGTGTCCAATGCACACTCGTAAAAAACAGCCATGGCAGAGGGGGGTTTTTATGTTATGTTGCCATGCAACGCATCATTATCTGTTTATCCGGAAAACCGCATATCTAATTACACAACCAGATTGGCGAAAGGTATAAATTTAAAAGGAGAATGGCAAGTGGGGTTAATCGAATTTGAATACCCCGTGTCGTGGTACACGTTTAATGAGACAGATGCTACATTCATTTTCAGCTATGATGAAACAAAGCCATCAGTTATCAAGAATCATGTTGACCCCAAAGAACTTTTCATCACCGGCGATCGGAAAACGTCAAACATACCTTACACGTTAAAGACGGGGTATTATGAGGACGTTCCTTTTTTGATGGGGGGATCAACGCAAACCTGCCATCGGGGGCGAGTCTCAGTTATGAGTCTGTATCACCGGCTGTAAGATTGGGACATGCAATTTTTCAATACCTGCAGGATCTCGCGTCTGTAATCAAGAAAATTTATTCTTAGGAACCATGCCAAAATCGGTGGTTCTAGCGATGGTCGATAATGATGCATTTATAGGAGCTTATAATAAAAATCCATTTGCTTTTAAAAACTATGACCTAGAATTTTTGGCTATTTATCTGGATGGCCAGCAACACCCCGCGAAGCCTCTGCAACCTGAATATGAAAGCGGCTCTGCAGTGTGAATTTTATCAGTTAGCGCTGGCTTCTGGAAAACATCTTAAAAATCAACCTCTTTCAATAGACAGGGAGGATTTTCTACAGGGGTATACCCTGTACACATTCAATGTCACACCAGACGAGGAGTGTGGCCAACACATTTCACTTATCAAGTCTGGAAACATCAGACTAGAAGCCCGTTTTAGACAGCTGCTACCCAGAACAATTAATTTGATTGTTTATGCCATATTCGACAGCATAATCGAGGTGTCAAATCGTCGACAGATCCTGGTTGACTACTATTAATATGTAAAATAAAAATAAAAAATGGACACACTAGAACTTACGGCCGTCATGGACAAGATCTCATACAACACACATTTTCTCGGGGTGCTCCCGTGTGACTATCTTCCAAAAGAACCATTAAAAAAATTACCCGGTATGGTAGTGATAAACACGCATCCGTCAGGACTCCCAGGTGAACACTGGCTGGCTATCTACATAAATGAAGATGGGTTGGGTTGTTTTTTCGACAGTTTTGGTAATAAACCAGATTACCCACATTTTCCGTCACGTATTAAAAACTTTCTAAACCGCAATTCTAGTGTTGTACAATATTCATCAGTGCAAGTCCAAGATTTTTCATCAGATACATGCGGGCAGCATTGTGTGTTCTTTCTTTACCATATGTCAAAGGGATATGATTATGATTATGTGATGAGTCTGTATACCGGTGATTTTATTAAAAATGACAAAAAGGTATCTGCTTTTGTGAAAAAACTAAAACAGACTCGTTGTAATGAAAATGTTTTCAATTGTATACACTGTGTTCAGACGTGTGAAGTGTTTATGTATCATGCTTAACATTTTCAAATAAACAACAACTAAAGAATAGAAGCGTCTTTTTTTGTTGTTGACTTTTTTATTATTATTATTATTATTATTATTATTATTATTATTATTAATATTATTATTATTAATATTATTATTATTATACATACATCACAATCAATAATATCGATAATAATAACATGACCAAAAAATAGGAAACACAGAACATACAAAATCTCTGAGCCAATATTTCAGCCATTGACTCGAGTCGAGAGGCGGCGAGCTGAATAATGCAGGCTCGTCTGAATAATTTGAGTTTCTGTCCTTTTTTACTCTTCTTAGATGTGCTGGAGTCGTATTGTTTTTGAAAGAGTTAATAACTTGTCTGACATAACGATTCGGCACCGTGGAGTACGGTATATTTAAAATAGAAAAAGCCTGCAGAAACTCATTCCAGCCAATAGGTCTCAGCGCGTCAGAAACCTTTTGTGGAGCAGTGACACCTTTAACTAAATCGAGCATGTGCGACCCGTGGATTGTTCTGCCTTTAAACACAAACTCCCCCGACTCAGCCCAAGATGCGACGTCTTTAGATTTAGAAATTTTATCTAAAATGTAACGATTGTTTTTTACACTCCTCTGTGGAACGTTCTTCAAAACGTTGAGCACAACAGTGTCTGAAATATCGTGAATGGCCACGCCCACCGCAGAGGACTGGACTCCTTTTTCAATACCGTCAGGCTGTGGGAGTGTTAATGTTAACGTGTTGGTTTCACGGTCCACCTGTCTTGCGATTGTTAAAAATCGTTGTAATATATTTGTATACAGCTTAGCCTTTTCATAATCGTCCAAATCAGATCTGTGCAAAATACTTCTTATAGTCGCGTCCAAATCGTTCTCCACAACACGTTGAATAGTCTCGCGCGGGGGGTCAGTCATTAGTTCATTCATTGGATGCTGGGGTACTAAAAACACCTTCTCTGCATACTCCATCCCCCCATGTTATCTAGATGCGACCAGATTGCTGATAAATGGTAATGATAAAGTCTATCCGACATTTTTTTTTATTTTTTACAATCCAACACTTTTTCCCCAACTACCTTCTTTTCTGTATGTATACAACAGGATTCGTTGAGAGTAAATCTGTTCTGAGCCGATAGTGTTCGGGTGTATTTGTTTTATAATCAATCATTAGGTAACCGAAAGGCTTGTTGGTAGCATCTTGATAACACTCCATAAAAAATTTTGTGTTACCCGGGTACATTTGTCTTCCTAGTACACTCACTTGGTTGACGTCTCTAGGGTTTTTAAACAACATCAGATAATTTGTGTTTAAGCTGATAGTCCTGCTGGATTTACCCTGGCAAAATAAATTCTGTACGATATAAATAGCACTAAGGTTTCTATGGTGAACATACTGTGTGAACACCTTTTCCACCTCGTTGGCCTCTTTCATCAAATCATCCAGGATTAACAAACTAGTTTTGTTGACTGGGAACAAATCATCATCGTTTAGAGTCTGTGGTAGTCCTTCAATAAATTTTATTTTGTACATTTTCAATAATTCGTCATACAACGGCTACCAACAATCATAAATATATACAATGTTTTAAATTTTTTTAGAAATCAGCTGTACAGCATTTTGCAACAACATTTTTACAAAATATGACTTTTCCGAGTTTGAAGGTCCACTTATCACACATGAAAATGGGTGCTGTAATCTGAAATCAAAACCATCAGTGTCTCGAACAGCACTGTGTTCAAAATACATGTCAGAACCCATATGGGATTGTTGTGAAATCAGGGAGGAGCACACGTTTGTTGTACACTAACTTAAACTTTTTGACGACTGTCCTATTGTGAAGTGTGAAGTGTTTTTTATCTCTCGCTATACTATCGGTGTGTGCCAGTATATGACGACCGTTATCACCCGCCACGACATAGTGATCAACAAGTCCGATCAGTGTGTCTAACCTAATGGCTTTTGAGTTTACGGCATTGAGCATGATACCCTTGACCTTCATACAAACAGCACCCTTAGCAGTACGGTAGCCGTATGTTTTCGGACCCCCTGAACAAAACTCTACAATATGGTCGCCACCCCCAACTTCATCAGTCAGATTACCGAGGTAAGGCCCCAGTGGAGGATCCCAGTCACCATCTCTAGATGTAAAGATGACACTGTCTGTATCACCCAATTTGTCTATTAGATCATACAGTTCTAGACGTGCATGTGCTGTTGTAAACGCACCAAGAAAGATGTTAATGTCGCAGGTCTGCCTGTCCGCCTGTCTGTCTGTCTGTTATGTGTTTACCATCAGTGTTACACCATTGTATTAGAGCAACAGTGTCTGACACGAAGGAGAAGTGTTTAACGTCATGTCCGCCACCAAAAATGTGTTGGGCGAACTGCTCAGGATCTGAAAGCAATTCTGTACACGGCAAATTTTCACGCATAGAGAACCGCCCCCAAAGTGAGTTCAACAGAAGTTTATTAATAGCCCTACGGGCGGGGTTAAGGATTATCTTGTCGTGATTCAGTTTAATACCCTCTTTTTCAAAATAATCGGCTATGTATGCCTCTTTGTCTGCGTCTGTCACAACGCTCACGGGGAAGCCGCTGGCCTCTTGTTTGTACTGTAAAAATGTTTTAACATAATCACAAAACAAGGTTTCCGAACGCTGAGGAAAATGCCACACTTCATCCACTTTCGTAACAACATACCCCTTCTCCACAGCTTTTAACAACTCAATACTAACCCAACAACCTGAAATGGCCCTTTCCTCATCATCATGTCTACATGGGGGTGTCTGATTCTGCTGGTTGGCACAGGTACGACAGAGCGGAAACATAAGCTTACCACCGGTTCTATAGGGAAGGACGGGGTGAAGCAGTTTTCTCGACGGCAGCACCGTGGCTTTGACAAATCCATAATAATTTTCAAGAGGTTCAAAATCCTTAAAAATTATTTGGGGGAGACCTATGAGATAACATTTCTTGGCCTGACAATATGGCCTTGTACAAGTCGACATAGCGTATTTTCTCACCGATGTCAACTTTATGATATAATTTGTACGCATTACTACGACCACCAAATAATGCATTGCGTAGTTTCAATCTCTCAGGATGCGTATATGTGGCCATAAATGCCATTACATCAATGACAGTCTGTTTAGCGTTGTTCCAATCACATTCCCTCATCACCTCTACCTCCACGCCATAAGTATGTGTTAAAATTTCCACCTTATCGTCAAACTGCCTTCTGAGTGTACCGTAAGGCACTTTTGATAAGGGATGTGTGTGATTGGGGTTATAAAGACATTCATGTCCATGAAACATACATCCGTCGAATTCGAATGCTTTTTTTACACCGTCTTTTTCATAATAACCATCAAGATGATATTTACCAATCATCATCTCACCTCGGTTTAATGCGTGTTGAATATCCAGCCCGCGTGTTGTTTTAACATACTCAAGCCATTCGATGGAAATGTTTGAGTATGTCTTGTTCTGATATGTGTAAGCATTGTTGTGTGTTAGGGCTAATGTGTCTTTTGGTAGAAAGTGTGTTTTATACACGGCCATACAGCAGGCCGCCAAGGTAGTATATCTAAACGGATCGAACTCATAAAGATATTTCATATAAGTTTCACTGAGTTCCTACCGTACATACTAAGTTCTTCTTTAAAATCAAACACCTTGCCCGATACTGTAGCGTACCACTCGTCAAACAGAGCCCTCTCTTTGTCAGACATTGTCTCATAGCTGTAGAAGTGTCTTTCTATGGTCCTATGTAATCCTCATTTTCTTTTCTGTTGAAAATGTGTGGAAAACCAATTTCTCTGCACAGTTTAGATTTAACGCAGCAGGTGTCATTGCCAGACGCATGGGGATGAATGAATAACTGTAGATAAAGCGCTGCTTGAATGTGTCGTCATACATTAGAATTACCCGACAGCCTTGCATAGTGATTTTAAGTGTGTGTCCTGCATTTGTGAAATATTCCAAAAGTATAAAGTTATCAAAACCAGAAGCATTGTGGGCTATCCATGTGAAATTCTGATAACGTGGTCGTCTAAACTTTTTAACGAGTCTTTCTATGCAAGCTGGACCAGCGGCTGTGAGCTCTTCCCCTTTAAATGTGATTGCGCATACAAAATTAGCTTTGTGTTTACCTTCACACACTGTGTTTCAAAATCATAGAATATGTACTTGTGGCTAGGTGGTTCGATCATTGTTGGCTGTATAAAACACTAATGCAAGCCTCCATTAACCGTTTCAGCACGGCAATGGACACATACATCACCAGTACAAATGTGTTTTTTTTGGGTTTGTGGCACTGACATGTTAACGCCTATTACATTTTTGACAGTATTTCGTGACATCGCATTGCGCATGCTGTTGACCTGATGACGATTGTTTATGGGCGTAGTAACAATAGTCAGATTTGCAGTACCATGAGCAATCGACGCATCGTCTTGTTTTGACGGGTTGCTTATAACAATCAGGGTCATTGCAGATATCACATACGTATTTGCAACGATGATCTCTACGACTAGTAAATCCCTGATAACAGTAGTCGCACACATATGAAGTACCTATGAATGCATTCAGCTTCTTAATCATAAAATAGTGCCCATCGTGCAGGTACAAGAACACCGTCACTGGACATGTACTTTTCCAGAATACCTGCGCTTGATCTGTGGAAGACCACTATTTTTATGCTTAATATCTGCTCAAAGCATGTGATATCATTAAACCCTATCTTATACTGTTCCAAATACCCAGCAGACTTCTGCAACAACGCCGCTATGGTTTGCAGATCTGTGAATGATTTTTGGGGGTTTAGAAAATGTGCCAGACGAATTGCAAAACACAGATTGTTAGACTTGCTCTCGAGACAGAACAGATTCATCCTATTCCTACTGATTACCTCGTTATGGGTGAGATCGCGCACTTTAACATAACATACTTATTAACATAAGTACACTTTAAACATTTTTCAACATTCATGTAAACATTACATCATTACAATACTGAATAATGAGGTGAATAATGAGGTTATTCACACTCTCTCGCTGTGTCACATGCTCTGAGACCGGTCTGTCATACGTCTTCGATCCTACAGACAGACAAATAACATTAACACTATACATAACATCATACATTATAAATATGATGTGGATATGTGTATAACATTTATACGTACCGCTCGCATGGTTCAGGTAACATATCTTGCCAACAATAGCATCAATTTCGTTCACATCACCTGGATCGTTAGAGAACCTGTTTAAGCATTTTTATATCAGAACAGCGATTCATAAATTCTTAACAACAACAATAATAAAAACATGATAATAAAATACACTTACTGTTAATATAGATGGCCATCTTCTCTGGAAACAAACCATGCAATCAAATCAACAAACCTTTTCGAAAAAAGTAACTTTTAGTTCTTTTTAGTGGAGAGCCAAGTTTCACTACACACACGATCCACACATGATCCGACGACATACAGGCCACGGGGTATTTAACAGCATTTCTCAGAACACGCACACATAACTCATTAACATAAGCACGCACACACACACGCACACACACACACACACACACACACACACACGCACGCACGCTGAGGATCTGAAGGAGGGTAGGGGGCGTGAAAAAGTGTGTAATCCTAGGATCAAACCATTAGCACACACAAGAATAGCCATTCATGGTTTAGACGTTGCGGAGCACACATTGTCTGAGTATCGTGCTGCATCTCCAGCGTTCTAACCACGGCTGTTTATTTAATCAATGGCTTTCAACACACACACACACACACACACACACACACACACACACACACACACACACACACACACACACACACACACAAAACCCATTAGCTCCTGTCACTTCATTAAACATTAAACATAGACACACCTGAGAGATGCAACTCCACACAGACAATAGACATGAAAAATAGTTATAAAAATGACCATACATGTTCATGCGACCTTCACAAGAGCTCGTATTTAAACTTCTAGGGTCTTTAGGAGTTCATGTGGGACAGTCATTGTAACAGATAATTGCGCTAATAAAAAAACAGATCAGTATACAAACCATAGCTCTTTAACTATTTGTTTGTTTTTTTAAAACACTAGTTTCAGGTCACACACACAGAAAATGGACAGGAAAATAGTCATAAAAATTACCACACATATTTATGCGACCTTCACGAGACCATAAATTATACAACGTGAGGGGGGTCATAAATCAATTTTTGACAAAGTGCAGGATATAACTACTTATGATTGTTTACCATATCATACATTATGTCATAATAAAGTGGAAAAATGTGAAAAAAAAGTCAAATTTAAAACGATATGATAAAACATGATATGATACGTTAGACATGTCTATGACATGAAATAAAACAAAATATGATTGTTTACAATAAAATACATAATGACATAATAAAGTGGGAAAATGTGAAAAGAAAGTCAAATTTAACATGAAGAAAGTCATTTGTCATCAAATGAGTGGTAACACTGTGTTTTCTCATCAGTCCTTAATGTGCATACACACAGGTGCGCCTCAAGCGCTTGAAACTCTATACAGCGAATTTCAAGCGTCTGCGAGCAAAGAAAACGTGTTTTTCTAAAAAAAAGTATGTTTTCATTAACATTAACATCCATTATGACATAATAAAGTGTGAAAATGTGAATAAAAGTCAACTTTAACATGAAGAAAGACATCTGTCTTCATATGTGTGATAACATTATGTTTTCTCATCAGTTCTCTATGTGCATACACGAGTGCGCTTCAGTCTTCTATATGTGCATATAGAGCGCAACGTGTGTGTGCGCTTCAGTCACCTTAAGTGTATACGGAGAATTTCAAACGTCTGCGAGCAAAGGAAACGTGTTTTTCTAAAAAACGTATGTTTTCATTTTAATCATGCAACCTAATATAACAAATTTCACTTCTTTACAAGATGATATGATACTATGATACGTTAGACATGTCTCTGACATGAAATAAAACAATATATGATTGTTTACATTATCATATATAATGACATGGTATAGTCTGAAAATGTAAAAAAAAAAGTTAAATTAAACATGAAGAAAGTCATCTGTCATCATACATGTGGTAACATTATGTGTTCTCATAAGTCCTCTAGGTGCATACACGTGTGCGCTTCAGTGACCTTAAGTGCTATACAGCGAATTGCAAGCGTCTGCGAGCAAAGGAAACGTGTTTTTCTAAAAAAAAAAAAAAAAAAAAAAAGAATGTTTTCATTTTAATGATGCAACCTAATATAAAAATTTAACTTTTTTATAAGTTCTTTACAAGATGATATGACACTATGCTACGTTAGACATGTCTCTGACATGAAATAAAACAAAATATGATTGTTTCCATTATCATATATAATGACATGGTAGAGGTTGAAAATGTAAAAAATAGTCAACTTTAACATCTGTCATCATATGTGTGGTAACATTATGTTTTCTCATCAGTCGTCTAAGTGCGTACACATGGGTGCGCTTCAGGCGCTTACAACGCTATATAGCGAATTTCAAGCGTCTACGAAAAAAGTAAACGTGTCTTTCTAAAAAACGCATAGTTAAACGTAAGCAGCATGCTCTAATATAACTGATTTAACTTCTTTATAACAAGATATGATACTATGATATATTAGACATGTCTCTGACATAAAATTACACAACATATGATTGTTTACAATAACAAACATCATGTCATAATAAAGTGTGAAAAGGTGAAAAAAAGTCAAATTTAACATTAAGAAAGTCATCTTTCATCAAATGTGTTGTAACATTGTGTTTTCTCATGAGTCCTCTATGTGCATAGACATAGGTGCGCTTCAGGCGCTTACAACGCAATACAGCGAATTTCAAGCGCCTAGGAGCAAAGGAAAGGTGTTTTTCTAAAAAACGTATATTTTCACTTCAGTTATGCAATCTAATATAACACATTTCACTTCTTTCCCACATGATATGATACAATATGTTAGACATATCTCTGACCTGCAAACACACAACATATGATTGTGTACAATAACAAACTTCATGTCATAATAAAGTGTGAAAAGGGGAAAAAAAGTCAAATTTAACATTACGAAAGTCATATATCATCATGTGGAAGTGGTAACATTATGTTTTCTTAGCAGTCCTCTATGTGCATATACATGTGTGCGCTTCGGGCACGTAAAGCGCTATACAGCGAATTTCAAGCGCCTACGAGCAAAGGGAAGGTGTTTTTCTAAAAAACGTATATTTTCCCTTCAGTGATGCTATCTCATATAACAGATTTCACTTCTGTGCCACATGAAATGATGCTAAGATATGTTAGACATGTCTCTGACCAAAATAACACAACCTGTGATTGTTTACAATAACAAACATCATGTCATAATAAAGTGTGAAAAGGTGAAAAAAAGTCAAATTTAAAATTAAGAAAATCATCTGTCATCATATATGTGGTACCATTATGTTTTACCATCAGTGCTCTATGTGCACAAATATGTGTGCGCTTTAGGCACCTAAAGCGCTATACAATGAATTTCAAGCATCAAAGACAACAGGAAAGGTGTTTTTTCTAAGAGTCGTATGTTTTCACTTCTGTGATGCTATCTAATATAACACATTTCAATTCTTTCCCACATGATATGATACTAGGATATGTTAGACATGTCTCTGACCTAAAATAACACAACATATGATTGTTTACAATAACAAACATCATGTCATAATAAAGTGTGAAAATGTGAAAAAAAAGTCAAATTTAACATTGAGAAAGTCATCTTACATCATATGTGTGGTAACATTATCTTTTCTCATGAGTCCTTTATGTGCATACACATGTGTGCGCTTCAGCCACTTAAAGCGCTATACAAGCATTTCAAGCGTCTGCGACCAAAGGAAAGATGGTTTTCTAAGCAACGTATGTTTTCCCTTCAGTGATGCTGTCTAACACATTTTACATCTTTCCCACATGATATGATACAATGATATGTTAGACATATCTCTGACCTGCTATAACACAACATATGATTGTGTACAATAACAAACATCATGTCATAATAAAGTGTGAAAAGGTGAAAAAAAGTCAAATTTAAAATTAAGAAAATCATCTGTCATCATACATGTGGTAACATTATGTTTTACCATCAGTCGTCTATGTGCATGTACATGTCTGCGCTTCAGGCACTTACAACTGTGTACAGCGAATCTTACATCAAATGTGTTGTAACATTCTGGTTTCTTATGAGTCCTCTATGTGCATATACGTGTCTGCGCTTCAGGCGCTTACAACTCTGTACAGCGAATTTCAAGCGCCTACGAGCAAAGGAAAGGTGTTTTACTAAAAAACGTATATTTTCACTTCAGTGATGCTATCCAATATAACACATTTCACTGCTTTCCCACATGATATGACACTAAGATATGTTAGACATGTCTCTGACCTAAAATAACACAACATATGATTGTGTACAATAACAAACATCATGTCATAAAGTGTGTAAAGGTGAAAAAAAGTCAAATTTAACATTACCAAAGTCATCTATCATCATATATGTGTGGTAACTTTATATTTTCTCATGAGTCCTTTATGTGCAAACACGTGTGCGCTACAGCCACTTAAAGCGCTATTCAATGCATTTCAAGCGCCTACGAGCAAAGGAAAGGTGTTTTTCTAAGAAACGTATATTTTCACTTCAGTGATGCTATCTAATATAACAGATTTCACTTCTTTGCCACCTGAAATGATACTAAGATATGTTAGACATGTCTCTGACCTAAAATAACACAACCTTTGATTGTTTACAATAACAAACATCATGTCATAATAAAGTGTGAAAAGGTGAAAAAAAGACAAATTTAACATTACGAAAGTCATCTGTCATCATATATGTGGTAACATTACGTTTTCTTATCAGTCCTCTATGTGCATAAATATGTGTGCGCTTTAGGCACCTAAAGCGCTATACAATGAATTTCAAGCATCAAAGACAAAAGGAAAGGTGTTTTTTCTAAGAGTCGTATGTTTTCACTTCAGTGATGCTATCTAATATAACACATTTCACATCTTTCCTCATGATATGATACAATGATATGTTAGACATGTCTCTGACCTGCAATAACACAACATATGATTGTGTACAATAACAAACATCATGTCATAATAAAGTGTGAGAAGGTGAAAAAAAGCAAATTTAACATTGAGAAAGTCATCTTACATCAAATGTGTTGTAACATTCTGGTTTCTTATGAGTCCTCTATGTGCATATACGTGTCTGCGCTTCAGGCGCTTACAACTCTGTACAGCGAATTTCAAGCGCCTACGAGCAAAGGAAAGGTGTTTTTCTAAAAAACGTATATTTTCACTTCAGTGATTCTATCCAATATAACACATTTCACTTCTTTCCCACATGATATGATACTAAGATATGTTAGACATGTTTCTGACCTAAAATAACACAACATATGATTGTGTACAGTAACAAACTTCATGTCATAATAAAGTGTTTAAAGGTGAAAAAAAGTCAAATTTAATATTACCAAAGTCATCTATCATCATATGTGTGGTAACATTATCTTTTCTCATGAGTCATTTATGTGCATACACGTGTGCGCTTCAGCCACTTAAAGCGCTATACAGCGAATTTCAAGCGTCTGAGACCAAAGGAAAGCTGGTTTTCTAAGAAACGTATGTTTTCACTTCAGTGATGCTGTCTAACACATTTCACTTTTTTCCCACATGATATGATACTAAGATATGTTAGACTTATCTCTGACCTAAAATAACACAACATTTGATTGTTGACAATAACAAACATCATGACATAATAAAGTGTGTAAAGCTGAAAAAAAGTCAAATTTAACATTACCAAAGAAATCTTTCATCATATGTGTGGTAACATTATCTTTTCTCATGAGTCCTTTATGTGCATACACATGTCTGCGCTTCAGACACTTAAAGAGCTATACAATGCATTTCAAGCGTCTGCGACCATAGGAAAGCTGGTTTTCTAAGAAACGTATGTTTTAACTTCAGCGATGTTATCTAATATAACACATATCACTTCTTTGCCACATGATATGATACTAAGATATGTTAGACATGTTCCTGACCTAAAATGACACAACATATGATTGTTGACAATTACAAACATCATGTCATAATAAAGTGTGATAAGGTGAAAAAAAGTCAAATTTAAGATTGAGAAAGACATCTTTCTCAACACAAATGTGTTGTAATATTGTGTTTTCTCGTCAGTCCTCTAAGTGCATAGACATGTGTGCGCTTCAGGTGCTTACAACTATGTACAGCGAATTTCAAGCGCCTTCGAGCAAAGGAAAGCTGGTTTTCTAAGAAACGTATGTTTTCCCTTCAGTGATGCTGTCTAACACATTTCACATCTTTCCCACATTATATGATACAATGATATGTTAGACATATCTCTGACCTGCTATAACACAACATATGATTGTGTACAATAACAAACATCATGTCATAATAAAGTGTGTAAAGGTGAAAAAAAGTCAAATTTAACATTACCAAAGTAATCTTACATCATATGTGTGGTAACATTATCTTTTCTCATGAGTCCTTTATGTGCACACGTGTGCGCTTCAGCCACTTAAAGCGCTATACAAGCATTTCAAGCGTCTGCAACCAAAGGAAAGATGGTTTTCTAAGAAACGTACGTTTTCACTTCAGTGATGCTGTCTAACACATTTCAAATCTTTCCCACATTATATGATACAATGATATGTTAGACATATCTCTGACCTGCTATAACACAACATATGATTGTGTACAATAACAAACATCATGTCATGATAAAGTGTGAAAAGGTGAAAATAAGTCAAATTTAAAATTAAGAAAATCATCTGTCATCATACATGTGGTAACATTATGTTTTACCATCAGTCGTCTATGTGCATGTACATATGTCTGCGCTTCAGGCGCTTACAACTGTGTACAGCGAATTTCAAGCTCCTACGAGAAAGGAAAGGTGTTTTTCTAAAAAAAAACGTATATTTTCACTTCAGTGATGCTATCTAACAGATTTCACTTCATTGCCACATGATATGATACAATGATATGTTAGACATATCTCTGACCTAAAATAACACAAGATATGATTGTTTACAATAACAAACATCATGTCATAATAAAGTGTGATAAGGTGAAAAAAGTCAAATTTAACATTGAGAAAGTCATCTTACATCAAATGTGTTGTAACATTCTGGTTTCTCATGAGTCCTCTATGTGCATATACGTGTCTGCGCTTCAGGCGCTTACAACTTTCTACAGCGAAATACAAGCGCCTACGAGCAAAGGAAAGGTGTTTTTCCAAAAAACGTATAATTTAACTTCAGTAATGCTATCTAATATAACACATTTCACTTCTTTCCCAAATGATATGATAAAATGATATGTTAGACATATCTCTGACCTAAAATAACACAACATATGATTGTGTACAATAGCAAATATCATGTCATAATAAAGTGTGAAAAGGTGAAAAAAAGTCAAATTTAACATTACGAAAGTCATCTATCATCATGTGGAAGTGGTAACATTATGTTTTCTTAGCAGTCCTCTATGTGCATATACATATGTGCGCTTCGGGCACTTAAAGAGCTATACAATGCATTTCAAGCGTCTGCGACCAAAGGAAAGCTGGTTTTCTAAGAAACGTATGTTTTCACTTCAGTGATGCTGTCTAACACATTTCACATCTTTCCTCATGATATGATACAATGATATGTTAGACATATCTCTAACCTGCAATAACACAACATATGATTGTGTACAATAACAAACATCATGTCATAATAAAGTGTGATAAGGTGAAAAAAAGGAAATTAAACATTGAGAAAGTCATCTTACATCAAATGTGTTGTAACATTCTGGTTTCTCATGAGTCCTCTATGTGCATATACGTGTCTGCGCTTCAGGCGCTTACAACTCTGTACAGCGAATTTCAAGCGCCTACGAGCAAAGGAAAGGTGTTTTTCTAAAAAACGTATATTTTCACTTCAGTGATGCTATCCAATATAACACATTTCACTGCTTTCCCACATGATATGACACTAAGATATGTTAGACATGTCTCTGACCTAAAATAACACAACATATGATTGTTGACAATAACAAACATCATGTCATAATAACGTGTGAGAAGGTGAAAAAAAGCAAATTTAAGATAGAGAAAGACATCTTTCATCAAATGTGTTATAATATTGTGTTTTCTCGTCAGTCCTCTAAGTGCATAGACATGTGTGCGCTTCAGGCTCTTACAACTATGTACAGCGAATTTCAAGCGCCTAGGAGCAAAGGAAAGCTGGTTTTCTAAGAAACGTATGTTTTCCCTTCAGTGATGCTGTCTAACACATTTCACATCTTTCCCACATTATATGATACAATGATATGTTAGACATATCTCTGACCTGCTATAACACAACATATGATTGTGTACAATAACAAACATCATGTCATAATAAAGTGTGTAAAGGTGAAAAAAAGTCAAATTTAACATTACCAAAGTAATCTTTCATCATATGTTTGGTAACATTATCTTTTCTCATGAGTCCTTTATGTGCACACGTGTGCGCTTCAGCCACTTAAAGCTAGCGCTTTAAGCAATCTTACAAGCATTTCAAGCGTCTGCGACCAAAGGATAGATGGTTTTCTAAGAAACGTACGTTTTCACTTCAGTGATGCTGTCTAACACATTTCACATCTTTCCCACATGATATGATACAATGATATGTTAGACATATCTCTGACCTGCTATAACACAACATATGATTGTGTACAATAACAAACATCATGTCATGATAAAGTGTGAAAAGGTGAAAAAAAGTCAAATTTAAAATTAAGAAAATCATCTGTCATCATACATGTGGTAACATTATGTTTTACCATCAGTCCACTATGTGCATGTACATGTCTGCGCTTCAGGCACTTACAACTGTGTACAGCGAATTTCAAGCTCCTACGAGATAGGAAAGGTGTTTTTCTAAAAAACGTATATTTCCACTTCAGTGATGCTATCTAATATAACAGATTTCACTTCATTGCCACATGATATGATACTAAGATATGTTAGACATGTCTCTGACCTAAAATAACACAACATATGATTGTTCACAATAACAAACATCATGTCATGATAAAGTGTGAAAAGGTGAAAAAAAGGCAAATTTAACATTACGAAAGTCATCTGTCATCATATATGTGGTAACATTATGTTTTCTTATCAGTCCTCTATGTGCATAAATATGTGTGCGCTTTAGGCACCTAAAGCGCTATACAATGAATTTCAAGCATCAAAGACAAAAGGAAAGGTGTTTTTTCTAAGAGTCGTATGTTTTCACTTCAGTGATGCTATCTAATATAACACATTTCACTTCTTTCCCACATGATATGATACTAAGATATGTTAGACATGTCTCTGACCTAAAATAACACAACATATGATTGTTGACAGTAACAAACATCATGTCATAATAAAGTGTTAAAAGGTGAAAAAAAGTCAAATTTATCATTAAGAAAGTTACCTTTCATCAAATGTGTTGTAACATTCTGTTTTCTCATGAGTCCTCTATGTGCATTGTACATGGGTGCGGTTCAGGCGCTTACAACTTTGTACCGCGAATTACAAGCGCCTACGATCAAAGGAAAGGTGTTTTTCTAAAAAACGTATATTTTCACTTCAGTGATGCTATCTAACACATTTTACTTCTTTCCCACATGATATGATACAATTATATATTATACACAATATATATGTATAACATATTTATATAATTATATATATAACATATATAATTATACACAATTATATATGTTAGACATATCTCTGACCTGCAATAATACAACATATAATTGTGTACAATAACAAACATCATGTCATAAAGTGTGAAAAGGTGAAAAAAAGTCAAATTTAACATTGCGAAAGTCATCTATCATCATGTGGAAGTTGTAACATTATGTTTTCTCATCAGTCGTCTAAGTGCGTACACATGGGTGCGCTTCAGGCGCTTACAACGCTATATAGCGAATTTCAAGCGTCTACGAAAAAAGTAAACGTGTCTTTCTAAAAAACGCATAGTTAAACGTAAGTAGCATGCTCTAATATAACTGATTTAACTTCTTTATAACAAGACATGATACTATGATATGTTAGACATGTCTCTGACATAAAATTACACAACATATGATTGTTTACAATAACAAACATCATGTCATAATAAAGTGTGAAAAGGTGAAAAAAAGTCAAATTTAACATTAAGAAAGTCATCTTTCATCAAATGTGTTGTAACATTGTGTTTTCTCATGAGTCCTCTATGTGCATATACATAGGTGCGCTTAAGGCGCTTACAACGCAATACAGCGAATTTCAAGCGCCTAGGAGCAAAGGAAAGGTGTTTTTCTAAAAAACGTATATTTTCACTTCAGTTATGCAATCTAATATAACACATTTCACTTCTTTCCCACATGATATGATACAATATGTTAGACATATCTCTGACCTGCAATAACACAACATATGATTGTGTACAATAACAAACTTCATGTCATAATAAAGTGTGAAAAGGGGAAAAAAAGTCAAATTTAACATTACGAAAGTCATATATCATCATGTGGAAGTGGTAACATTATGTTTTCTTAGCAGTCCTCTATGTGCATATACATGTGTGCGCTTCGGGCACGTAAAGCGCTATACAGCGAATTTCAAGCGCCTACGAGCAAAGGGAAGGTGTTTTTCTAAAAAACGTATATTTTCCCTTCAGTGATGCTATCTCATATAACAGATTTCACTTCTGTGCCACATGAAATGTTGCTAAGATATGTTAGACATGTCTCTGACCAAAATAACACAACCTGTGATTGTTTACAATAACAAACATCATGTCATAATAAAGTGTGAAAAGGTGAAAAAAAGTCAAATTTAAAATTAAGAAAATCATCTGTCATCATATATGTGGTACCATTATGTTTTACCATCAGTGCTCTATGTGCACAAATATGTGTGCGCTTTAGGCACCTAAAGCGCTATACAATGAATTTCAAGCATCAAAGACAACAGGAAAGGTGTTTTTTCTAAGAGTCGTATGTTTTCACTTCTGTGATGCTATCTAATATAACACATTTCAATTCTTTCCCACATGATATGATACTAGGATATGTTAGACATGTCTCTGACCTAAAATAACACAACATATGATTGTTTACAATAACAAACATCATGTCATAATAAAGTGTGAAAATGTGAAAAAAAAGTCAAATTTAACATTGAGAAAGTCATCTTACATCATATGTGTGGTAACATTATCTTTTCTCATGAGTCCTTTATGTGCATACACATGTGTGCGCTTCATCCACTTAAAGCGCTATACAAGCATTTCAAGCGTCTGCGACCAAAGGAAAGATGGTTTTCTAAGCAACGTATGTTTTCCCTTCAGTGATGCTGTCTAACACATTTTACATCTTTCCCACATGATATGATACAATGATATGTTAGACATATCTCTGACCTGCTATAACACAACATATGATTGTGTACAATAACAAACATCATGTCATAATAAAATGTGAAAAGGTGAAAAAAAGTCAAATTTAAAATTAAGAAAATCATCTGTCATCATACATGTGGTAACATTATGTTTTACCATCAGTCGTCTATGTGCATGTACATATGTCTGCGCTTCAGGCGCTTACAACTGTGTACAGCGAATCTTACATCAAATGTGTTGTAACATTCTGGTTTCTTATGAGTCCTCTATGTGCATATACGTGTCTGCGCTTCAGGCGCTTACAACTTTCTACAGCGAAATACAAGCGCCAACGACCAAAGGAAAGCTAATTTTATAAGAAACGTATGTTTTCCCTTCAGTGATGCTATCTAATATAACACATTTCACTTCTTTCCCACATGATATGACACTAAGATATGTTAGACATGTCTCTGACCTAAAATAACACAACATATGATTGTGTACAGTAACAAACATCATGTCATAAAGTGTGTAAAGGTGAAAAAAAGCAAATTTAACATTGAGAAAGTCATCTTACATCAAATGTGTTGTAACATTCTGGTTTCTTATGAGTCCTCTATGTGCATATACGTGTCTGCGCTTCAGGCGCTTACAACTCTGTACAGCGAATTTCAAGCGCCTACGAGCAAAGGAAAGGTGTTTTACTAAAAAACGTATATTTTCACTTCAGTGATGCTATCCAATATAACACATTTCACTGCTTTCCCACATTATATGACACTAAGATATGTTAGACATGTCTCTGACCTAAAATAACACAACATATGATTGTGTACAGTAACAAACATCATGTCATAAAGTGTGTAAAGGTGAAAAAAAGTCAAATTTTAACATTACCAAAGTCATCTATCATCATATGTGTGGTAACATTATCTTTTCTCATGAGTCTAAGTGTCTAAAGGTGAAAAAAAGTAAAATTTAACATTACCAAAGTCATCTATCATCATATATGTGTGGTAACTTTATATTTTCTCATGAGTCCTTTATGTGCAAACACATGTGTGCGCTTCAGCCACTTAAAGCGCTATTCAATGCATTTCAAGCGCCTACGAGCAAAGGAAAGGTGTTTTTCTAAGAAACGTATATTTTCACTTCAGTGATGCTATCTAATATAACAGATTTCACTTCTTTGCCACCTGAAATGATACTAAGATATGTTATACATGTCTCTGACCTAAAATAACACAACCTGTGATTGTTTACAATAACAAACATCATGTCATAATAAAGTGTGAAAAGGTGAAAAAAAGACAAATTTAACATTACGAAAGTCATCTGTCATCATATATGTGGTAACATTATGTTTTCTTATCAGTCCTCTATGTGCATAAATATGTGTGCGCTTTAGGCACCTAAAGCGCTATACAATGAATTTCAAGCATCAAAGACAAAAGGAAAGGTGTTTTTTCTAAGAGTCGTAAGTTTTCACTTCAGTGATGCTATCTAATATAACACATTTCACATCTTTCCTCATGATATGATACAATGATATGTCAGACATATCTCTGACCTGCAATAACATAACATATGATTGTGTACAATAACAAATATCATGTCATAATAAAGTGTCTAAAGGTGAAAAAAAGTATAATTTAACATTACCAAAGTCATCTATCATCATATATGTGTGGTAACTTTATATTTTCTCATGAGTCCTTTATATGCAAACACATGTGTGCGCTACAGCCACTTAAAGCGCTATTCAATGCATTTCAAGCGCCTACGAGCAAAGGAAAGGTGTTTTTCTAAGAAACGTATATTTTCACTTCAGTGATGCTATCTAATATAACAGATTTCACTTCTTTGCCACCTGAAATGATACTAAGATATGTTAGACATGTCTCTGACCTAAAATAACACAACCCGTGATTGTTTACAATAACAAACATCATGTCATAATAAAGTGTGAAAAGGTGAAAAAAAGACAAATTTAACATTACGAAAGTCATGTGTCATCATATATGTGGTAACATTACGTTTTCTTATCAGTCCTCTATGTGCATAAATATGTGTGCGCTTTAGGCACCTAAAGCGCTATACAATGAATTTCAAGCATCAAAGACAAAAGGAAAGGTGTTTTTTCCAAGAGTCGTATGTTTTCACTTCAGTGATGCTATCTAATATAACACATTTCACATCTTTCCTCATGATATGATACAATGATATGTTAGACATGTCTCTGACCTGCAATAACACAACATATGATTGTGTACAATAACAAACATCATGTCATAATAAAGTGTGAGAAGGTGAAAAAAAGCAAATTTAACATTGAGAAAGTCATCTGTCATCAAATGTGTGGTAACATTGTGTTCTCTCGTCTGTCCTCTGTGTGCATACACATGGGTGCGCTTCATGCGCTTACAACGCTATACAGCGAGTTTCAAGCGTCTACGAGTAAAGGAAATGTGTTTTTCTAAAAAACGTTTGTTTTCACTTCAGTGATGCAATCTGATATAACAAATTTCACTTCTTTCCCACATGATATGATACAATATGTTAGACATATCTCTGACCTGCAATAACACAACATATGATTGTGTACAATAACAAACTTCATGTCATAATAAAGTGTGAAAAGGGGAAAAAAAGTCAAATTTAACATTACGAAAGTCATATATCATCATGTGGAAGTGGTAACATTATGTTTTCTTAGCAGTCCTCTATGTGCATATACATGTGTGCGCTTCGGGCACGTAAAGCGCTATACAGCGAATTTCAAGCGCCTACGAGCAAAGGGAAGGTGTTTTTCTAAAAAACGTATATTTTCCCTTCAGTGATGCTGTCTAACACATTTCAATTCTTTCCCACATGATATGATACTAGGATATGTTAGACATGTCTCTGACCTAAAATAACACAACATATGATTGTTTACAATAACAAACATCATGTCATAATAAAGTGTGAAAATGTGGAAAAAAAGTCAAATTTAACATTGAGAAAGTCATCTTACATCATATGTGTGGTAACATTATCTTTTCTCATGAGTCCTTTATGTGCATACACATGTGTGCGCTTCAGCCACTTAAAGCGCTATACAAGCATTTCAAGCGTCTGCGACCAAAGGAAAGATGGTTTTCTAAGAAACGTATGTTTTCCCTTCAGTGATGCTATCTAATATAACACATTTCACTTCTTTCCCACATGATATGACACTAAGATATGTTAGACATGTCTCTGACCTAAAATAACACAACATTTGATTGTGTACAGTAACAAACATCATGTCATAAAGTGTGTAAAGGTGAAAAAAAGCAAATTTAACATTGAGAAAGTCATCTTACATCAAATGTGTTGTAACATTCTGGTTTCTTATGAGTCCTCTATGTGCATATACGTGTCTGCGCTTCAGGCGCTTACAACTCTGTACAGCGAATTTCAAGCGCCTACGAGCAAAGGAAAGGTGTTTTACTAAAAAACGTATATTTTCACTTCAGTGATGCTATCCAATATAACACATTTCACTGCTTTCCCACATGATATGACACTAAGATATGTTAGACATGTCTCTGACCTAAAATAACACAACATATGATTGTGTACAGTAACAAACATCATGTCATAAAGTGTGTAAAGGTGAAAAAAAGTCAAATTTAACATTACCAAAGTCATCTATCATCATATGTGTGGTAACATTATCTTTTCTCATGAGTCCTTTATGTGCATACACGTCTGCGCTTCAGACACTTAAAGAGCTATACAATGCATTTCAAGCGTCTGCGACCAAAGGAAAGCTGGTTTTCTAAGAAACGTATGTTTTAACTTCAGTGATGTTATCTAATATAACACATATCACTTCTTTGCCACATGATATGATACTAAGATATGTTAGACATATCTCTGACCTGCTATAACACAACATATGATTGTGTACAATAACAAACATCATGTCATGATAAAGTGTGAAAAGGTGAAAATAAGTCAAATTTAAAATTAAGAAAATCATCTGTCATCATACATGTGGTAACATTATGTTTTACCATCAGTCGTCTATGTGCATGTACATATGTCTGCGCTTCAGGCGCTTACAACTGTGTACAGCGAATTTCAAGCTCCTACGAGAAAGGAAAGGTGTTTTTCTAAAAAAAACGTATATTTTCACTTCAGTGATGCTATCTAACAGATTTCACTTCATTGCCACATGATATGATACAATGATATGTTAGACATATCTCTGACCTAAAATAACACAAGATATGAGTGTTTACAATAACAAACATCATGTCATAATAAAGTGTGATAAGGTGAAAAAAGTCAAATTTAACATTGAGAAAGTCATCTTACATCAAATGTGTTGTAACATTCTGGTTTCTCATGAGTCCTCTATGTGCATATACGTGTCTGCGCTTCAGGCGCTTACAACTTTCTACAGCGAAATACAAGCGCCTACGAGCAAAGGAAAGGTGTTTTTCCAAAAAACGTATAATTTAACTTCAGTAATGCTATCTAATATCACATTTCACTTCTTTCCCAAATTATATGATACAATGATATGTTAGATATGTCTTTGACCTAAAATAACACAACACATGATTATGTACAATAACAAATATCATGTCATAATAAAGTGTGAAAAGGTGAAAAAAAGTCAAATTTAACATTACGAAAGTCGTCTATCATCATGTGGAAGTGGTAACATTATGTTTTCTTAGCAGTAATCTATGTGCATATACATATGTGCGCTTCGGGCACTTAAGGAGCTAGACAATGCATTTCAAGCGTCTGCGACCAAAGGAAAGCTGGTTTTCTAAGAAACGTATGTTTTCACTTCAGTGATGCTGTCTAACACATTTCACATCTTTCCTCATGATATGATACAATGATATGTTAGACATGTCTCTGACCTGCAATAACACAACATATGATTGTGTACAATAACAAACATCATGTCATAATAAAGTGTGAGAAGGTGAAAAAAAGCAAATTTAACATTGAGAAAGTCATCTTACATCAAATGTGTTGTAACATTCTGGTTTCTTATGAGTCCTCTATGTGCATATACGTGTCTGCGCTTCAGGCGCTTACAACTCTGTACAGCGAATTTCAAGCGCCTACGAGCAAAGGAAAGGTGTTTTTCTAAAAAACTTATATTTTCACTTCAGTGATTCTATCCAATATAACACATTTCACTTCTTTCCCACATGATATGATACTAAGACATGTTAGACATGTTTCTGACCTAAAATAACACAACATATGATTGTGTACAGTAACAAACTTCATGTCATAATAAAGTGTGTAAAGGTGAAAAAAAGTCAAATTTAATATTACCAAAGTCATCTATCATCATATGTGTGGTAACATTATCTTTTCTCATGAGTCATTTATGTGCATACACGTGTGCGCTTCAGCCACTTAAAGCGCTATACAGCGAATTTCAAGCGTCTGAGACCAAAGGAAAGCTGGTTTTCTAAGAAACGTATGTTTTCACTTCAGTGATGCTGTCTAACACATTTCACTTTTTTCCCACATGATATGATACTAAGATATGTTAGACTTATCTCTGACCTAAAATAACACAACATTTGATTGTGTACAATAACAAACATCATGTCATAATAAAGTGTGTAAAGGTGAAAAAAAGTCAAATTTAACATTACCAAAGTAATCTTTCATCATATGTTTGGTAACATTATCTTTTCTCATGAGTCCTTTATGTGCACACATGTGTGCGCTTCAGCCACTTAAAGCTAGCGCTTTAAGCAATCTTACAAGCATTTCAAGCGTCTGCGACCAAAGGAAAGATGGTTTTCTAAGAAACGTACGTTTTCACTTCAGTGATGCTGTCTAACACATTTCACATCTTTCCCACATGATATGATACAATGATATGTTAGACATATCTCTGACCTGCTATAACACAACATATGATTGTGTACAATAACAAACATCATGTCATAATAAAGTGTGTAAAGGTGAAAAAAAGTCAAATTTAACATTACCAAAGTAATCTTACATCATATGTGTGGTAACATTATCTTTTCTCATGAGTCCTTTATGTGCACACATGTGTGCGCTTCAGCCACTTAAAGCGCTATACAAGCATTTCAAGCGTCTGCAACCAAAGGAAAGATGGTTTTCTAAGAAACGTTCGTTTTCACTTCAGTGATGCTATCTAACACATTTCACATCTTTCCCACATGATATGATTCAATGATATGTTAGACATATCTCTGACCTGCTATAACACAACATATGATTGTGTACAATAACAAACATCATGTCATGATAAAGTGTGAAAAGGTGAAAAAAAGTCAAATTTAAAATTAAGAAAATCATCTGTCATCATACATGTGGTAACATTATGTTTTACCATCAGTCCACTATGTGCATGTACATGTCTGCGCTTCAGGCACTTACAACTGTGTACAGCGAATTTCAAGCTCCTACGAGATAGGAAAGGTGTTTTTCTAAAAAACGTATATTTCCACTTCAGTGATGCTATCTAATATAACAGATT
Source organism: Cranoglanis bouderius (assembly GCA_023630585.1). Lineage (NCBI taxonomy): Eukaryota > Metazoa > Chordata > Actinopteri > Siluriformes > Cranoglanididae > Cranoglanis > Cranoglanis bouderius. The sequence continues at coordinate 25,516,065 of CM042543.1, forward strand.
TCACTTCATTGCCACATGATATGATACTAAGATATGTTAGACATGTCTCTGACCTAAAATAACACAACATATGATTATTCACAATAACAAACATCATGTCATGATAAAGTGTGAAAAGGTGAAAAAAAGGCAAATTTAACATTACGAAAGTCATCTGTCATCATATATGTGGTAACATTATGTTTTCTTATCAGTCCTCTATGTGCATAAATATGTGTGCGCTTTAGGCACCTAAAGCGCTATACAATGAATTTCAAGCATCAAAGACAAAAGGAAAGGTGTTTTTTCTAAGAGTCGTATGTTTTCACTTCAGTGATGCTATCTAATATAACACATTTCACTTCTTTCCCACATGATATGATACTAAGATATGTTAGACATGTCTCTGACCTAAAATAACACAACATATGATTGTTGACAGTAACAAACATCATGTCATAATAAAGTGTTAAAAGGTGAAAAAAAGTCAAATTTATCATTAAGAAAGTTACCTTTCATCAAATGTGTTGTAACATTCTGTTTTCTCATGAGTCCTCTATGTGCATTGTACATGGGTGCGGTTCAGGCGCTTACAACTTTGTACCGCGAATTACAAGCGCCTACGATCAAAGGAAAGGTGTTTTTCTAAAAAACGTATATTTTCACTTCAGTGATGCTATCTAACACATTTTACTTCTTTCCCACATGATATGATACAATGATATGTTAGACATATCTCTGACCTAAAATAACACAACATATGATTGTTTACAATAACAAACATCATGTCATAATAAAGATGTGTTAAATGCGAAAAAAAAGTCAAATTTAACATTAAGACAGTCACCTGTCATCATATGTGTTGTAACATTGTGTTTTCTCATGAGTCCTTTATGTGCATACACATGTGTGCGCTTCAGCCACTTAAAGCGCTATACAAGCATTTTAAGCGTCTGCGACCAAAGGAAAGATGGTTTTCTAAGCAACGTATGTTTTCCCTTCAGTGATGCTGTCTAACACATTTTACATCTTTCCCACATGATATGATACAATGATATGTTAGACATATCTCTGACCTGCTATAACACAACATATGATTGTGTACAATAACAAACATCATGTCATAATAAAATGTGAAAAGGTGAAAAAAAGTCAAATTTAAAATTAAGAAAATCATCTGTCATCATACATGTGGTAACATTATGTTTTACCATCAGTCGTCTATGTGCATGTACATATGTCTGCGCTTCAGGCGCTTACAACTGTGTACAGCGAATCTTACATCAAATGTGTTGTAACATTCTGGTTTCTTATGAGTCCTCTATGTGCATATACGTGTCTGCGCTTCAGGCGCTTACAACTTTCTACAGCGAAATACAAGCGCCAACGACCAAAGGAAAGCTAATTTTATAAGAAACGTATGTTTTCCCTTCAGTGATGCTATCTAATATAACACATTTCACATCTTTCCCACATGATATGACACTAAGATATGTTAGACATGTCTCTGACCTAAAATAACACAACATTTGATTGTGTACAGTAACAAACATCATGTCATAAAGTGTGTAAAGGTGAAAAAAAGCAAATTTAACATTGAGAAAGTCATCTTACATCAAATGTGTTGTAACATTCTGGTTTCTTATGAGTCCTCTATGTGCATATACGTGTCTGCGCTTCAGGCGCTTACAACTCTGTACAGCGAATTTCAAGCGCCTACGAGCAAAGGAAAGGTGTTTTACTAAAAAACGTATATTTTCACTTCAGTGATGCTATCCAATATAACACATTTCACTGCTTTCCCACATGATATGACACTAAGATATGTTAGACATGTCTCTGACCTAAAATAACACAACATATGATTGTTTACAATAACAAACATCATGTCATAATAAAATGTGAAAAGGTGAAAAAAAGTCAAATTTAACATTACCAAAGTCATCTATCATCATATGTGTGGTAACATTATCTTTTCTCATGAGTCCTTTATGTGCATACACGTCTGCGCTTCAGACACTTAAAGAGCTATACAATGCATTTCAAGCGTCTGCGACCAAAGGAAAGCTGGTTTTCTAAGAAACGTATGTTTTAACTTCAGTGATGTTATCTAATATAACACATATCACTTCTTTGCCACATGATATGATACTAAGATATGTTAGACATATCTCTGACCTGCTATAACACAACATATGATTGTGTACAATAACAAACATCATGTCATGATAAAGTGTGAAAAGGTGAAAATAAGTCAAATTTAAAATTAAGAAAATCATCTGTCATCATACATGTGGTAACATTATGTTTTACCATCAGTCGTCTATGTGCATGTACATATGTCTGCGCTTCAGGCGCTTACAACTGTGTACAGCGAATTTCAAGCTCCTACGAGAAAGGAAAGGTGTTTTTCTAAAAAAAAACGTATATTTTCACTTCAGTGATGCTATCTAACAGATTTCACTTCATTGCCACATGATATGATACAATGATATGTTAGACATATCTCTGACCTAAAATAACACAAGATATGAGTGTTTACAATAACAAACATCATGTCATAATAAAGTGTGATAAGGTGAAAAAAGTCAAATTTAACATTGAGAAAGTCATCTTACATCAAATGTGTTGTAACATTCTGGTTTCTCATGAGTCCTCTATGTGCATATACGTGTCTGCGCTTCAGGCGCTTACAACTTTCTACAGCGAAATACAAGCGCCTACGAGCAAAGGAAAGGTGTTTTTCCAAAAAACGTATAATTTAACTTCAGTAATGCTATCTAATATCACATTTCACTTCTTTCCCAAATTATATGATACAATGATATGTTAGATATGTCTTTGACCTAAAATAACACAACACATGATTATGTACAATAACAAATATCATGTCATAATAAAGTGTGAAAAGGTGAAAAAAAGTCAAATTTAACATTACGAAAGTCGTCTATCATCATGTGGAAGTGGTAACATTATGTTTTCTTAGCAGTAATCTATGTGCATATACATATGTGCGCTTCGGGCACTTAAGGAGCTAGACAATGCATTTCAAGCGTCTGCGACCAAAGGAAAGCTGGTTTTCTAAGAAACGTATGTTTTCACTTCAGTGATGCTGTCTAACACATTTCACATCTTTCCTCATGATATGATACAATGATATGTCAGACATATCTCTGACCTGCAATAACATAACATATGATTGTGTACAATAACAAATATCATGTCATAATAAAGTGTCTAAAGGTGAAAAAAAGTAAAATTTAACATTACCAAAGTCATCTATCATCATATATGTGTGGTAACTTTATATTTTCTCATGAGTCCTTTATGTGCAAACACATGTGTGCGCTTCAGCCACTTAAAGCGCTATTCAATGCATTTCAAGCGCCTACGAGCAAAGGAAAGGTGTTTTTCTAAGAAACGTATATTTTCACTTCAGTGATGCTATCTAATATAACAGATTTCACTTCTTTGCCACCTGAAATGATACTAAGATATGTTATACATGTCTCTGACCTAAAATAACACAACCTGTGATTGTTTACAATAACAAACATCATGTCATAATAAAGTGTGAAAAGGTGAAAAAAAGACAAATTTAACATTACGAAAGTCATCTGTCATCATATATGTGGTAACATTATGTTTTCTTATCAGTCCTCTATGTGCATAAATATGTGTGCGCTTTAGGCACCTAAAGCGCTATACAATGAATTTCAAGCATCAAAGACAAAAGGAAAGGTGTTTTTTCTAAGAGTCGTAAGTTTTCACTTCAGTGATGCTATCTAATATAACACATTTCACATCTTTCCTCATGATATGATACAATGATATGTCAGACATATCTCTGACCTGCAATAACATAACATATGATTGTGTACAATAACAAATATCATGTCATAATAAAGTGTCTAAAGGTGAAAAAAAGTATAATTTAACATTACCAAAGTCATCTATCATCATATATGTGTGGTAACTTTATATTTTCTCATGAGTCCTTTATATGCAAACACATGTGTGCGCTACAGCCACTTAAAGCGCTATTCAATGCATTTCAAGCGCCTACGAGCAAAGGAAAGGTGTTTTTCTAAGAAACGTATATTTTCACTTCAGTGATGCTATCTAATATAACAGATTTCACTTCTTTGCCACCTGAAATGATACTAAGATATGTTAGACATGTCTCTGACCTAAAATAACACAACCCGTGATTGTTTACAATAACAAACATCATGTCATAATAAAGTGTGAAAAAGTGAAAAAAAGACAAATTTAACATTACGAAAGTCATCTGTCATCATATATGTGGTAACATTACGTTTTCTTATCAGTCCTCTATGTGCATAAATATGTGTGCGCTTTAGGCACCTAAAGCGCTATACAATGAATTTCAAGCATCAAAGACAAAAGGAAAGGTGTTTTTTCCAAGAGTCGTATGTTTTCACTTCAGTGATGCTATCTAATATAACACATTTCACATCTTTCCTCATGATATGATACAATGATATGTTAGACATGTCTCTGACCTGCAATAACACAACATATGATTGTGTACAATAACAAACATCATGTCATAATAAAGTGTGAGAAGGTGAAAAAAAGCAAATTTAACATTGAGAAAGTCATCTTACATCAAATGTGTTGTAACATTCTGGTTTCTTATGAGTCCTCTATGTGCATATACGTGTCTGCGCTTCAGGCGCTTACAACTCTGTACAGCGAATTTCAAGCGCCTACGAGCAAAGGAAAGGTGTTTTTCTAAAAAACGTATATTTTCACTTCAGTGATTCTATCCAATATAACACATTTCACTTCTTTCCCACATGATATGATACTAAGATATGTTAGACATGTTTCTGACCTAAAATAACACAACATATGATTGTGTACAGTAACAAACTTCATGTCATAATAAAGTGTGTAAAGGTGAAAAAAAGTCAAATTTAATATTACCAAAGTCATCTATCATCATATGTGTGGTAACATTATCTTTTCTCATGAGTCATTTATGTGCATACACGTGTGCGCTTCAGCCACTTAAAGCGCTATACAGCGAATTTCAAGCGTCTGAGACCAAAGGAAAGCTGGTTTTCTAAGAAACGTATGTTTTCACTTCAGTGATGCTGTCTAACACATTTCACTTTTTTCCCACATGATATGATACTAAGATATGTTAGACTTATCTCTGACCTAAAATAACACAACATTTGATTGTTGACAATAACAAACATCATGACATAATAAAGTGTGTAAAGCTGAAAAAAAGTCAAATTTAACATTACCAAAGAAATCTTTCATCATATGTGTGGTAACATTATCTTTTCTCATGAGTACTTTATGTGCATACACATGTCTGCGCTTCAGACACTTAAAGAGCTATACAATGCATTTCAAGCGTCTGCGACCAAAGGAAAGCTGGTTTTCTAAGAAACGTATGTTTTAACTTCAGTGATGTTATCTAATATAACACATATCACTTCTTTGCCACATGATATGATACTAAGATATGTTAGACATGTTCCTGACCTAAAATGACACAACATATGATTGTTGACAATTACAAACATCATGTCATAATAAAGTGTGATAAGGTGAAAAAAAGTCAAATTTAAGATTGAGAAAGACATCTTTCATCAAATGTGTTGTAATATTGTGTTTTCTCGTCAGTCCTCTAAGTGCATAGACATGTGTGCGCTTCAGGCGCTTACAACTATGTACAGCGAATTTCAAGCGCCTTCGAGCAAAGGAAAGCTGGTTTTCTAAGAAACGTATGTTTTCCCTTCAGTGATGCTGTCTAACAGATTTCACTTCATTGCCACATGATATGATACAATGATATGTTAGACATATCTCTGACCTAAAATAACACAAGATATGAGTGTTTACAATAACAAACATCATGTCATAATAAAGTGTGATAAGGTGAAAAAAGTCAAATTTAACATTGAGAAAGTCATCTTACATCAAATGTGTTGTAACATTCTGGTTTCTCATGAGTCCTCTATGTGCATATACGTGTCTGCGCTTCAGGCGCTTACAACTTTCTACAGCGAAATACAAGCGCCTACGAGCAAAGGAAAGGTGTTTTTCCAAAAAACGTATAATTTAACTTCAGTAATGCTATCTAACACATTTCACTTCTTTCCCAAATGATATCATAAAATGATATGTTAGACATATCTCTGACCTAAAATAACACAACATATGATTGTGTACAATAGCAAATAACATGTCATAATAAAGCGTGAAAAGGTGAAAAAAAGTCAAATTTAACATTACGAAAGTCATCTATCATCATGTGGAAGTGGTAACATTATGTTTTCTTAGCAGTCCTCTATGTGCATATACATATGTGCGCTTCGGGCACTTAAAGAGCTATACAATGCATTTCAAGCGTCTGCGACCAAAGGAAAGCTGGTTTTCTAAGAAACGTATGTTTTCACTTCAGTGATGCTGTCTAACACATTTCACATCTTTCCTCATGATATGATACAATGATATGTTAGACATATCTCTAACCTCCAATAACACAACATATGATTGTGTACAATACCAAACATCATGTCATAATAAAGTGTGATAAGGTGAAAAAAAGGAAATTAAACATTGAGAAAGTCATCTTACATCAAATGTGTTGTAACATTCTGGTTTCTCATGAGTCCTCTATGTGCATATACGTGTCTGCGCTTCAGGCGCTTACAACTCTGTACAGCGAATTTCAAGCGCCTACGAGCAAAGGAAAGGTGTTTTTCTAAAAAACGTATATTTTCACTTCAGTGATGCTATCCAATATAACACATTTCACTGCTTTCCCACATGATATGACACTAAGATATGTTAGACATGTCTCTGACCTAAAATAACACAACATATGATTGTTGACAATAACAAACATCATGTCATAATAACGTGTGAGAAGGTGAAAAAAAGCAAATTTAAGATAGAGAAAGACATCTTTCATCAAATGTGTTATAATATTGTGTTTTCTCGTCAGTCCTCTAAGTGCATAGACATGTGTGCGTTTCAGGCTCTTACAACTATGTACAGCGAATTTCAAGCGCCTAGGAGCAAAGGAAAGCTGGTTTTCTAAGAAACGTATGTTTTCCCTTCAGTGATGCTGTCTAACACATTTCACATCTTTCCCACATTATATGATACAATGATATGTTAGACATATCTCTGACCTGCTATAACACAACATATGATTGTGTACAATAACAAACATCATGTCATAATAAAGTGTGTAAAGGTGAAAAAAAGTCAAATTTAACATTACCAAAGTAATCTTTCATCATATGTTTGGTAACATTATCTTTTCTCATGAGTCCTTTATGTGCACACATGTGTGCGCTTCAGCCACTTAAAGCTAGCGCTTTAAGCAATCTTACAAGCATTTCAAGCGTCTGCGACCAAAGGAAAGATGGTTTTCTAAGAAACGTACGTTTTCACTTCAGTGATGCTGTCTAACACATTTCACATCTTTCCCACATGATATGATACAATGATATGTTAGACATATCTCTGACCTGCTATAACACAACATATGATTGTGTACAATAACAAACATCATGTCATGATAAAGTGTGAAAAGGTGAAAATAAGTCAAATTTAAAATTAAGAAAATCATCTGTCATCATACATGTGGTAACATTATGTTTTACCATCAGTCCACTATGTGCATGTACATGTCTGCGCTTCAGGCACTTACAACTGTGTACAGCGAATTTCAAGCTCCTACGAGATAGGAAAGGTGTTTTTCTAAAAAACGTATATTTCCACTTCAGTGATGCTATCTAATATAACAGATTTCACTTCATTGCCACATGATATGATACTAAGATATGTTAGACATGTCTCTGACCTAAAATAACACAACATATGATTGTTCACAATAACAAACATCATGTCATGATAAAGTGTGAAAAGGTGAAAAAAAGGCAAATTTAACATTACCAAAGTCATCTGTCATCATATATGTGGTAACATTATGTTTTCTTATCAGTCCTCTATGTGCATAAATATGTGTGCGCGTTAGGCACCTAAAGCGCTATACAATGAATTTCAAGCGTCTGCGACCAAAGGAAAGGTGTTTTTTCTAAGAGTCGTATGTTTTCACTTCAGTGATGCTATCTAATATAACACATTTCACTTCTTTCCCACATGATATGATACTAAGATATGTTAGACATGTCTCTGACCTAAAATAACACAACATATGATTGTTGACAGTAACAAACATCATGTCATAATAAAGTGTTAAAAGGTGAAAAAAAGTCAAATTTATCATTAAGAAAGTTACCTTTCATCAAATGTGTTGTAACATTCTGTTTTCTCATGAGTCCTCTAAGTGCATAGACATGTGTGCGCTTCAGGCGCTTACAACTATGTACAGCGAATTTCAAGCGCCTTCGAGCAAAGGAAAGCTGGTGTTCTAAGAAACGTATGTTTTCCCTTCAGTGATGCTGTCTAACAGATTTCACTTCATTGCCAACTATTGTAACGGGACTCATAAACCGAGTCCCCAGCATATGTGAGGGAGCACAAAGATGGATCACAAAATTTGAGGAACAAACCTCAGCTCACCAGTTAACCGTGGGAGATCTGAAAGCGATACTGTCACAATCCGTGTGACTGACTAAACTAGGAGAACTGTTCACAAGATGCAGGATCGGAAGTATGACAAATTATCCCTTCTGGGATGATCATCCTTTTGGACCCATAAGGAACCAGATGTGGGACGAGCTGAGAAAAGACTACCCAACCAAAGCCGACCCAGGAAAAGTGGAAAAGATTAAATTATAGGAGAATGAAGGGGTGGTCCAATTCATACTGAAACTACAAAATAGCTGGAGAGAGGAGATGGGAGGCCCCTGGGATGAAACAGTGGCGAGTCAAATGCTGTTCAAGCTTATGCTCAAGAGGGCCCTCCCAAAAGAGGTGCAAGAACAACTGCAGACCATTGTAGGATTAAATACAATGCATTGGCAATCTTTGAGGCCAACGTCATACACCACGTAGAGTTGCAGCGACAAAGGGGACGGGAAGCACAGAAGACTGCAGAAAACCTACTCACTCAGCTCCACAAAGCCCAACTAGGAGAACTGGTGCGGAACAAACAGGAAATTCAGGAACAAAGAAAGAAGGAGGGAAAAAAGAGGGCCGCAACACAAGCTGCAGTAATAGTGGCAGCTGCCCCCCCTTCAGGTGATACAGGTGATCAGGAGGACCCCAGATGCCAGCCACAATACAGCCTCAGGCCCTGGCCATGTATCCAGCCGCATATCAGCCGCAGATGCAGACAATGTATCCACCACAAGGCTCAAATGCCTACCAATACCCCCCATTGGCAGGGGGATACCACATGAGTGCCCCATATCCACAGCAGACATGAAGGTGGGGACAAGGCAGGGGCCAGGGAAGAGGAAATTACTCCAGAGGACCGGCACAAAGGAATACGTGGGGTTCTGGAGGCCAGGGACCAGGATGCTGGAACTGTGGTGATCCAGGACACATAAAGCGAGAATGCCCCCAACTTCAGTATGAAGCTCCAAGAGGAGGCATGGGTGGACCAAGAGGATGGCAGCAACAACCTGTAAATAATCAACAGGGAACAGGAAACTGGGGAGTACAATGGATGGGCCCGGGTTACCAAGGCCAGGCCCCGATTCCCCCTGGGGGCAACCCGATGGGGCCTGCCCCAGGAGGACAATGAAGGGGCCCAGAGAAGCCTGAGGGGGAGATGGTGCAGTATGCCACTGCACAGCACCCAGCACAAGAACCAACAATTACGGTGGTGATTGGAAACCAAGTACAGGCACCTCTCCTGGTAGACACAGGAGCAACATTCACAAGCATTGGAAAAGCAGGCTCTGGGCTCCCCTCACTCGATAGACAATAAAAACGGTAGGCTTCTCAGGAAAAACACGTGTTACGATTCACAGAGCCTCAATAGATAACTGTGGAAGGAATCACAGTACAAACCCCATTGCTTTTCTCCCCCGATACACCAGCCAATCTCCTGGGAAGGGATGTACTATGTAAATTAGGAGCAAAAATTCACTGTGGACCTACAGGAGTATGAGTCATACTCCCAGAAATATTGGCGCAACAATTCATGATGATGGAGAGAGGAGAAGTTCAGTACACCTTGGACAAGGTTTATTGGTTAGAAGTCAAAGAAAAAGAAGCATCAGGATTATGGAAGGATTTCCAACAATGGAAACCTTGGATATCTCATATGTGTCCAGATTGTAGAGATACCAGAGAGCCCAGGCATTGTACCTTAAAGTATGATGAGGGGGGACAAGTGGAGGAGTATGAATCCCTACGGGAGGAGCAGCTGGAAGGACACGAATTCAATGTCAGAGTGTTGGACATAATAGTAGGGACACAAGTAGTAGCAGCCCATGTGGAACTTCCACACGAAATAGGCAACTGGTAGCAAGTTCCAGACGCCGCACCGCTCTGATGGTCAGGCAGAACTTTGAATCCAAAGATCTAGGGCCAATGATGAGGGAGGCAAACCAGGTACAAGCATGGGAGCCCACTAGAAACCCAAGCATGTACACATCAAAAGACAGGAAGTTTCTTAGGGTGAAACGGGAGACAACAGAACAGATGATGGTGACACACGTTAGTAAGCCAACAAACCAAGGTGCAGCTAAAAGTAGAAGTACAGGTACAGATGTCCCAAAGGACAGAAGAGCGAGAGCTCACAGGGCAGAAGGTGGAAGAGGCACTGAAGGAAATACCAGAGCAACTCTGGACTAGACACCAAACAGATGTAGGCCTGGTGAAATCAGCAGGGTTGGTAAAAATTCAAATGAAACCAAACATTCAATTACCATACCAACGGCAATACCCATTGTCACCACAAGCAGAAGAGGGGATAGGGCCAACGATTGAAGGGTTAGTGGAGGCAGGAGTCCTAATCCCAACAAAAAGCCAGTGCAACACTCCGATTTTTCCTGTCAGGAAGCCCAATTCAGGCAAGTGGAGACTGGTGCATGACCAGTGAATCAGGTGGTGATAGCCGAGACCCCAGTGGTCCCGGACCCACATACCTTACTGTCCAACATGATGTTATCATGGCAATAACAGAGGCGTTCACATAAAACAGCGAATGGGATGCGCGTATCACCCCCAGTCACAGGGAAAGGTAGAAAGGGCGAATGGGATATTGAAGGGAAAGATTGGGAAGATTTGCGCAAGCACAAATTTGCAAATTTGCACTGATGAAAAAGCGTATGCAGACAAATCGCATGACACACTTGACACCACATGAAATGGTCACAGGGCGTCCCATGCCAATGGCATTTACACGGGGCCCCTACAAGGGACCCTCATTGGAACGGCTGGAAAGAGAAATGTCAAGTTATGTCAAACACTTAACCCAAATCCACAGAACTCTGTATTCGCAGGTCCAGCAGGCTATTCACGGAGAGGACGTGACTGATGAGATACTTCGACAAGTGGAACCAGGTGACTATGTGTACATTAAGGTCTTCAAGAGGAAAAACTGGGCGCAGCCCCGTCGAGAAGGACCATTCAAAGTAGTGTTAGCCACACCCACTGCAGTCAAGGTAGAAGGTAGGGAGTACTGGTACCACTTGAACCATTGCTGTCGTGCCCCTGGCATAGAACCAGCCAAAAAAGACAACTAGGGCAAAAAAGAAAAAGGAGGAGCCGGAAACTGACTCAGAGGAGGATGATCCGGACGCACCTGGGCCCTCGTCACGAATAGGGCCCACACAAGGAACACGCTCACAGACACGGCGTGTTTCACCACAGCAGGATAGTGACTACTCCCCAGCATTCTCTGAGGAGACAGGAGGACTACCGCCACAGAGTAGCGACCCAGTTCCAGTGGTCTCCAAGGATTCAAGGGAGACACCAGAATCAGAACCTCCTGGTGCCCTGACAGAGCCTGAAGCGGCTCTCCACCAGTTTCTCACATTGTAGTAACCCCAAGTCCAGACCCCTCGTCAGGGACGCAGCCCCCGACAACAGAGACCACAGTCCCGTCACCAGAGCAGGACCCTGGGGAAGGGCCAAGTTCAAACGACGTGAGGTTATTGCTGGAAGAGGGACAAAGCCTGGGAGTAAGTCCAGAGGACTCAATCCAGGATCCCCTGCAGCGGACTCTTGACCTACAGCGGACTCTTGACCTTAGCCAAGTGCCAGCCCAAACAATAGATCTTGACGAGCTGCGCGACACTCTTAATTACGATGCATATTTCACGCAAGATTAAAAACACCTGGACGGACCAGGGCTGGACAACCCAACACATTATGATAGCGGCCGCTGTCGTAGTGGTGGTTCCAGGAATTATGTGGGCCATATTGACCGGTGGAGGACAGTCTTCTCCAGCAGCACAGAGATATAACCACACGCTTACACCCCACCCACCTAACAGATCTAGGCGCAGCATGGGCATGGGGCAGGCATACATAGGTGGCAGATTAGTGTATCAGACCCCTACGGCAGTCCACGACGTACCTACGGTGTACTTGAATCAGAGCAGGGCCCAGATAGCAGTTCAGGATCATTTAAAGTGTGCTGTGAGTCTCCTCGTCCATGGTAACAAAACAGAACCATTGAAGCCATGGTTTAAGTCTAACCAGAAATACTTTATGATGTACTCCTTTGACTATATTGGTCCTGCGCCCCCAAATGACACCTCAGATTCTATAGGATGGGCCAAAAACAATTCGAACTTATGGTACTCTCGTTCATTAGAAATCCGCATAAAACAGCCCGGGGTAAGTACACTCAAATGCAGAAAATATAAGCAGCATTGTCATAACGGGACCCCCGGGCTCAGCGCATTGTAAGGTCATTCACCCCTTATGGTACTACAGTGTTAATGGTAGACGCTCCAGTCCATCTGCGCTGCAGGCCACCTCCTATGACAGGGGAAAGAGAGTTCATCCCACCAGCAAATCCAACTTCCTGAATGGCCCATAGACCAAAGAGGCATGTGTGAGAAGCCCGAAAGAGAGTCAAGTTGAAGTGGAGAGTTGAAGAAGAGAGTGAAGTGAGACTGAAGAGAGAGACAGTTTCAAAGCGTGGTGTTGTTTTAAAGACAACACCAACACACACGCCTCTTTGGGCTATGGGCCAATCAGGAAGTTGGATTTGTTGGCGGGATGAACTCTCTTTGCCTGGTGAAACGTATGACGGTGCCCAAACTGATTTCTGAATTAACCCAGACGGAACATAAAGTTTCACCATTCAGATGACCGAGAGTAACCCCGAGAGGCTTCTGTGCCCAGATCCCCTTTGGAATGCAACAGACTTTTTGGAACCCACACAGGACTTACTCCTGCAATAAAAGAAACCTTTCATGACTTAACGGGTGTGAACGTCTGGAAGACTTCACGATTAGGTTCATCAGCAGGGGTCAACCAAAACTCAGACCAAGCGCCTCTAAATCTCTGATCTAATCTCTGTTTACGACCACACAGATTAACATCGGAGCCAACAGGTCTAGCAAGGAAAACGTCCTCGCTAAAGGTCACCCTGAGGTGACCAAAGACCGGTGGAACATTAGAAGAACACCAGACCCTCTTCTGGACATACACACACTCACGCACACACAGTGAAAATGTCTCTTGAATGTAAAATATGATCACATTTCTAGATAGTTATAATGTATTCATATATGCATGTGTTGTGTTTCTAGATAACCTAACTATAGTGATTTTAGATAGTTTGAGTGAGAAGCTAATTTTAAGTTGTCTGTAACCATGTGTAATGATCCTTCACTGTCCAAGATATCATAATCCTCTTGAAGTTTGGTAGCAAAATCATTGTCTCGTAATATGCCAATGAATGATGCATACTATAGGACGATGGAAGGTATCATTCTATATTTTTTCATATTTTATCCTAATCCAAACTCTGCCTTGACATGCAATCCGCTCTGGGACAGACCAAGATCGTTCTCCCCCCAGAACTTCCTCATCTCTCTCTGGATTCGCCAGCAGCTCAGAGAGGCATGTACGTTGGCATTGTCTATAAAAGACCGCGACACGCGTTCCTCTATACTTCGTCCTTTTTAACTTCCTCTTCTTACTCTTCTTCTTTTTACCCTTCTTCTCTTTACCTACACTTTACCTACATTTTACTTCCTTACTTTACTTTCTCCTTTATCTTTACTTTGATTTCACTTTTCTCTCTCTCTCTCGCGCACTTGTGCTCTTCCGCCTCCTTTTTCCGGTACTCCTCCGGACTCTCCTTTGTCTCGTTAAACCACGTGGCAATCACCGTTTTCTTTCTTCTTTCTACTTTGGCGAGACCCAACTCCGTTCACCCTGAGTCTACCGATGTAGAAGATTCAGCAAACTCATCGCTAAATCTACAAACCAAGGACCCTCGTGGACGGCATAAAATTAATGCAAGTATAAATTTTAATTGATCTATCGGGCTGTCCTTTTAAGCCAGTGCCCCTGTTGAAGGTGAATTTCAGTTCATTTCTGATTCTCGAGGTTAAACGGATGTGTGTTCTGCCATTCTGTTATTTTCATCATTTTTCCTTTTGTTTCTTTCACTTTTCCTGTATATATGTATTATTTGTTTATACCTAGTTGTGCATCTCAGTAGTTTTACGTAGTTATTAAAATCCATGGTTATCACGCTGGATCGTCTCTGTTTTTCTCATGGCAAGGTTCACTTTTAACGTTGCTCTTCGCTACGCACTGTATTTCTTTTAACTTAGAATTAACTATGCTTCATGGCCAGAAGAATAATTTATTATTTTAGAGCAATAAAAGACTGCCCTGGTAAGTTTGGTGGACAAACAGATCAAGCTGCTTCTCATTTAATTCTAAAGCTAGACTACAGAAATTAATATAACATTCCCTTTCATGGTCAATTTACAGGTGCATCTCCATAGAGAATCTATTTCTATATAGTTTCTATTGTCAAGAGAAACAAGAGACCATATGAGAAACAAGAGACCAAAAAATGCAGATGAGCTGAAGGCCACTGTCAAAGAAACCTGGGCTTCCATACCACCTCAGCAGTGCCACAAACTGATCACCTCCATGCCATGCCGAATTGAGGCAGCAATTAAAGCAAAATGAGCCCCTACCAAGTATTGAGTACATGTACAGTAAATGAACATACTTTCCAGAAGGCCAACAATTCATTAAAAATGTTTTTTTTATTGGTCTTATGAAGTATTCTAATTTGTTGAGATTTTGTTAAACGTGAGCCAAAATCATCACAATTAAAAGAACCAAAGACTTAAACTACTTCAGTCTGTGTGCAGTGAATTTATTTTATACATGAGTTTCACAATTTGAGTTGAATTACTGAAATAAATGAACTTTTCCACGACATTCTAATTTATTGAATGTATATCCATAACTAATCAGAACAAGTTTCGATTAGAGCTATAGATATATTTCACCCATTTGAGCTAGACTCGCTACACTGGTCTCAGACCTGGATTTGCATGTCCAGGGAGGACCCGCTTTAAACCGTATTATGTGTGAAATTAAGAAAAAGCATGAAATAATGTATCCCATTGCAATATGATATGTATAATCAATCAGGGTATCTCTGGATGCTTAACCTCATACCAAATTCGATGGATTTGTAAAGATTATTACAAGTAAAACATGGTTACAGATTTTTAAAATAATATCATTTTAAAACTATCTAAAATCATTATAGTTATGTTACATAAACACACAATATATGCAAACACGAAAACATCACACTGTTTGGACATCGAATAATTACATATAATTACATGTTACATTGAAAAGAGAATCTCCCATTGTGTGTGTGTGTGTGTGTGTGTGTGTGTGTGTGTGTGTGTCTGAAGGGGGGGGGGGGGGGTTGTGTCGTATTCCGATGGCATCTGGTCTTCACCAGGGGCTTATAGGAAAGGATTCATGGCACAAAGACACAGAGAAACTTCTCTGCTAGATCCAGGCTGATTCAAAAATCAGTTTGATATGTTCAGATGTTACACTATGATTTGTTGGACATGTCTCTGACCGAAAATAACATGAAATATGATTGTTTACAATAACATACATCATGTTATAATAAACTGTGAAACGGTGAAAAAAAGTCAAATTTAACATGAAGAAAGTCAGCTGTCATAACATGTGGTGTCATTATGTTTTCTCATCAGTCCTCTATGTGCATACACATATGTGCACTTCAGGCACCTAATGCGCTATACAGCGAATTTCAATTGTCTGCGAGCAAAGGACACGTGTTTTCCTAAAAAAAACGTCTGTTATCACTTCAGTGATGCAATCTAATATAACAAATTTCACTTCTTTATAACATGATAGATTACTATTGTAACTAATCAATCATTACTAGCATTATTCTTTTCCACCAGAATAATTAATGGATCAACTTTAAACTTGAAAAATTCTTCAAGCGCATGCTTGGATTTGAAGCACCTATTTAAAGGAGATGAGTTTTTTTCACCTTATCATACTTTATTATGACATGATCTTTGTTATAGTAAACATTATATGTTGTGTTATTTATAGGTCAGAGACATATCTGACATATCATAGTATCATATCACGTTATAAAGAAGTGAAATTTGTTATATTAGATAGCATCACTGAAGTGAAAACAAACGTTTTTTTAGAAAAACACATTTCCTTTGCTCGTAGATGCTTGAAATTCGCTGTAAAGCGCTTGAGTTGCCTGAAACGCCTGTACATAGGGGACTGACGAGAAAATACTATGTTACAATACATTTGATGAAAGATGACTTACTTAATGTAAAATTTGACTTTTTTTCACCTTTTCACATTTTATTATGACATGACGTTTGTTATTGTAAACAATCATATGTTGTGTTATTTTAGGTCAGAGACATGTCTAAAATATCATTGTTATCATATCATGTTGGAAAGAAGTGAAATGTGTTATATTAGATAGCATCACTGAAGTGAAAATATACGTTTTTTTTTTAGAAAAACAGCTTTCCTTTTATCTTAGACGCTTGAAATTCATTGTATAGCGCTTTAGTTGCCTAAAGCACACTCATGTTTATGCACATAGAGGACTGATAAGTAAACATAATGTTACCACATATATGATGATAGATGACTTTCGTAATGTAAAATTTGCCTTTTTTTCACCTTTTCACGCTTTATTATGACATGATATTTGTTATTGTACACAATCATATATTGTGTTATTTTAGGTCAGAGATATGTATAACATATCATGTTATAACGAAGTGAAATGTGTTATATTAGATAGCATCTCTGAAGTGAATATATACGTTTTTTAGAAAAACACCATTCCTTTGCTCTTAGGCGCTTGAAATTCGCTGTATAGCGTTGTAATCGCCTGAAGCTCACACATGTCTATGCACCTAGAGGACTGATGAGAAAACACAATGTTACCCCACATATGATGACAGATGACTTTCATAATGTTAAATTTGACTTTTTTTTCCACCTTTTCACGCTTTATTATGACATGATGTTTTTTATTGTGAACAATCATATGTCGTGTTATTTTAGGTCAGAGATATTTATAACATATCTTATTATCATATCATGTTATAAAGAAGTGAAATGTGTTATATTAGATAGCATCTCTGAAGTGAATATATACGTTTTTTAGAAAAACACCATTCCTTTGCTCTTAGGCGCTTGAAATTCGCTGTATAGCGTTGTAATCGCCTGAAGCGCACCCATGTGTATGCACCTAGACCACAGACGAGAAAAAACAATGTTACAACACATTTGATGAAAGATGACTTACTTAATGTTAAATTTGACTATTCGTCACCTTTTCATACGTTATTATGACATGATGTTTGTTATTGTAAACAATCATATGTTGTGTTATTTTAGGTCAGAGACATGTCTAACATATCTTAGTATCATATCATGTGGTAACGAAGTGAAATGTGTTATATTAGATAGCATCACTGAAGTGAAAACATACGTTTTTTTAGAAAAACAGCTTTCCTTTGCTCTTAGGCGCTTGAAATTCGCTGTATAGCGTTGTAATCGCCTGAAGCGCACCCATGTGTATGCACCTAGACCACAGACGAGAAAACACAATGTTACAACACATTTGATGAAAGATGACTTACTTAATGTAAAATTTGACTTTTTTTCACCTTTTCACATTTTATTATGACATGATGTTTGTTATTGTAAACAATCATATGTTCTGTTATTTTAGGTCAGAGACGTCTAAAATATCATTGTTATCATATCATGTTGGAAAGAAGTGATATGTGGTACATTAGATAGCATCACTGAAGTGAAAATATACGTTTTTTTTTTTAGAAAAACAGCTTTCATTTTGTCTTAGACGCTTGAAATTCATTGTATAGCGTTTTAGTTGCCTAAAGCGCACTCATGTTTATGCACATAGAGGACTGATAAGTAAACATAATGTTACCACATATATGATGACAGATGACTTTCGTAATGTAAAATTTGACTTTTTTTCACCTTTTCACACTTTATTATGACATGATGTTTGTTATTGTAAACAATCTTTTGTTGTGTTATTTTAGGTCAGAGACACGTCTAACATATCTTAGTATCATATTATGTGGTAACGAAGTGAAATCTGTTATATTAGATAGCATCACTGAAATGAAAATATACGTTTTTTAAGAAAAACACCTTTCCTTTCTCGTAGGAGCTTGAAATTCGCTGTACACAGTTGTAATCGCCTGAAGCGCAGACATATACATGCACATAGAGGACTGATAAGTAAACATAATGTTACCACATATATGATGACAGATGATTTTCTTAATGTTAAATTTGACTTTTTTTCACCTTTTCACACTTTATTGTGCCATTATGTCTGTTACTGTGAACAATTATATGTTGTGTTATTTTAGCTCAGAGACATATCATTGTATCATATCATGTTGGAAAGAAGTGAAATGTGGTATATAGCATCAGAAGTGTAAATATATACGTTTTTTAGAAAAACACCATTTCTTTGCTCTTAGGCGCTTGAAATTCGCTGTATAGCGTTGTAATCGCCTGAAGCGCACCCATGTCTATGCCCCTAGACCACAGACGAGACTTTTTTTCACCGTTTCACATTTTATTATGACATGATGTGAGTTACTGTAAACAATCATATGTTGTGTTATTTTAGGTCAGAGACATGTCTAACATATCTTAGTATCATATCATGTTGGAAAGAAGTGAAATGTGGTATATTAGACAGCATCACTTAAGTGTAAATATGTTTTTTTTTTAGAAAAACACGTTTCCATTGCTCGCAGATGTTTGAAATTCGCAGTATAGCGTTGTAAGCGCCAGAAGCTCACACATGTCTACGCACCTAGAGGACTGACGAGAAAACACAATGTTACAACACATTTGATGAAATGTTACCAATGTTACATATGATGACAGATGACTTTCATAATGTTAAATTTGACTTTTTTTTCACCTTTTCACGCTTTATTATGCATGATGTTTTTTATTGTGAACAATCATATGTCGTGTTATTTTAGGTCAGAGATATGTATAACATCTTATTATCATATCATGTTATAAAGAAGTGAAATGTGTTATATTAGATAGCATCTCTGAAGTGAATATATACGTTTTTTAGAAAAACACCATTCCTTTGCTCTTAGGCGCTTGAAATTCGCTGGATAGCGTTGTAATCGCCTGAAGCGCACCCATGTGTATGCCCCTAGACCACAGACGAGAAAACACAATGTTACAACACATTTGATGAAAGATGACAATGTTAAATTTGACTATTCGTCACCTTTTCACACTTTATTATGACATGATGTTTGTTATTGTAAACAATCATATGTTGTGTTATTTTAGGTCAGAGACATGTCTAACATATCATTCTATCATATCATGTGGCAAAGAAGTGAAATGTGTTAGATACCATCACTGAAGTGAAAGTATACGATTCTTAGAAAAACACCTTTCCTTTCTCGTAGGAGCTTGAAATTCGCTGTATAGTGTTGTAATCGCCTGAAGCGCAGACATGTACATGCACATAGACGACTGATGATAAAACATAATGTTACCACATATATGATAACAGATGATTTTCTTAAAGTTAAATTTGACTTTTTTTCACCTTTTCACGCTTTATTATGACATGATAT
The DNA here is from genome assembly GCA_023630585.1 of Cranoglanis bouderius. NCBI lineage: Eukaryota > Metazoa > Chordata > Actinopteri > Siluriformes > Cranoglanididae > Cranoglanis > Cranoglanis bouderius. Next base: position 25,536,161 of record CM042543.1, read on the forward strand.
TTGTTATTGTACACAATCATATATTGTGTTATTTTAGGTCAGAGACATGTCTAACATATCATTATATCATATCATGTGGTAAAGAAGTGAAATGTGTTATATTAGATAGCATCACTGAAGTGAAAATATATGTTTTTTAGAAAAACACCTTTTCTTTGCTCTTAGGCGCTTGAAATTCGCTGTATAGCGTTGTAATCGCCTGAAGCGCACCCATGTGTATGCACCTAGACCACAGACGAGAAAACACAATGTTACAACACATTTGATGAAAGATGACTTTCTTAATGTTAAATTTTACTTTGTTCATCTTTTCACACTTTATTGTGACATGATGGTTATTATTGTAAATAATCATATGTGTTATTTTAGGTCAGAGACATGTCTAACATAACATTGTATCATATCATGTTATAAAGAAGTGAAATGTGTTATATTAGATTGCATTACTGAAGTGACAATATACGATTCTTAGAAAAACACCTTTCCTTTTGTCTTAGACGCTTGAAATTCATTGTATAGCGCTTTAGGTGCCTAAAGCGCACTCATGTTTATGCACATATGCTGTCCCAGACAGAACATAAAAAAGTTTCACCACTCAGGTGACCGAGAGTAACTCCGAGAGGCCTCCTGCGGCCAGATGGTCTTTGGAATGCAAAAGACTCTTTGGAACCGACACAGGATTTGGAACCCTCCAGCAATAAAAGAAACCTTTCATGAGTTAACGGGTGTGAATGTCTGGAAGACTTCACGATTAGGTTCATCAGCAGGGGTCAACCAAAACTCCGACCAAGGGCCTGTAAATCTCTGATCTAATCTCTGCTTACGACCACATATATTAACATCGGAGCCAACAGGTCTAGCAAGGAAAACGTCCTCCCTAAAGGTCACCCTGAGGTGACCAAAGACCAGTGGGACATTAGAAGAACACCAGCCCCCTCTTCTGGACATACACACACTCACGCACACACAATGAAAATGTCTCTTGAATGTAACATATAGTCATATTTCTAGATAGTTATAATGTATTCTAGATAACCTAACTATGGTGGTTTTAGGTAGTTTGAGCGAGAAGCTAATTCTAAGTTGTCTGTTACCATGTCTAATGATCCTTCACAGTCCAAGATATCATAATCCTCTTGAAGTTTGGCACCAAAATCATTGTCCATTAATATGCCAATTAATGATGCATACTATAGGACGATGGGATGTATCATTCTATATTTTTCCATATATCCTAATCCAAACTTAATACAAAACCCGCCTTGACATACGACCCGCTCTGGGACAGACCAAGAATGTTTTCCACCCAGAACTTTCTCATCTCTCTCTCTGGATTCGCCAGCAGCTCAGAGAGACATGTACGTTGGCATTGTCCATAAAAGACCGCTACACGCGTTCCTCTATATTTCTTCCATTTTAACTTCTTCTTTCTCTTCTTCTTTTTACCCTTCTTCTCTTTACCTGCACTTTACCTACCTAAGTAAAGTTACTTCCTTACTTTACTTTCTCCTTTGTTTTTACTTTGACTTCACTTTTCTCTCTCTCTCTCGCGGGCTTGCTTTCTTCCGCCTCCTTTTTCCGGTACTCCTCTGGACTCTCCTTTGTCTCGTTAAACCACGTGGCAATTACCGTTTTCTTGCTTCTTTCTACTTTGGCGAGACCCAACTCCGTTCACCCCGAGTCTACCGACGTGGAAGATTCAGCAAACTCCTTGCTAAATCTACAAACCAAGGACCCTCGTGAACGGCATAAAATTAATCCAAGTATAAATTTTAATTGATCTATAGGGGTGTCCTTTTAAGCCAGTGCCCCTGTTGAAGGTGAATTCAAATTTATTGCTGATTCTCGAGGTTAAACTGTTGTGTGTTCTGCCATTCTGTTATTTTCCATTTGTTTCTTTCATTTTCCCTGTATATATGTATTATTTGTTTATACCTAGTTGTGTATATCAGTAGTTTTACGTAGTTATTAAAATCCATGGTTATCATGCTGGATCGTCTCTGTTTTTACTCATGGCAAGGTTCACTTTTAACGTTGCTCTTCGCTACGTGCTGTATTTCTTTTAACTTAGAATTAACCATGCTTCGTGGCCAGAAGAATAATTTATTCTTTTAGAGTAATACGAAGCCTGCCCTGGTAATTTTGATGGACAAACATATCAAGCTGCTTCGCATTTAATTCTAAAGCTAGACTACAGAAATTAATATAACATTCCCTTTCATGGTCGATTTATAGCCATAAGTAATCAGAACACACTTCGATTAGAGCTATAGAATATATTTCACCCATTTGAGCTAGACTCACTACACTGGTCTCAGACCTGGATTTGCATGTCCAGGGAGGAGCCGCTTTAAACCGTATTATGTGTGAAATTAAGAAAAAGCATGAAATAATGTATCCCATTGCAATATGAATTTGATTGCATAATCAATCAGGGTATCTCTAGACGATTAACCTCATACCAAATTCGGTGGATTTGTAAATAATATTACAAGTTAAACATGGTTCCAGTTATTTAAAATAATATCCTAAGTTAAATCTACCTAAAATCATTAAAGTTATGTACAGTTACGTATATGATGAATATAATTACGTATGATATCTTGGACTGTGAAGGATCATTAGACATGGTAACAGACAACTTAGAATTAGCTTCTCGCTCAAACTACCTAAAACCACCATAGTTAGGTTATCTAGAATACATTATAACTATCTAGAAATATGACTATATGTTACATTCAAGAGACATTTTCACTGTGTGTGCGTGAGTGTGTGTATGTCCAGAAGAGGGGGCTGGTGTTCTTCTAATGTCCCACTGGTCTTTGGTCACCTCAGAGTGACCTTTAGGGAGGACGTTTTCCTTGCTAGACCTGTTGGCGCCGATGTTAATCTATGTGGTCGTAAGCAGAGATTAGATCAGAGATTTACAGGCCCTTGGTCGGAGTTTTGGTTGACCCCTGCTGATGAACCTAATCGTGAAGTCTTCCAGACGTTCACACCCGTTAAATCATGAAAGGTTTCTTTTATTGCTGGAGGGTTCCAAATCCTGTGTCGGTTCCAAAGAGTCTTTTGCATTCCAAAGACCATCTGGCCGCAGGAGGCCTCTCGGAGTTACTCTCGATCACCTGAATGGTGAAACTTTTTTATGTTCTGTCTGGGATAATTCAGAAATCAGTTTGGGCACCGTCATACGTTACACCAGACAAAGAGAGTTCATCCCGCCAACAAATGCAACTTCCTGATTGGCCCATAGACCAAAGAGGCATGTGTGTTGGTGTTGTCTTTAAAACAACACCACGCTTTGAAACTCTCTCTCTCTCTTCCTATCTTGGTTCGTAGATTTAGCGAGGAGTTTGCTGAATCTTCCGTGTCGGTAGAGTAGGGGTGAACGGAGTTGGGTCTCGCCTGAGAATGAAGAATATGGTAATTGCCACATGGTTTAACGAGACAAAGGAGAGTCCGGAGGAATGCCGGAAACGGAAGGCGGAGGCGGCAAGGTGAAAAGCAGGAAGAGGATAAGAAAGAGCGAGCGAGCATAGAGGGACGCGTGTCGCGGTCTTTTATGGACAATGCCAATGTACACGCCTCTCTGAGCTGCTGGCGAATCCAGAGAGAGATGAGAAAGTTCTGGGGGAAAACTTCCTTGGTCTGTCACAGAGCGGGTCGCATGTCAGGGCGGGGTTTGTGTTAAGTTTGGATTAATATGGTATTTGATAAAACATGGAAAAGTATAGAATGATACATCCTATCGTCTTGTAGTATGTATCATTAATTGGCATATTATGAGACAATGATTTTGGTACCAAACTTCAAGGAGATTATGATATCTGGGACAGTGTAGGATCATTAGACATAGTTACAGACAACTTAAAAATTAGCTTTTCACTCAGACTATATAAAATCGCTACAACTAGGTTATCTAGACACACAACACATGCATATACGAATACATTATATAACTATCTAGAGATATGATTACAGGTTACATTCAAGAGACATGTTCACTGTGTGTGTGCGTGAGTGTGTGCATGTCCAGAAGAGGGGGCTGGCGTTCTTCTAAAGTCACAACGGTCCTTTGGTCACCTCAGGGTGACCTTCTAGGGAGGAGGTTTTCTTTGCTAGACCGGTTGGCTCCGATGTTAATCTCTGAGGTCGTAAACTGAGATTAAATGGAAGATTTATGGGCCCTGGGTCGGGGTTTTGGTGGATCCCTGTTGACGAACTAATCCTGAAGTTTCCCAGACGTTCAGTCATCAAAGGTTTCTTTTATTGCGGGAGTAGGTCCTGTGTTCCCAAAGAGTCTCCTGCATTCCAAAGGTGCATCTGGTGCCTCCTTTTCCCAGCAGCTTTCCCAAGATGTAGTGACTGAAAACGTTTGCTGTTGAACAAAAGAAAGAAACGAACAGTTTAGCTCATTTTCAGAGATCCAGCTATGTGGTACTTCCACAGGTAACAGCTATTACATCGCCCTGCATCTTGAAAAAAAAGTTTATGCTGGTTTGCAAATCACACTTGTTTTTACCTATTTTGGTCATGAGTTCAAATATGCCACTGAAAATTCCCTATCACGTACAGTTTTCCCACAAAATAAGAATTAAGTTTTTTTTTATAATTTTGCTATGTTTATATTGCTTTCAGGGTTTTATTTAAATTGGTAGAAGCTGTCAAATTTCACTATTATTATTTATTAATTACAACAATAGGTACACAAAACATGTTTACAACATGAACAGCAGCAAATAGTCTGTGAAATGTTTGTGAAAATCTCTAAATAAAGTTATTTCAAAAGACGAACATTATAATAATATGCAGAGTGCTTAAGGAGTGAACTTCCTTTTGAGGGATTTTCTGGACTGGCAAAAACACCCACAGATGTAGCAGAACTCATCTGGGCTGTGCTCGCATTTCCGTCTTTCACTGGTCGTGATAAATCCCTGAAATCAGGAGTTTTGTGTGCATGTACGTGTGCCTAGCATTCATATAAGGGCTAATCACAGGAAAAGTGATAAATGTTGCTCACCTATTGTACATAAACATAGTGTTTCCTGTGTTGGTGGCAGTGTATCTGGCAATAGTTCTAACATTTATGGTCCATCTTAGGCAAAAAAGCTCTACACTGGACATCAGGCTTTGTGAAAAGTTGTGATGTTCTAGAGTAAAACTAACAGCATATCTGGACTTGGCATCGAAGTATTAGTAAGAAACGACTATCATCCTATTCAGCAAATCTGATGCAGGGCGGTGTAATGAGTCCAAAATGTTATATGAAAAGTCTGATCTTGGACAGGGTGTGTTCTTGTTTTCTGTCTCACACCTCTCTTTTCCGTCTTCACGTCGTTCTCTTCTATCTCTGTTCTCCTCCTCTTTTCCACCCTCTCCTCAGGCTGGGGCTCGGGTCCTTCAGGAGGAGCATCCTTCCTTTTCCTCTTCAGAGGATTCTCCTGGCTTTCCCTTCTATCAAAGTGTGGGCCTACTTAAGAAAATATTTGAGAAATTACTAGGGCTGGCTGGTATATAAATATGTATTTGATGATATATGACAATATATAGTTATGTTTATGATTAATATCACCTGAACCAAGGAGTGAGACTTGAGGAGTGAGAAATTAGCCTCAATTTCTATTCACATATGTATATATAAATTCAGGATGTGTACCATGGCTCAAGTGATATTTCTAATGATATTTAATGATATATCTTCCTTGAGCTATTATATAAACTATGTTTTTTACTTACTACACTCTCAGAAGGTAATGAGGACATGTCCCCAGTGTGAACATTTATATGAATAATTAAAGGGTTTTGTTTTTGGCAAAAAAAGATAGATTCTGTAAAAATTGAGTTAACTCACCGCTTGCTGGACAGTTGCAATCCATCACTTGCAGTTTTAGCAGAAATCAGCGTTGTGAAATAAGTTAAGAAAATGTAAAAGAAACGTCGTCCACAGCGTGCTTTCTTCTGCCTGTAACTAATGAGTTACACAAACTTTGCTGGAGCCTACACGGCAACCCCCCTCCCCCACCTGGGGCAGGCTGATCACCTCTCTTTGTTTCTCACCCCCAAGTACACACCACTCATCAACCGTGTGAAGCCATCAGTGAAGACCATCAAAGTGTGGCCAGTGGGGGCAGATTCTGTGCTCCAGGAGCGGTTTAAAGACACGGATTGGAGTAGGTTTGCCTCTCAGGCTACCTGTGGCTCTCATACAAACACTGACTCTTACACTTACTCAGTATTGGAATACATCAAGACCACAACTGACAGGGCACTACAGCGGGTGGTGAAAACCGCCCAACGCATCATAGGGACTCCTCTTCCTACTATTGAGGACGTCCAGAAGAAGAGATGTCTACGCCAGGCATGCAGCATTCTCAAGGACCCCTCCCATCCTGCCCATAGTCTCTTCCAGCTGCTACCCCCCAAAAGGCGCTTCAGGAGCCTTCAGACCAAAACCAGCAGGTTTAGGAACAGCTTCTTCCCCACAGCTGTTTCCCTACTGAACTCTGTCCCCCGCTGAACCCTCTCTGTCCTCCTCCCATACCACTACACACTCCTCCTCCCTCTTCATCGCTCCAAGTGACTATGACTGTGTAGGAAAATTAGTAATTGTGGCAGTGATCAGTTTAAGGACAGACATTGTGTGTAACTACATTAGTAGCCCATGGCATGTTTGGTATCCTTTGTATCCATATTTCATGGGGAACGTTGTGGTGATATCATAAATATCATATAGTTTAGGAAATAACAGTTACCATATATGTTGCAATATGTGCTCTTTTCACACACACACACACACACACACACACACACACACACACACACACACACACACACACACACACACACACACACACACACACACACACACACACACACAAAACCCCCTTGGTTTGCAGGGGAAACTTTTCACCTTCCTGCTCCCACGGAACTCATTCTCGGGACTTAATTAACATACAGTACCTGAAGGTGAGATAGGCCTGCCATAAAGCACCATGGGGTCCACCCTGCCAAACAACACATTATTTAATCTCCATTTGGCATCCTGGTCACTATACATTGCAAAGAGCCTCAGGGGTATAAAAGGATATGCTTGGAAAAGAACATTATGCTTTTACCACTCTGCATCCGAGGTTCATGACGCTGACTGTAATCTTGTAAGTTATTCTTGCTCTATTTTATTTATCTTTATCTCATATTAAATCCATTTGTTATTCTATTTCTAAATACTCTGTGCCTATGTTTGGTATTCTTATTATGAATAGCTTCTTAAACTAAAAGTGTATAATACATTAGACACGTTTAAGGTCAACCTCTGACAAGCCAAAGGTAAAGGCTAATACTTGCAAGTTTAAACAGAACCTCTGACAAGTAAGATAGGAAAGGCCTAGGCTTGCACATTGATAGAAACCTCTGAGCTAACAAAATAATGATTTAATAAAGAAGCTATACGAAAGTCTCTGTCGTAGGAACATCATTTTAATGAAAGCTTCGCTCGAAGCTGCTTAGGAGTAAATATCAGTAGAACACTGAGTGCTAACACTTCTAGCACTAACTAGAAGATTATTCTATTGGAGTCAGATAATCAATTAAATAGAGTCAGATATTTAAATCGTATATTAAAACACGCATTAACCTTCGCTGCACCTATTTCCGTCGTTGGTTATAGGAGAGCAGTGGGCTAAGTAATTAACGTTATATATTTTAGCCCTACAACTGTACTCATCTATCATTCATTGTATAGCATTTTGTTATAGTATGTTCATAGCGCTTTCTCTACTACTGTATACATATTCATAGCACTCTGTATATCTGTTCTCCATACATCTGTATATATATATATATATATATATATATATATATATATATATATATATATATATATATATATATATATATATATATATATATATATATAAAACCTGGATATAATCTAATGTTTGCAATAATCTTAAAAAGAGAAATATTAAATAATATTGCCTATATTCAAGATATTATTTATTTAGCTATTTATTTTATTTATTTATTTATTTTCAGTTCAGCTAAACTTCCATGCCACCGGTTTTACTTGTTAATTTCTTTAATTAACTCCTGGATTGTTTTTTACTCCATTATTTCTTGCGATTGTCCTATTATTAACATTAAATGAGATGCATTTTTGTATGATGTCAGTGTGGAATCTGTGTTGCACTTTGTACAGATTTCATGGCCTCATTTGTATGACCCTGACTTCTGCTAAAGACACAAGAAATTTCATTAAAGGTTTAACAAATACATGAGTTTTAGCATTATTCTGAAAGTTTCAAAAGTGAAAAAGGAGTGTTTTGTCACTAGTAAGTGACATTTCAAAAAGGATGTGGTGGTTGGTCAGTGATTGGGTGCAAGCCTTGCACACAGGGATTCATCTATCTCTGTGTTAGGGTTTGTTACGACACCAGGTGTGTTTAAGGACGAGGGAGTCAGAATGCATGCGCTCGGGAGACGTCAGATAATGCCACAGAGTTTATTAACAAAAACACAGGATCCCATACAAAGAAAACAATGACAAACGATAATCCAGGCAGAAATCAAAAAGAGCAGTATTCCAGAAAAAAGGTAGTAATCCACAGAGTAGGAAAACACTCGGCTACGAAAACTAGGGCAATACAGAGCTACGGAAACTCTTTCCCTATCATAACTTTAACCTACTTAAATAAATATATAGAAACTCACAAATACGCGCATACAATATCAATACTCCGCGCCGAAGCGGAAGTGGAGCGGCGTATTTAAACACATAGAAAAATCAAATACCAAATAAAAGACACCTGGACACAATCACATTAAACGGAGAACCAATGATGAAACGGGGGCAGAGACGAAATGCAACACAAAAACAAAAGCACATGGGGAAACACAGGAGGCGGAGACATGACGTGAATTTGTAAACACAAAAGCACATGGTAAAGCTAAACAAATGTGAGTCTTTGAATGCGCTCCTGTGGAATGCAGAAGTAGGCTACGCTCCATTTCTAGTGTAGCTAGAGCGGGAAAACCTAACAGAGCCACCCCCCCCACCCCAAGGCTCGGCTCCTGAAGCATCGCAAGTTCCATCCACTCTGGCGGACCTGGGCCTCTGGGCAGGATCCTAACCTCTGCCCTCCAGGACCTGAGGCTGGTGATGTCCAGTGTCCCGAAACCAGAGCAGAGCATGTCGGGTCCTTCCTTCAGCCCTGGACGAGAACTTGGACGAGAACTTGGAGTGGTGCTTGACCTGGTGCTTGACCTGGTGCTTAGCTTGAAGCTTGGCCTGGCACCTGAATCGGAGACAGACTTGGAGACTGACTTGGAGACAGACTTGGAGACAGACCTTGTTATGTTAGACATGTTCCTGACCTAAAATAACACAACATATGATTGTTTACAATAACAAACATTATGTCATAATAAAGTGTGATAAGGTGAAAAAAAGTCAAATTTAACATTGAGAGAGTCATCTTACATCAAATGTGTTGTAACATTATGGTTTCTCATGAGTCCTCTATGTGCATATACGTGTCTGCGCTTCAGGCGCTTACAACTTTCTACAGCGAAATACAAGCGCCTACGAGCAAAGGAAAGGTGTTTTTCCAAAAAACGTATAATTTAACTTCAGTAATGCTATCTAATATAACACATTTCACTTCTTTCCCAAATGATATGATAAAATGATATGTTAGACATATCTCTGACCTAAAATAACACAACATATGATTGTGTACAATAACAAATATCATGTCATAATAAAGTGTGAAAAGGTGAAAAAAAGTCAAATTTAACATTACGAAAGTCATCTATCATCATGTGGAAGTGGTAACATTATGTTTTCTTAGCAGTCCTCTATGTGCATATACATATGTGCGCTTCAGACACTTAAAGAGCTATACAATGCATTTCAAGCGTCTGCGACCAAAGGAAAGCTGGTTTTCTAAGAAACGTATGTTTTCACTTCAGTGATGCTGTCTAACACATTTCACATCTTTCCTCATGATATGATACAATGATATGTTAGACATATCTCTGACCTGCAATAACACAACATATGATTGTGTACAATAACAAACATCATGTCATAATAAAGTGTGATAAGGTGAAAAAAAGGAAATTAAACATTGAGAAAGTCATCTTACATCAAATGTGTTGTAACATTCTGTTTTCTCATGAGTCCTCTATGTGCATTGTACATGGGTGCGGTTCAGGCGCTTACAACTTTGTACCGCGAATTACAAGCGCCTACGATCAAAGGAAAGGTGTTTTTCTAAAAAACGTATATTTTCACTTCAGTGATGCTATCTAACACATTTTACTTCTTTCCCACATGATATGATACAATGATATGTTAGACATATCTCTGACCTGCAATAATACAACATATAATTGTGTACAATAACAAACATCATGTCATAAAGTGTGAAAAGGTGAAAAAAAGTCAAATTTAACATTACGAAAGTCATCTATCATCATGTGGAAGTTGTAACATTATGTTTTCTTATCAGTCTTCTATGTGCATATACATGTGTGCGCTCGTACAACGCTATACAGCCAATTTCAAGCGCCTACGAGCAAAGGAAAGTTGTTTTTCTAAAAAACGCATATTTACACTTAAGTGACGTGCTCTAATATAACTCATTTCACTTCTTTATGTCTCTGACCTAAAATAACACAACATATGACTATTTACAATAACAAACATCATGTCATAATGTCATAGTGTGAAAAGGTGAAAAAAATTCAAATTTAACATTACGAAAGTCATCTAACATCATATATGTGGTAACATTATGTTTTATTATCAGTCCTCTATGTGCATACACATGTGTGCGCTTCAGGCACCTAAAGCACTATACTATGAATTTCAAATGTCTGCGAGCAAAGGAAACGTGTTTTTCTAAAAAAAAAAATGCATATTTACACTTAAGTAACGTGCTCTAATATAACACATTTCATTTCTTTATAACATGATATGTTACTATTGTAACGGGACTCATAAACCGAGTCCCCAGCATATGTGAGGGAGCACAAAGATGGATCACAAAATTTGAGGAACAAACCTCAGCTCACCAGTTAACCGTGGGAGATCTGAAAGCGATACTGTCACAATCCGTGTGACTGACTAAACTAGGAGAACTGTTCACAAGATGCAGGATCGGAAGTATGACAAATTATCCCTTCTGGGATGATCATCCTTTTGGACCCATAAGGAACCAGATGTGGGACGAGCTGAGAAAAGACTACCCAACCAAAGCCGACCCAGGAAAAGTGGAAAAGATTAAATTATAGGAGAATGAAGGGGTGGTCCAATTCATACTGAAACTACAAAATAGCTGGAGAGAGGAGATGGGAGGCCCCTGGGATGAAACAGTGGCGAGTCAAATGCTGTTCAAGCTTATGCTCAAGAGGGCCCTCCCAAAAGAGGTGCAAGAACAACTGCAGACCATTGTAGGATTAAATACAATGCATGGGCAATCTTTGAGGCCAACGTCATACACCACGTAGAGTTGCAGCGACAAAGGGGACGGGAAGCACAGAAGGCTGCAGAAAACCTACTCACTCAGCTCCACAAAGCCCAACTAGGAGAACTGGTGCGGAACAAACAGGAAATTCAGGAACAAAGAAAGAAGGAGGGAAGAAAGAGGGCCGCAACACAAGCTGCAGTAATAGTGGCAGCTGCCCCCCCTTCAGGTGATACAGGTGATCAGGAGGACCCCAGATGCCAGCCACAATACAGCCTCAGGCCCTGGCCATGTATCCAGCCGCATATCAGCCGCAGATGCAGACAATGTATCCACCACAAGGCTCAAATGCCTACCAATACCCCCCAATGGCAGGGGGATACCAGATGAGTGCCCCATATCCACAGCAGACATGAGGGTGGGGACAAGGCAGGGGCCAGGGAAGAGGAAATTACTCCAGAGGACTGGCACAAAGGAATACGTGGGGTTCTGGAGGCCAGGGACCAGGATGCTGGAACTGTGGTGATCCAGGACACATAAAGCGAGAATGCCCCCAACTTCAGTATGAAGCTCCAAGAGGAGGCATGGGTGGACCAAGAGGATGGCAGCAACAACCTGTAAATAATCAACAGGGAACAGGAAACTGGGGAGTACAATGGATGGGCCCGGGTTACCAAGGCCAGGCCCCGATTCCCCCTGGGGGCAACCCGATGGGGCCTGCCCCAGGAGGACAATGAAGGGGCCCAGAGAAGCCTGAGGGGGAGATGGTGCAGTATGCCACTGCACAGCACCCAGCACAAGAACCAACAATTACGGTGGTGATTGGAAACCAAGTACAGGCACCTCTCCTGGTAGACACAGGAGCAACATTCACAAGCATTGGAAAAGCAGGCTCTGGGCTCCCCTCACTCGATAGACAATAAAAACGGTAGGCTTCTCAGGAAAAACACAAGTGTTACGATTCACAGAGCCTCAATAGATAACTGTGGAAGGAATCACAGTACAAACCCCATTGCTTTTCTCCCCCGATACACCAGCCAATCTCCTGGGAAGGGATGTACTAATGTAAATTAGGAGCAAAAATTCACTGTGGACCTACAGGAGTATGAGTCATACGCCCAGAAATATTGGCGCAACAATTCATGATGATGGAGAGAGGAGAAGTTCAGTACACCTTGGACAAGGTTTATTGGTTAGAAGTCAAAGAAAAAGAAGCATCAGGATTATGGAAGGATTTCCAACAATGGAAACCTTGGATATCTCATATGCGTCCAGATTGTAGAGATACCAGAGAGCCCAGGCATTGTACCTTAAAGTATGATGAGGGGGGACAAGTGGAGGAGTATGAATCCCTACGGGAGGAGCAGCTGGAAGGACACGAATTCAATGTCAGAGTGTTGGACATAATAGTAGGGACACAAGTAGTAGCAGCCCATGTGGAACTTCCACACGAAATAGGCAACTGGTAGCAAGTTCCAGACACCGCACCGCTCTGATGGTCAGGCAGAACTTTGAATCCAAAGAGCTAGGGCCAATGATGAGGGAGGCAAACCAGGTACAAGCATGGGAGCCCACTAGAAACCCAAGCATGTACACATCAAAAGACAGGAAGTTTCTTAGGGTGAAACGGGAGACAACAGACCAGATGATGGTGACACACATGTTAGTAAGCCAACAAACCAAGGTGCAGCTAAAAGTAGAAGTACAGGTACAGATGTCCCAAAGGACAGAAGAGCGAGAGCTCACAGGGCAGAAGGTGGAAGAGGCACTGAAGGAAATACCAGAGCAACTCTGGACTAGACACCAAACAGATGTAGGCCTGGTGAAATCAGCAGGGTTGGTAAAAATTCAAATGAAACCAAACATTCAATTACCATACCAACGGCAATACCCATTGTCACCACAAGCAGAAGAGGGGATAGGGCCAACGATTGAAGGGTTAGTGGAGGCAGGAGTCCTAATCCCAACAAAAAGCCAGTGCAACACTCCGATTTTTCCTGTCAGGAAACCCAATTCAGGCAAGTGGAGACTGGTGCATGACCAGTGAATCAGGTGGTGATAGCCGAGACCCCAGTGGTCCCGGACCCACATACCTTACTGTCCAACATTCCCGAAGGTACGAAATGGTACACAGTGATCGACTTGTGTTCAGCGTTTTTTAGTGTTCCATTGCACCCCGACTCATGGCCTTTGTTTGCATTTACTTACAGAGGCAAACAGTATACCTACACGAGATTGCCTCAAGGATACTGTGAGAGGCCGTCAATATTTAACCAGGTATTAGCTCGAGACTTGGGTAGTCTCCAAATCGAAACCCGGTTGCAACAGTACGTCGATGACCTATTGATCTGCAGCCGAACTAAAGTGCAGTGCCTCTCTGATTCGTTGACGGTGCTGAGAACATAGGCGAACAATGGGCACAAAGTAAGCAAGGAAAAATTGCAATTCTGCTAGCAAAAGGTAGAGTATTTGGGGAGGGTACTAGAAGGGACAACCCGCGTGATATCACCCATGCACCTGGAAGCTATCACAAAAGCACCTCAGCCTCAAACTGTCAGACAGATGCTGTCATTCCTGGGCATGGCAGGGTTTAGCAGACCGTGGATATACGACTTTGCGCTCAAGGCGCAGCCACTCAGAGACATGATAAAAGCCGTGGATCAAACAAAGCCCAGTGCCCCGCTGACCTGGACCCCCGATGGGCGGGCAGCATTTGAACTACTGAAGAGTGCACTTGCATTAGCCCCAGTGCTACCAAGTCCAGACTACAGTAAGCCCTTTCATCTGTATGTGTCCGAAAGAAAAGGGTTCGCATCAGCCGTACTAATGCAAGAACAACAAGGGGAGGGAAACCAGCCAATTGCATAGTTTAGTACCGCACTCGCTAATGTTGAAAAAGGCATGCCCCCATGTTACTGGGCAATCTCAGCTGAAGCATTTGCATACCAAAAAGCATCCTCAATCACAATGGGGCACCCAGTAACCTTGTACACGTCAGATGCGTTACACGCTCTATTAACTAGTCAGGTGTTTGTAATAACTAATGCGCGGCACACAGGCTATGATGTCATTCTCTCAGCTCCAGAATTGACAATCGAACGGTGTAGCACAGTTAACCCAGCCGAGAGAATGGTGCTCCCAATTGATGAAACTCCACACTGCTGTACAGAAGAATCCGAAAAATTCCTAAAAGCACGTTCAGATTTGATGGCAAACCCTCTACCGGGAGCACAACACGTGTTCTTTGTAGACGGATCCTGCTATCGCACAGCCTTGCAAGGCAGGGTATGCCGTAGTACAGCATAACGGGGACACGGGAAAATATGAGTCAGTCGTAGAAACAACAGTTCCCCAACCATGTTCAGCCCAGTTAGCAGAAATCAAGGCACTCACAGCTGCATGCAAACTAGGGGCAGGAAAGACATGCACAATCTACACTGATTCGGCGTACGCATATGGAGTATGCCACGTGTTTGGTCCAATATGGGCCCAGAGAGGGTTCCAGAGAGCGGATGGCTCAACCCTATTGCATGGCCCAGCGATATCGGAATTGCTTGCTGCAATACAGCTACCTGAGAAGCTGGCTATAGTAAAATGCAACGCTCACAAAACTGATTCCACAATGGTGACTAACGGTAACACAGCTGCTGACGAAGCAGCCAAAAGAGCAGCAGTAGGAGATGATTCCGTAAAAGTCATGATGCAGGCAGGAGAAGCAGAGGGAGAAGAGACAGAGATGAGAGAAACAGAAGGAATGTCAGAGGACAATCTTAGAGAGTGCCAAGAGGCAGCAAGCCCAGAGGAGATGGAGTATGGAAGAAACGCGGAGCTATTAGAGAACCCAACACAGGACTTTGGAGAAGTATAGATGGAGTATGGGTAGCTCCGTTGGCATTGTTGCCAATGCTGATCAAGGAAGCACATGGGGTGGATCACTGCAACAGGCGAGTGGTCATTGGTAAGATACGTAAAGAATGGTGGTCACCATATTTGTCCAATATGGCAGATAAGGCACTGAGAGTGTGCGCAGTATGTGCAGAATGAAATGTGAGAAAGCATTTCACAGCCCCAATAGGTCACATTCCCGAGCCGCAAGGCCCGTTTTGACATCTAATGATGGATTTTGTTGATATGGTAGACAGAAAAGAAGGATGCCGCTACATTCTGGTTGTTGAAGATCTCTTTAGTCGATGGGTGGAGGCCACCGCCACAAGAAACAATGATGCAAAGACAGTGGCAAAGTTCTTGTGTAGAGAGGTGATTCCGCGTTTTGGCGTACCAGACAAATTGAGTTCAGATAATGGTCCGCACTTTGCGAATGATGTTATCAAGGCAATAACAGAGGCGTTCACATAAAACAGCGAATGGGATGCGCGTATCACCCCCAGTCACAGGGAAAGGTAGAAAGGGCGAATGGGATATTGAAGGGAAAGATTGGGAAGATTTGCACAAGCACAAATTTGCAAATTTGCACTGATGAAAAAGCGTATGCAGACAAATCGAATGACACACTTGACACCACATGAAATGGTCACAGGGCGTCCCATGCCAATGGCATTTACACGGGGCCCCTCCAAGAACGGCTGGAAAGAGAAATGTCAAGTTATGTCAAACACTTAACCCAAATCCACAGAACTCTGTATTCGCAGGTCCAGCAGGCTATTCACGGAGAGGACGTGACTGATGAGATACTTCGACAAGTGGAACCAGGTGACTATGTGTACATTAAGGTCTTCAAGAGGAAAAACTGGGCGCAGCCCCGTCGAGAAGGACCATTCAAAGTAGTGTTAGCCACACCCACTGCAGTCAAGGTAGAAGGTAGGGAGTACTGGTACCACTTGAACCATTGCTGTCATGCCCCTGGCATAGAACCAGCCAAAAAAGACAACTAGGGCAAAAAAGAAAAAGGAGGAGCCGGAAACTGACTCAGAGGAGGATGATCCGGACACACCTGGGGCCTCGTCACGAATAGGGCCCACACAAGGAATACGCTCACAGACACGGCGTGTTTCACCACAGCAGGATAGTGACTACTCCCCAGCATTCTCTGAGGAGCCAGGAGGACTACCGCCACAGAGTAGCGACCCAGTTCCAGTGGTCTCCAAGGATTCAAGGGAGACAACAGAATCAGAACCTCCTGGTGCCCTGACAGAGCCTGAAGCGGCTCTCCACCAGTTTCTCACATTGTAGTAACACCAAGTCCAGACCCCTCGTCAGGGACGCAGCCCCCGACAACAGAGACCACAGTCCCGTCACCAGAGCAGGACCCTGGGGAAGGGCCAAGTTCAAACGACGTGAGGTTATTGCTGGAAGATGGACAAAGCCTGGGAGTAAGTCCAGAGGACTCAATCCAGGATCCCCTGCAGCGGACTCTTGACCTACAGCGGACTCTTGACCTTAGCCAAGTGCCAGCCCAAACAATAGATCTTGACGAGCTGCGCGACACTCTTAATTACGATGCATATTTCACGCAAGATTAAAAACACCTGGACGGACCAGGGCTGGACAACCCAACACATTATGATAGCGGCCGCTGTCGTAGTGGTGGTTCCAGGAATTATGTGGGCCATATTGACCGGTGGAGGACAGTCTTCTCCAGCAGCACAGAGATATAACCACACGCTTACACCCCACCCACCTAACAGATCTAGGCGCAGCATGGGGCAGGCATACATAGGTGGCAGATTAGTGTATCAGACCCCTACGGCAGTCCACGACATACCTACGGTGTACTTGAATCAGAGCAGGGCCCAGATAGCAGTTCAGGATCATTTAAAGTGTGCTGTGAGTCTCCTCGTCCATGGTAACAAAACAGAACCATTGAAGCCATGGTTTAAGTCTAACCAGAAATACTTTATGATGTACTCCTTTGACTACATTGGTCCTGCGCCCCCAAATGACACCTCAGATCCTATAGGATGGGCCAAAAACAATTCGAACTTATGGTACTCTCTTTCATTAGAAATCCGCATAAAACGGCCCGGGGTAAGTACACTCAAATGCAGAAAATATAAGCAGCATTGTCATAACGGGACCCCCGGGCTCAGCGCATTGTAAGGTCATTCACCCCTTATGGTACTACAGTGTTAATGGTAGACGCTCCAGTCCATCTGCGCTGCAGGCGACCTCCTATGACAGGGGAAAGAGAGTTCATCACACCAGCAAATCCAACTTCCTGAATGGCCCATAGACCAAAGAGGCATGTGTGAGAAGCCCGAAAGAGTGTCAAGTTGAAGTGGAGAGTTGAAGAAGAGAGTGAAGTGAGACTGAAGAGAGAGACAGTTTCAAAGCGTGGTGTTGTTTTAAAGACAACACCAACACACACGCCTCTTTGGGCTATGGGCCAATCAGGAAGTTGGATTTGTTGGCGGGATGAACTCGCTTTGCCTGGTGAAACGTATGACGGTGCCCAAACTGATTTCTGAATTAACCCAGACGGAACATAAAGTTTCACCATTCAGATGACCGAGAGTAACCCCGAGAGGCTTCTGTGCCCAGATCCCCTTTGGAATGCAACAGACTTTTTGGAACCCACACAGGACTTACTCCTGCAATAAAAGAAACCTTTCATGACTTAACGGGTGTGAACGTCTGGAAGACTTCACGATTAGGTTCATCAGCAGGGGTCAACCAAAACTCAGACCAAGCGCCTCTAAATCTCTGATCTAATCTCTGTTTACGACCACACAGATTAACATCGGAGCCAACAGGTCTAGCAAGGAAAACGTCCTCGCTAAAGGTCACCCTGAGGTGACCAAAGACCGGTGGAACATTAGAAGAACACCAGACCCTCTTCTGGACATACACACACTCACGCACACACAGTGAAAATGTCTCTTGAATGTAAAATATGATCACATTTCTAGATAGTTATAATGTATTCATATATGCATGTGTTGTGTTTCTAGATAACCTAACTATAGTGATTTTAGATAGTTTGAGTGAGAAGCTAATTTTAAGTTGTCTGTAACCATGTGTAATGATCCTTCACTGTCCAAGATATCATAATCCTCTTGAAGTTTGGTAGCAAAATCATTGTCTCGTAATATGCCAATGAATGATGCATACTATAGGACGATGGGAGGTATCATTCTATATTTTTTCATATTTTATCCTAATCCAAACTTAATACAAACCCTGCCTTGACATGCGATCCGCTCTGGGACAGACCAAGATCGTTCTCCCCCCAGAACGTCCTCATCTCTCTCTGGATTCGCCAGCAGCTCAGAGAGGCATGTACGTTGGCATTGTCCATAAAAGACCGCGACACGCGTTCCTCTATACTTTGTCCTTTTTAACTTCCTCTTCTTACTCTTCTTCTTTTTACCCTTCTTCTCTTTACCTACACTTTACTTCCTTACTTTACTTTCTCCTTTGTCTTTACTTTGATTTCACTTTTCTCTCTCTCTCTCGCGCACTTGTGCTCTTCCGCCTCCTTTTTCCGGTACTCCTCCGGACTCTCCTTTGTCTCGTTAAACCACGTGGCAATCACCGTTTTCTTTCTTCTTTCTACTTTGGCGAGACCCAACTCCGTTCACCCTGAGTCTACCGATGTAGAAGATTCAGCAAACTCCTCGCTAAATCTACAAACCAAGGACCCTCGTGGACGGCATAAAATTAATGCAAGTATAAATTTTAATTGATCTATCGGGCTGTCCTTTTAAGCCAGTGCCCCTGTTGAAGGTGAATTTCAGTTCATTTCTGATTCTCGAGGTTAAACGGATGTGTGTTCTGCCATTCTGTTATTTTCATCATTTTTCCTTTTGTTTCTTTCACTTACCCTGTATATATGTATTATTTGTTTATACCTAGTTGTGCATCTCAGTAGTTTTACATAGTTATTAAAATCCATGGTTATCACGCTGGATCGTCTCTGTTTTACTCATGGCAAGGTTCACTTTTAACGTTGCTCTTCACTACGCACTGTATTTCTTTTAACTTAGAATTAACTATGCTTCATGGCCAGAAGAATAATTTATTATTTTAGAATAATAAAAGACTGCCCTGGTAAGTTTGGTGGACAAACAGATCAAGCTGCTTCTCATTTAATTCTAAAGCTAGACTACAGAAATTAATATAACATTCCCTTTCATGGTCAATTTACAGGTGCATCTCCATAGAGAATCTATTTCTATATAGTTTCTATTGTCAAGAGAAACAAGAGACCATATGAGAAACAAGAGACCAAAAAATGCAGATGAGCTGAAGGCCACTGTCAAAGAAACCTGGGCTTCCATACCACCTCAGCAGTGCCACAAACTGATCACCTCCATGCCATGCCGAATTGAGGCAGCAATTAAAGCAAAATGAGCCCCTACCAAGTATTGAGTACATGTACAGTAAATGAACATACTTTCCAGAAGGCCAACAATTCACTAAAAATGTTTTTTTTATTGGTCTTATGAAGTATTCTAATTTGTTGAGATTTTGTTAAACGTGAGCCAAAATCATCACAATTAAAAGAACCAAAGACTTAAACTACTTCAGTCTGTGTGCAGTGAATTTATTTTATACACGAGTTTCACAATTTGAGTTGAATTACTGAAATAAATGATCTTTTCCACGACATTCTAATTTATTGAGATACACCTGTATATCCATAACTAATCAGAACAAGCTTCGATTAGAGCTATAGATATATTTCACCCATTTGAGCTAGACTCGCTACACTGGTCTCAGACCTGGATTTGCATGTCCAGGGAGGACCCGCTTTAAACCGTATTATGTGTGAAATTAAGAAAAAGCATGAAATAATGTATCCCATTGCAATATGATATGTATAATCAATCAGGGTATCTCTGGATGCTTAACCTCATACCAAATTCGATGGATTTGTAAAGTTTATTACAAGTAAAACATGGTTATAGATATTTAAAATAATATCCTTTTTAAAACTATCTAAAATCATTATAGTTATGTTACATAAACACACAATATATGCAAACACGAAAATATCACACTGTTTGGACATAGAATAATTACATATAATTACATGTTACATTGAAAAGAGAATCTCCCATTGTGTGTGTGTGTGTGTTTGTGTGTGTGTGTGTGTGTGTGTCTGTGTGTCTTGGGGGGGGGGGGGGTTGTGTCGTATTCCGATGGCATCTGGTCTTCACCAGGGGCTTATAGGAAAGGATTCATGGCTCAAAGACACAGAGAAACTTCTCTGCTAGATCCAGGCTGATTCAAAAATCAGTTTGATATGTTCAGATGTTACACTATGATTTGTTGGACATGTCTCTGACCGAAAATAACACGAAATATGATTGTTTACAATAACATACATCATGTTATAATAAACTGTGAAACGGTGAAAAAAGTCAAATTTAACATGAAGAAAGTCATCTGTCATAACGTGTGGTGTCATTATGTTTTCTCATCAGTCCTCTATGTGCATACACATATGTGCACTTCAGGCACCTAATGCGCTATACAGCGAATTTCAATTGTCTGCGAGCAAAGGACACGTGTTTTCCTAAAAAAAAGTCTATCACATCAGTGATGCAATCTAATATAACAAATTTCACTTCTTTATAACATGATAGATTACTATTGTAACTAATCAATCATTACTAGCATTATTCTTTTCCACCAGAATAATTAATGGATCAACTTTAAACTTGAAAAATTCTTGAAGCGCATGCTTGGATTTGAAACACCTATTTAAAGGAGATGAGTTTTTTTCACCTCATCATACTTTATTATGACATGATCTTTGTTGTAGTAAACATTATATGTTGTGTTATTTTTAGGTCAGAGACATATCTGACATATCATAGTATCATAGCTTGTTATAAAGAACTTAAATCTGTTATATTAGAGCACGTCACTTAAGTGTAAATATGCGTTGTTTAGAAAAACACGTTTCTTTTTCTCGTAGACGCTTGAAATTCGCTGAATAGCGTTGTAAGCGCCTGAAGCGCACACATGTATATGCACAAAGAGGACTAATGAGAAAACACAATGTTTCCACACATTTGATGACAGATGATGTTGTCATGTTAAATTTGTATTTTTTTCACCTTTTCACACTTTATTATGACATGACCTTTGTTATTGTAAATGTTAAATTTTGTGTTATTTTAGGTCAGAGACATGTCTAACATATCATAGTATCATATCACGTCATAAAGAAGTGAAATTTGTTATATTAGATAGCATCACTGAAGTGAAAACAAACGTTTTTTTAGAAAAACACATTTCCTTTGCTCGTAGATGCTTGAAATTCGCTGTAAAGCGCTTGAGTTGCCTGAAACGCATATATGTCTATGTACATAGGGGACTGACGAGAAAATATTATGTTACAACACATTTGAGGAAAGATGACTTACTTAATGTAAAATTTGACTTTTTTTCACCTTTTCACATTTTATTATGACATGATGTTTGTTATTGTAAACAATCATATGTTCTTTTATTTTAGGTCAGAGACATGTCTAAAATATCATTGTTATCATATCATGTTGGAAAGAAGTGAAATGTGTTATATTAGATACGTATATATTAGATACGTTTCACTGAAGTGAAAATATACGTTTTTTTTTTTAGAAAAACAGCTTTCCTTTTGTCTTAGACGCTTGAAATTCATTGTATAGCGCTTTAGTTGCCTAAAGCACACTCATGTTTATGCACCTAGAGGACTGATAAGTAAACATAATGTTACCACATATATGATGACATGACTTTCGTAATGTAAAATTTGCCTTTTTTTCACCTTTTCACACTTTATTATGACATGATGTTTGTTATTGTAAACAATCATATGTTGTGTTATTTTAGGTCAGAGACATGTCTAACATGTCTTAGTATCATATCATGTGGTAACGAAGTGAAATGTGTTATATTAGATAGCATCACTGAAGTGAAAATATACGTTTTTTTAGAAAAACACCTTTCCTTTGCTCTTAGGCGCTTGAAATTCGCTGTATAGCGTTGTAATCGCCTGAAGCGCACCCATGTCTACGCACCTAGAGGACTGACGAGAAAACACAATGTTACCCCACATATGATGACAGATGACTTTCATAATGTTAAATTTGACTTTTTTTCACCTTTTCACGCTTTATTATGAGATGATGTTTATTATTGTGAACAATCATATGTTGTGTTATTTTAGGTCAGAGATATGTATAACATATCTTAGTATCATATCATGTGGTAACGAAGTGAAATGTGTTATATAAGATTGCATCACTGTAGTGAAAATATACGATTCTTAGAAAAACACCTTTCTTTTTGTCTTAGACGCTTGAAATTCATTGTATAGCGCTTTAGGTGCCTAAACCGCACTCATGTTTATGCACCTAGAGGACTGATAAGTAAACATAATGTTACCACATATATGATGACAGATGACTTTCGTAATGTAAAATTTGACTTTTTTTCACCTTTTCACACTTTATTATGACATGATGTTTGTTATTGTAAACAATCATATGTTGTGTTATTTTAGCTCAGAGACATGTCTAACATATCTTAGTATCATATCATGTGGTAACGAAGTGAAATGCGTTATATTAGATAGCATCACTGAAGTGAAAATATACGTTTTTTAAGAAAAACACCTTTCCTATCTCGTAGGAGCTTGAAATTCGCTGTACACAGTTGTAATCGCCTGAAGCGCAGACATATACATGCACATAGACGACTGATGATAAACATAATGTTACCACATACATTATGACTGATGATTTTCTTAATGTTAAATTTGACTTTTTTTCACCTTTTCACACTTTATTGTGCCATGATGTCTGTTACTGTGAACAATTATATGTTGTGTTATTTTAGCTCAGAGACATATCATTGTATCATATCATGTTGGAAAGAAGTGAAATGTGGTATATTAGATAGCATCAGAAGTGTAAATATATACGTTTTTTAGAAAAACACCATTCCTTTGCTCTTAGGCGCTTGAAATTCGCTGTATAGCGTTGTAATCGCCTGAAGCTCACACATGTCTATGCACCTAGAGGACTGATGAGAAAACACAATGTTACCCCACATATGATGACAGATGACTTTCATAATGTTAAATTTGACTTTTTTATCACCTTTTCACGCTTTATTATGACATGATGTTTTTTATTGTGAACAATCATATGTCGTGTTATTTTAGGTCAGACATATGTATAACATATGTTTTAATCATATCATGTTATAAAGAAGTGAAATGTGTTATATTAGATAGCATTTCTGAAGTGAATATATACGTTTTTTAGAAAAACACCATTCCTTTGCTCTTAGGCGCTTGAAATTCGCTGTATAGCGTTGTAATCGCCTGAAGCGCAGACATATACATGCACATAGACGACTGATGATAAAACATAATGTTACCACATACATGATGACAGATGACTTTCATAATGTTAAATTTGACTTTTTTTCACCTTTTCACGCTTTATTATGACATGATGTTTATTATTGTGAACAATCATATGTTGTGTTATTTTAGGTCAGAGACATGTTATTATCATATCATGTGGGAAAGAAGTGAAATGTGTTATATTAGATAGCATCTCTGAAGTGAATATATACGTTTTTTAGAAAAACACTATTCCTTTGCTCTTAGGCGCGTGAAATTCGCTGTATAGCGTTGTAATCGCCTGAAGCGCACCCATGTCTATGCACCTAGACCACAGACGAGAAAACACAATGTTACAACACATTTGATGAAAGATGACTTACTTAATGTTAAATTTGACTATTCGTCACCTTTTCACACTTTATTATGACATGATGTTTGTTATTGTAAATAATCATATGTTCTGTTATTTTAGGTCAGAGACGTCTAAAACATCATTGTTATCATATCATGTTGCAAAGAAGTGATATGTGGTACATTAGATAGCATCACAGAAGTGAAAATATACGTTTTTTTTTTAGAAAAACAGCTTTCCTTTTGTCTTAGACGCTTGAAATTCATTGTATAGCGCTTTAGTTGCCTAAAGCGCACTCATGTTTATGCACATAGAGGACTTAAAAGTAAACATAATGTTACCACATATATGATGACAGATGACTTTCTTAATGTTAAATTTGACTTTTTTTCACCTTTTCACAACATCATTATGACATGATGTTTGTTATTGTAAACAATCATATGTTGTGTTAATTTAGGTCAGAGACATGTCTAACATATCTTAGTATCATATAATGTGGTAACGAAGTGAAATCTGTTATATTAGATAGCATCACTGAAGTGAAAATATACGTTTTTTAAGAAAAACACCTTTCCTTTCTCGTAGGAGCTTGAAATTCGCTGTACACAGTTGTAATCGCCTGAAGCGCAGACATATACATGCACATAGACGACTGATGATAAACATAATGTTACATTATGACTGATGATTTTCTTAATGTTAAATTTGACTTTTTTTCACCTTTTCACACTTTATTGTGACATGATGTCTGTTACTGTGAACAATTATATGTTGTGTTATTTTAGCTCAGAGACATATCATTGGATCATACCATGTTGGAAAGAAGTGAAATGTGGTATATTAGATAGCATCAGAAGTGTAAATATGTTTTTTTTTTAGAAAAACACGTTTCCTTTGCTCGCAGACGTTTGAAATTCGCTGTATAGCGTTGGAATCGCCTGAAGCGCACCCATGTGTATGCACCTAGACCACAGACGAGAAAACACAATGTTACAACACATTTGATGAAAGATGACTTACTTAATGTTAAATTTGACTATTCGTCACCTTTTCACACTTTATTATGACATGATGTTTGTTATTGTAAATAATCATATGTTGTGTTATTTTAGGTCAGAGACATGTCTAACATATCTTAGTATCATATCATGTTATAAAGAAGTGAAATGTGTTATATTAGATAGCATCTCTGAAGTGAATATATACGTTTTTTTAGAAAAACACCATTCCTTTGCTCTTAGGCGCTTGAAATTCGCTGTATAGCGTTGTAATCGCCTGAAGCGCACCCATGTGTATGCACCTAGACCACAGACGAGAAAACACAATGTTACAACACATTTGATGAAAGATGACTTACTTAATGTTAAATTTGACTATTCGTCACCTTTTCACACTTTATTATGACATGATGTTTGTTATTGTAAACAATCATATGTTGTGTTATTTTAGGTCAGAGACATGTCTAACATATCTTAGTATCATATCATGTGGTAACGAAGTGAAATGTGTTATATTAGATAGCATCACTGAAGTGAAAATGTACGTTTTCTTAGAAAAACACCTTTCCTTTGATCTTAGGTGCTTGAAATTCGCTGTATAGCATTGTAATCGCCTGAAACGCACCCATGTGTATGCACCTAGACCACAGACGAGAAAACACAATGTTACAACACATTTGATGAAAGATGACTTACTTAATGTTAAATTTGACTATTCGTCACCTTTACACACTTTATTATGACATGATGTTATTGTGAATCATAAGTTGTGTAATGTTAGCTCAGAGACATGTCTAACATATCATTGTATCATATCATGTTATAAAGAAGTGAAATGTGTTAGATTGCATCACTGAAGTGAAAATAAACGATTCTTAGCTAAACACCTTTCCTTTTGTCTTAGACGCTTGAAATTCGCTGTACACAGTTGTAAGAGCCTGAAGCGCAGACATATACATGCACATAGACGACTGATGATAAAACATAATGTTACCTCACATATGATGACAGATGACTTTCATAATGTTAAATTTGACTTTTTTTTTCACCTTTTCACGCTTTATTATGACATGTTTTTAATTGTGAACAATCATATGTCGTGTTATTTTAGGTCAGAGATATGTATAACATATCTTATTATCATATCATGTTATAAAGAAGTGAAATGTGTTATATTAGATAGCATCTCTGAAGTGAATATATACGTTTTTTAGAAAAACACTATTCCTTTGCTCTTAGGCGCGTGAAATTCGCTGTATAGCGTTGTAATCGCCTGAAGCGAACCCATGTGTATGCACCTAGACCACAGACGAGAAAACACAATGTTACAACACATTTGATGAAAGATGACTTACTTAATGTTAAATTTGACTAGTCGTCACCTTTTCACACTTTATTATGACATGATGTTTGTTATTGTGAACAATCATATGTTGTGTTATTTTAGGTCAGAGATATATATAACATATCTTATTATTATATCATGTGGGAAAGAAGTGAAATGTGTTATATTAGATAGCATCACTGAAGTGAATATATACGTTTTTTAGACAAACACCATTCCTTTGCTCTTAGGCGCTTGAAATTCGCTGTATAGCGTTGTAATCGCCTGAATCGCACCAATGGGTATGCACGTAGAGCACAGACAAGAAAACACAATGTTACCCCACATATGATGACAGATGACGTTCATAATGTTAAATTGGACTTTTTTCACCGTTTCACGCTTCATTATGACATGATGTTATTGTGAATCATAAGTTGTGTAATTTTAGCTCAGAGACATGTCTAACATATCATTGTATCATATCATGTTATAAAGAAGTGAAATGTGTTAGATTGCATCACTGAAGTGAAAATAAACGATTCTTAGCTAAACACCTTTCCTTTTGTCTTAGACGCTTGAAATTCGCTGTACACAGTTGTTAGAGCCTGAAGCGCAGACATGTACATGCACATAGACGACTGATGATAAAACATAATGTTACCCCACATATGATGACAGATGACTTTCATAATGTTAAATTTGACTTTTTTTTCACCTTTTCACGCTTTATTATGACATGATGTTTTTTATTGTGAATATGTCGTGTTATTTTAGGTCAGAGATATGTATAACATATCTTATTATCATATCATGTTATAAAGAAGTGAAATGTGTTAGATAGCATCTCTGAAGTGAATATATACGTTTTTTAGAAAAACACCATTCCTTTGCTCTTAGGCGCTTGAAATTCGCTGTATAGCGTTGTAATCGCCTGAAGCGCACCCATGTGTATGCACCTAGACCACAGACGAGAAAACACAATGTTACAACACATTTGATGAAAGATGACTTACTTAATGTTAAATTTGACTATTCGTCACCTTTTCACACTTTATTATGACATGATGTTTGTTATTGTAAACAATCATATGTTGTGTTATTTTAGGTTAGAGACATGTCTAACATATCTTAGTATTATATCATGAGGTAACGAAGTGAAATGTGGTATATTAGATAGCATCACTGAAGTGAAAATATACGTTTTTTAAGAAAAACACCTTTCCTTTCTCGTAGGAGCTTGAAATTCGCTGTACACAGTTGTAATCGCCTGAAACGCAGACGTATACATGCACATAGACGACTGATGATAAACATAATGTTACCACATACATTATGACTGATGATTTTCTTAATGTTAAATTTGACTTTTTTTCACCTTTTCCCACTTTATTGTGACATGATGTCTGTTACTGTGAACAATTATATGTTGTGTTATTTTAGCTCAGAGACATATCATTGTATCATATCATGTTGGAAAGAAGTGAAATGTGGTATATTAGATAGCATCAGAAGTGTAAATATGTTTTTTTTTTAGAAAAACACCTTTCCTTTGCTCGCAGACGTTTGAAATTCGCTGTATAGCGTTGTAAGCGCCAGAAGCTCACACATGTCTACGCACCTAGAGGACTGACGAGAAAACACAATGTTACCCAACATATGATGACAGATGACTTTCATAATGTTAAATTTGACTTTTTTTCACCTTTTCACGCTTTATTATGACCTGATGTTTATTATTGTGAACAATCATATGTTCTGTTATTTTAGGTCAGAGACATGTTATTATCATATCATGTGGGAAAGAAGTGAAATGTGTTATATTAGATAGCATCTCTGAAGTGAATATATACGTTTTTTAGAAAAACACTATTCCTTTGCTCTTAGGCGCGTGAAATTCGCTGTATAGCGTTGTAATCGCCTGAAGCGCACCCATGTGTATGCACCTAGACCACAGACGAGAAAACACAATGTTACAACACATTTGATGAAAGATGACTTACTTAATGTTAAATTTGACTATTCGTCACCTTTTCACACTTTATTATGACATGATGTTTGTTATTGTAAACAATCATATGTCGTGTTATTTTAGGTCAGAGACATATCTAACATATCTTAGTATCATATCAGTGGTAACGAAGTGAAATGTGTTATATTAGATAGCATCACTGAAGTGAAAATATACGTTTTCTTAGAAAAACACCTTTCCTTTTGTCTTAGACGCTTGAAATTCGCTGTACACAGTTGTAAGAGCCTGAAGCGCAGACATATACATGCACATAGACGACTGATGATAAAACATAATGTTACCCCACATATGATGACAGATGACTTTCATAATGTTAAATTTGACTTTTTTTTCACCTTTTCACGCTTTATTATGACATGATGTTTTTAATTGTGAACAATCATATGTCGTGTTATTTTAGGTCAGAGATATGTATAACATATCTTATTATCATATCATGTGGTAACGAAGTGAAATGTGTTATATTAGATAGCTTCACTGAAGTGAAAATATACGTTTTCTTAGATAAACACCTTTCCTTTGCTCTTAGGTGCTTGAAATTCGCTGTATAGCATTGTAATCGGCTGAAGCGCATCCATGTGTATGCACCTAGACCACAGACGAGAAAACACAATGTTACAACACATTTGATGAAAGATGACTTACTTAATGTTAAATTTGACTATTCGTCACCTTTTCACACTTTATTATGACATGATGTTGTTGTGAATCATAAGTTGTGTAATTTTAGCTCAGAGACATGTCTAACATATCATTGTATCATATCATGTTATAAAGAAGTGAAATGTGTTAGATTGCATCACTGAAGTGAAAATAAACGATTCTTAGCTAAACACCTTTCCTTTTGTCTTAGACGCTTGAAATTCGCTGTACACAGTTGTTAGAGCCTGAAGCGCAGACATGTACATGCACATAGACGACTGATGTTAAAACATAATGTTACCCCACATATGATGACAGATGACTTTCATAATGTTAAATTTGACTTTTTTTTCACCTTTTCACGCTTTATTATGACATGATGTTTTTTATTGTGAATATGTCGTGTTATTTTAGGTCAGAGATATGTATAACATATCTTATTATCATATCATGTTATAAAGAAGTGAAATGTGTTAGATAGCATCTCTGAAGTGAATATATACGTTTTTTAGAAAAACACCATTCCTTTGCTCTTAGGCGCTTGAAATTCGCTGTATAGCGTTGTAATCGCCTGAAGCGCACCCATGTGTATGCACCTAGACCACAGACGAGAAAACACAATGTTACAACACATTTGATGAAAGATGACTTACTTAATGTTAAATTTGACTATTCGTCACCTTTTCACACTTTATTATGACATGATGTTTGTTATTGTAAACAATCATATGTTGTGTTATTTTAGGTCAGAGACATGTCTAACATATCTTAGTATCATATCATGAGGTAACGAAGTGAAATGTGGTATATTAGATAGCATCACTGAAGTGAAAATATACGTTTTTTTAAGAAAAACACCTTTCCTTTCTCGTAGGAGCTTGAAATTCGCTGTACACAGTTGTAATCGCCTGAAACGCAGACGTATACATGCACATAGACGACTGATGATAAACATAATGTTACCACATACATTATGACTGATGATTTTCTTAATGTTAAATATGACTTTTTTTCACCTTTTCCCACTTTATTGTGACATGATGTCTGTTACTGTGAACAATTATATGTTGTGTTATTTTAGCTCAGAGACATATCATTGTATCATATCATGTTGGAACGAAGTGAAATGTGTTATATTAGATAGCTTCACTGAAGTGAAAATATACGTTTTCTTAGAAAAACACCTTTCCTTTGCTCTTAGGTGCTTGAAATTCGCTGTATAGCATTGTAATCGCCTGAAGCGCACCCATGTGTATGCACCTAGACCACAGACGAGAAAACACAATGTTACAACACATTTGATGAAAGATGACTTACTTAATGTTAAATTTGACTATTCGTCACCTTTTCACACTTTATTATGACATGATGTTGTTGTGAATCATAAGTTGTGTAATTTTAGCTCAGAGACATGTCTAACATATCATTGTATCATATCATGTTATAAAGAAGTGAAATGTGTTAGATTGCATCACTGAAGTGAAAATAAACGATTCTTAGCTAAACACCTTTCCTTTTGTCTTAGACGCTTGAAATTCGCTGTACACAGTTGTAAGAGCCTGAAGCGCAGACATATACATGCACATAGACGACTGATGATAAAACATAATGTTACCCCACATATGATGACAGATGACTTTCATAATGTTAAATTTGACTTTTTTTTTCACCTTTTCACGCTTTATTATGACATGATGTTTTTAATTGTGAACAATCATATGTCGTGTTATTTTAGGTCAGAGATATGTATAACATATCTTATTATCATATCATGTTATAAAGAAGTGAAATGTGTTATATTAGATAGCATCTCTGAAGTGAATATATACGTTTTTTAGAAAAACACTATTCCTTTGCTCTTAGGCGCGTGAAATTCGCTGTATAGCGTTGTAATCGCCTGAAGCGAACCCATGTGTATGCACCTAGACCACAGACGAGAAAACACAATGTTACAACACATTTGATGAAAGATGACTTACTTAATGTTAAATTTGACTAGTCGTCACCTTTTCACACTTTATTATGACATGATGTTTGTTATTGTGAACAATCATATGTTGTGTTATTTTAGGTCAGAGATATATATAACATATCTTATTATTATATCATGTGGGAAAGAAGTGAAATGTGTTATATTAGATAGCATCACTGAAGTGAATATATACGTTTTTTAGAAAAACACCATTCCTTTGCTCTTAGGCGCTTGAAATTCGCTGTATAGCGTTGTAATCGCCTGAATCGCACCAATGTGTATGCACGTAGAGCACAGACAAGAAAACACAATGTTACCCCACATATGATGACAGATGACGTTCATAATGTTAAATTGGACTTTTTTCACCGTTTCACGCTTCATTATGACATGATGTTATTGTGAATCATAAGTTGTGTAATTTTAGCTCAGAGACATGTCTAACATATCATTGTATCATATCATGTTATAAAGAAGTGAAATGTGTTAGATTGCATCACTGAAGTGAAAATAAACGATTCTTAGCTAAACACCTTTCCTTTTGTCTTAGACGCTTGAAATTCGCTGTACACAGTTGTTAGAGCCTGAAGCGCAGACATGTACATGCACATAGACGACTGATGATAAAACATAATGTTACCCCACATATGATGACAGATGACTTTCATAATGTTAAATTTGACTTTTTTTTCACCTTTTCACGCTTTATTATGACATGATGTTTTTTATTGTGAATATGTCGTGTTATTTTAGGTCAGAGATATGTATAACATATCTTATCATATCATGTTATAAAGAAGTGAAATGTGTTAGATAGCATCTCTGAAGTGAATATATACGTTTTTTAGAAAAACACCATTCCTTTGCTCTTAGGCGCTTGAAATTCGCTGTATAGCGTTGTAATCGCCTGAAGCGCACCCATGTGTATGCACCTAGACCACAGACGAGAAAACACAATGTTACAACACATTTGATGAAAGATGACTTACTTAATGTTAAATTTGACTGTTCGTCACCTTTTCACACTTTATTATGACATGATGTTTGTTATTGTAAACAATCATATGTTGTGTTATTTTAGGTCAGAGACATGTCTAACATATCTTAGTATCATATCATGAGGTAACGAAGTGAAATGTGGTATATTAGATAGCATCACTGAAGTGAAAATATACGTTTTTTAAGAAAAACACCTTTCCTTTCTCGTAGGAGCTTGAAATTCGCTGTACACAGTTGTAATCGCCTGAAACGCAGACGTATACATGCACATAGACGACTGATGATAAACATAATGTTACCACATACATTATGACTGATGATTTTCTTAATGTTAAATTTGACTTTTTTTCACCTTTTCCCACTTTATTGTGACATGATGTCTGTTACTGTGAACAATTATATGTTGTGTTATTTTAGCTCAGAGACATATCATTGTATCATATCATGTTGGAAAGAAGTGAAATGTGGTATATTAGATAGCATCAGAAGTGTAAATATGTTTTTTTTTAGAAAAACACCTTTCCTTTGCTCGCAGACGTTTGAAATTCGCTGTATAGCGTTGTAAGCGCCAGAAGCTCACACATGTCTACGCACCTAGAGGACTCACGAGAAAACACAATGTTACCCAACATATGATGACAGATGACTTTCATAATGTTAAATTTGACTTTTTTTCACCTTTTCACGCTTTATTATGACATGATGTTTATTATTGTGAACAATCATATGTTGTGTTATTTTAGGTCAGAGACATGTTATTATCATATCATGTTATAAAGAAGTGAAATGTGTTAGATAGCATCTCTGAAGTGAATATATACGTTTTTTAGAAAAACACTATTCCTTTGCTCTTAGGCGCTTGAAATTCGCTGTATAGCGTTGTAATCGCCTGAAGCGCACCCATGTGTATGCACCTAGACCACAGACGAGAAAACACAATGTTACAACACATTTGATGAAAGATGACTTACTTAATGTTAAATTTGACTATTCGTCACCTTTTCACACTTTATTATGACATGATGTTTGTTATTGTAAACAATCATATGTTGTGTTATTTTAGGTCAGAGACATGTCTAACATATCTTAGTATCATATCATGAGGTAACGAAGTGAAATGTGGTATATTAGATAGCATCACTGAAGTGAAAATATATGTTTTTTAAGAAAAACACCTTTCCTTTCTCGTAGGAGCTTGAAATTCGCTGTACACAGTTGTAATCGCCTGAAACGCAGACGTATACATGCACATAGACGACTGATGATAAACATAATGTTACCACATACATTATGACTGATGATTTTCTTAATGTTAAATTTGACTTTTTTCACCTTTTCCCACTTTATTGTGACATGATGTCTGTTACTGTGAACAATTATATGTTGTGTTATTTTAGCTCAGAGACATGTTATTATCATATCATGTGGGAAAGAAGTGAAATGTGTTATATTAGATAGCATCTCTGAAGTGAATATATACGTTTTTTAGAAAAACACTATTCCTTTGCTCTTAGGCGTGTGAAATTCGCTGTATAGCGTTGTAATCGCCTGAAGCGCACCCATGTGTATGCACCTACACCACAGACGAGAAAACACAATGTTACAACACATTTGATGAAAGATGACTTACTTAATGTTAAATTTGACTATTCGTCACCTTTTCACACTTTATTATGACATGATGTTTGTTATTGTAAACAATCATATGTTGTGTTATTTTAGGTCAGAGACATGTCTAACATATCTTAGTATCATATCATGTGGTAACGAAGTGAAATGTGTTATATTAGATAGCATCACTGAAGTGAAAATATACGTTTTCTTAGAAAAACACCTTTCCTTTGCTCTTAGGTGCTTGAAATTCGCTGTATAGCATTGTAATCGCCTGAAGCGCACCCATGTGTATGCACCTAGACCACAGACGAGAAAACACAATGTTACAACACATTTGATGAAAGATGACTTACTTAATGTTAAATTTGACTATTCGTCACCTTTTCACACTTTATTATGACATGATGTTGTTGTGAATCATAAGTTGTGTAATTTTAGCTCAGAGACATGTCTAACATATCATTGTATCATATCATGTTATAAAGAAGTGAAATGTGTTAGATTGCATCACTGAAGTGAAAATAAACGATTCTTAGCTAAACACCTTTCCTTTTGTCTTAGACGCTTGAAATTCGCTGTACACAGTTGTAAGAGCCTGAAGCGCAGACATATACATGCACATAGACGACTGATGATAAAACATAATGTTACCCCACATATGATGACAGATGACTTTCATAATGTTAAATTTGACTTTTTTTTCACCTTTTCACGCTTTATTATGACATGATGTTTTTAATTGTGAACAATCATATGTCGTGTTATTTTAGGTCAGAGATATGTATAACATATCTTATTATCATATCATGTTATAAAGAAGTGAAATGTGTTATATTAGATAGCATCTCTGAAGTGAATATATACGTTTTTTAGAAAAACACTATTCCTTTGCTCTTAGGCGCGTGAAATTCGCTGTATAGCGTTGTAATCGCCTGAAGCGAACCCATGTGTATGCACCTACACCACAGACGAGAAAACACAATGTTACAACACATTTGATGAAAGATGACTTACTTAATGTTAAATTTGACTATTCGTCACCTTTTCACACTTTATTATGACATGATGTTTGTTATTGTGAACAATCATATGTTGTGTTATTTTAGGTCAGAGATATATATATAAAACATATCTTATTATTATATCATGTGGGAAAGAAGTGAAATGTGTTATATTAGATAGCATCACTGAAGTGAATATATACGTTTTTTAGAAAAACACCATTCCTTTGCTCTTAGGCGCTTGAAATTCGCTGTATAGCGTTGTAATCGCCTGAATCGCACCAATGTGTATGCACGTAGAGCACAGACAAGAAAACACAATGTTACCCCACATATGATGACAGATGACGTTCATAATGTTAAATTGGACTTTTTTCACCGTTTCACGCTTCATTATGACATGATGTTATTGTGAATCATAAGTTGTGTAATTTTAGCTCAGAGACATGTCTAACATATCATTGTATCATATCATGTTATAAAGAAGTGAAATGTGTTAGATTGCATCACTGAAGTGAAAATAAACGATTCTTAGCTAAACACCTTTCCTTTTGTCTTAGACGCTTGAAATTCGCTGTACACAGTTGTTAGAGCCTGAAGCGCAGACATGTACATGCACATAGACGACTGATGATAAAACATAATGTTACCCCACATATGATGACAGATGACTTTCATAATGTTAAATTTGACTTTTTTTTCACCTTTTCACGCTTTATTATGACATGATGTTTTTTATTGTGAATATGTCGTGTTATTTTAGGTCAGAGATATGTATAACATATCTTATTATCATATCATGTTATAAAGAAGTGAAATGTGTTAGATAGCATCTCTGAAGTGAATATATACGTTTTTTAGACAAACACCATTCCTTTGCTCTTAGGCGCTTGAAATTCGCTGTATAGCGTTGTAATCGCCTGAAGCGCACCCATGTGTATGCACCTAGACCACAGACGAGAAAACACAATGTTACAACACATTTGATGAAAGATGACTTACTTAATGTTAAATTTGACTATTCGTCACCTTTTCACACTTTATTATGACATGATGTTTGTTATTGTAAATAATCATATGTTGTGTTATTTTAGGTCAGAGACATGTCTAACATATCTTAGTATCATATCATGAGGTAACGAAGTGAAATGTGGTATATTAGATAGCATCACTGAAGTGAAAATATACGTTTTTTAAGAAAAACACCTTTCCTTTCTCGTAGGAGCTTGAAATTCGCTGTACACAGTTGTAATCGCCTGAAACGCAGACGTATACATGCACATAGACGACTGATGATAAACATAATGTTACCACATACATTATGACTGATGATTTTCTTAATGTTAAATTTGACTTTTTTTCACCTTTTCCCACTTTATTGTGACATGATGTCTGTTACTGTGAACAATTATATGTTGTGTTATTTTAGCTCAGAGACATATCATTGTATCATATCATGTTGGAAAGAAGTGAAATGTGGTATATTAGATAGCATCAGAAGTGTAAATATGTTTTTTTTTAGAAAAACACCTTTCCTTTGCTCGCAGACGTTTGAAATTCGCTGTATAGCGTTGTAAGCGCCAGAAGCTCACACATGTCTACGCACCTAGAGGACTCACGAGAAAACACAATGTTACCCAACATATGATGACAGATGACTTTCATAATGTTAAATTTGACTTTTTTTCACCTTTTCACGCTTTATTATGACATGATGTTTATTATTGTGAACAATCATATGTTGTGTTATTTTAGGTCAGAGACATGTTATTATCATATCATGTTATAAAGAAGTGAAATGTGTTAGATAGCATCTCTGAAGTGAATATATACGTTTTTTAGAAAAACACTATTCCTTTGCTCTTAGGCGCTTGAAATTCGCTGTATAGCGTTGTAATCGCCTGAAGCGCACCCATGTGTATGCACCTAGACCACAGACGAGAAAACACAATGTTACAACACATTTGATGAAAGATGACTTACTTAATGTTAAATTTGACTATTCGTCACCTTTTCACACTTTATTATGACATGATGTTTGTTATTGTAAACAATCATATGTTGTGTTATTTTAGGTCAGAGACATGTCTAACATATCTTAGTATCATATCATGAGGTAACGAAGTGAAATGTGGTATATTAGATAGCATCACTGAAGTGAAAATATATGTTTTTTAAGAAAA
This sequence comes from Cranoglanis bouderius, assembly GCA_023630585.1. NCBI lineage: Eukaryota > Metazoa > Chordata > Actinopteri > Siluriformes > Cranoglanididae > Cranoglanis > Cranoglanis bouderius. Next base: position 25,573,056 of record CM042543.1, read on the forward strand.
ACACCTTTCCTTTCTCGTAGGAGCTTGAAATTCGCTGTACACAGTTGTAATCGCCTGAAACGCAGACGTATACATGCACATAGACGACTGATGATAAACATAATGTTACCACATACATTATGACTGATGATTTTCTTAATGTTAAATTTGACTTTTTTCACCTTTTCCCACTTTATTGTGACATGATGTCTGTTACTGTGAACAATTATATGTTGTGTTATTTTAGCTCAGAGACATGTTATTATCATATCATGTGGGAAAGAAGTGAAATGTGTTATATTAGATAGCATCTCTGAAGTGAATATATACGTTTTTTAGAAAAACACTATTCCTCTGCTCTTAGGCGCGTGAAATTCGCTGTATAGCGTTGTAATCGCCTGAAGCGCACCCATGTGTATGCACCTAGACCACAGACGAGAAAACACAATGTTACAACACATTTGATGAAAGATGACTTACTTAATGTTAAATTTGACTATTCGTCACCTTTTCACACTTTATTATGACATGATGTTTGTTATTGTAAACAATCATATGTTGTGTTATTTTAGGTCAGAGACATGTCTAACATATCTTAGTATCATATCATGAGGTAACTTATTCTGTTATTTTAGGTCAGAGACGTCTAAATATCATTGTTATCATATCATGTTGGAAAGAAGTGATATGTGGTACATTAGATAGCATCACTGAAGTGAAAATATACGTTTTTTAAGAAAAACACCTTTCCTTTCTCGTAGGAGCTTGAAATTCGCTGTACACAGTTGTAATCGCCTGAAGCGCAGACATATACATGCACATAGACGACTGATGATAAAACATAATGTTACCACATACATGATGACTGATGATTTTCTTAATGTTAAATTTGACTTTTTTTCACCTTTTCACTCTTTATTATGACATGATGTCTGTTACTGTGAACAATTATATGTTGTGTTATTTTAGCTCAGACACATATCATTGTATCATATCATGTTGGAAAGAAGTGAAATGTGGTATATTTGATAGCATCAGAAGTGTAAATATGTTTTTTTTTTAGAAAAACACGTTTCCTTTGCTCGCAGACGTTTGAAATTCGCTGTATAGCGTTGTAAGCGCCAGAAGCTCACAAATGTCTACGCACCTAGAGGACTGACGAGAAAACACAATGTTACCTCACATATGATGACAGATGACTTTCATAATGTTAAATTTGACTTTTTTTTCACCTTTTCACGCTTTATTATGACATGATGATTTTTATTGTGAACAATCATATGTCGTGTTATTTTAGGTCAGAGATATGTATAACATATCTTATTATCATATCATGTTATAAAGAAGTGAAATGTGTTATATTAGATAGCATCTCTGAAGTGAATATATACGTTTTTTAGAAAAACACTATTCCTTTGCTCTTAGGCGCGTGAAATTCGCTGTATAGCGTTGTACTCGCCTGAAGCGCACCCATGTGTATGCACCTAGACACAGACGAGAAAACACAATGTTACAACACATTTGATGAAAGATGACTTACTTAATGTAAAATTTGACTTTTTTTCACCTTTTCACATTTTATTATGACATGATGTTTGTTATTGTAAACAATCATATGTTCTGTTATTTTAGGTCAGAGACCTCTAAAATATCATTGTTATCATATCATGTTGGAAAGAAGTGATATGTGGTACATTAGATAGCATCACTGAAGTGAAAATATACGTTTTTTTTTTTAGAAAAACAGCTTTCATTTTGTCTTAGACGCTTGAAATTCATTGTATAGCGCTTTAGTTGCCTAAAGCGCACTCATGTTTATATACATAGAGGACTGATAAGTAAACATAATGTTACCACATATATGATGACAGATGACTTTCGTAATGTAAAATTTGACTTTTTTTCACCTTTTCATACTTTATTATGACATGATGTTTGTTATTGTAAATAATCATATGTTGTGTTAATTTAGGTCAGAGACATGTCTAACATATCTTAGTATCATATAATGTGGTAACGAAGTGAAATCTGTTATATTAGATAGCATCACTGAAGTGAAAATATACGTTTTTTAAGAAAAACACCTTTCCTTTCTCGTAGGAGCTTGAAATTCGCTGTACACAGTTGTAATCGCCTGAAACGCAGACGTATACATGCACATAGACGACTGATGATAAACATAATGTTACCACATACATTATGACTGATGATTTTCTTAATGTTAAATTTGACTTTTTTTCACCTTTTCACACTTTATTGTGACATGATGTCTGTTACTGTGAACAATTATATGTTGTGTTATTTTAGCTCAGAGACATATCATTGTATCATATCATGTTCGAAAGAAGTGAAATGTGGTATATTTGATAGCATCAGAAGTGTAAATATGTTTTTTTTTTAGAAAAACACGTTTCCTTTGCTCGCAGACGTTTGAAATTCGCTGTATAGCGTTGTAAGCGCCAGAAGCTCACACATGTCTACGCACCTAGAGGACTGACGAGAAAACACAATGTTACCCCACATATGATGACAGATGACTTTCATAATGTTAAATTTGACTTTTTTTTCACCTTTTCACGCTTTATTATGACATGATGATTTTTATTGTGAACAATCATATGTCGTGTTATTTTAGGTCAGAGATATGTATAACATATCTTATTATCATATCATGTTATAAAGAAGTGAAATGTGTTATATTAGATAGCATCTCTGAAGTGAATATATACGTTTTTTAGAAAAACACTATTCCTTTGCTCTTAGGCGCTTGAAATTCGCTGTATAGCGTTGTAATCGCCTGAAGCGCACCCATGTGTATGCACCTAGACACAGACGAGAAAACACAATGTTACAATACATTTGATGAAAGATGACTTACTTAATGTAAAATTTGACTTTTTTTCACCTTTTCACATTTTATTATGACATGATGTTTGTTATTGTAAACAATCATATGTTCTGTTATTTTAGGTCAGAGACGTCTAAAATATCATTGTTATCATATCATGTTGGAAAGAAGTGATATGTGGTACATTAGATAGCATCACTGATGTGAAAATATACGGTTTTTTTTTTAGAAAAACAGCTTTCCTTTTGTCTTAGACGCTTGAAATTCATTGTATAGCGCTTTAGTTGCCTAAAGCGCACTCATGTTTATGCACATAGAGGACTGATAAGTAAACATAATGTTACCACATATATGATGACAGATGACTTTCGTAATGTTAAATTTGACTTTTTTTCACCTTTTCACACTTTATTATGACATGATGTTTGTTATTGTAAACAATCATATGTTGTGTTAATTTAGGTCAGAGACATGTCTAACATATCTTAGTATCATATAATGTGGTAACGAAGTGAAATCTGTTATATTAGATAGCATCACTGAAATGAAAATATACGTTTTTTAAGAAAAACACCTTTCCTTTCTCGTAGGAGCTTGAAATTCGCTGTACACAGTTGTAATCGCCTGAAGCGCAGACATATACATGCACATAGACGACTGATGATAAACATAATGTTACCACATACATTATGACTGATGATTTTCTTAATGTTAAATTTGACTTTTTTTCACCTTTTCACACTTTATTGTGACATGATGTCTGTTACTGTGAACAATTATATGTTGTGTTATTTTAGCTCAGACACATATCATTGTATCATATCATGTTGGAAAGAAGTGAAATGTGGTATATTAGATAGCATCAGAAGTGTAAATATGTTTTTTTTTTTTAGAAAAACACGTTTCCTTTGCTCGCAGACGTTTGAAATTCGCTGTATAGCGTTGTAATCGCCTGAAGCGCACCCATGTGTATGCACCTAGACCACAGACGAGAAAACACAATGTTACAACACATTTGATGAAAGATGACTTTCTTAATGTAAAATTTGACTTTTTTTTTATCTTTTCCCACTTTATTATGACATGATGGTTATTATTGTAAACAATCATATGTTGTGTTATTTTAGGTCAGAGACATGTCTAACATAACATTGTATCATATCATGTTATAAAGAAGTGAAATGTGTTATATTAGATTGCATTACTGAAGTGACAATATACGATTCTTAGAAAAACACCTTTCCTTTTGTCTTAGACGCTTGAAATTCATTGTATAGCGCTTTAGGTGCCTAAAGCGCACTCATGTTTATGCACATATGCTGTCCCAGACAGAACATAAAAAAGTTTCACCACTCAGGTGACCGAGAGTAACTCCGAGAGGCCTCCTGCGGCCAGATGGTCTTTGGAATGCAAAAGACTCTTTGGAACCGACACAGGATTTGGAACCCTCCAGCAATAAAAGAAACCTTTCATGAGTTAACGGGTGTGAATGTCTGGAAGACTTCACGATTAGGTTCATCAGCAGGGGTCAACCAAAACTCCGACCAAGGGCCTGTAAATCTCTGATCTAATCTCTGCTTACGACCACATAGATTAACATCGGAGCCAACAGGTCTAGCAAGGAAAACGTCCTCCCTAAAGGTCACCCTGAGGTGACCAAAGACCAGTGGGACATTAGAAGAACACCAGCCCCCTCTTCTGGACATACACACACTCACGCACACACAATGAAAATGTCTCTTGAATGTAACATATAGTCATATTTCTAGATAGTTATAATGTATTCTAGATAACCTAACTATGGTGGTTTTAGGTAGTTTGAGCGAGAAGCTAATTCTAAGTTGTCTGTTACCATGTCTAATGATCCTTCACAGTCCAAGATATCATAATCCTCTTGAAGTTTGGCACCAAAATCATTGTCCATTAATATGCCAATTAATGATGCATACTATAGGACGATGGGATGTATCATTCTATATTTTTCCATATATCCTAATCCAAACTTAATACAAACCCCGCCTTGACATACGACCCGCTCTGGGACAGACCAAGAATGTTTTCCACCCAGAACTTTCTCATCTCTCTCTCTGGATTCGCCAGCAGCTCAGAGAGACATGTACGTTGGCATTGTCCATAAAAGACCGCTACACGCGTTCCTCTATATTTCTTCCATTTTAACTTCTTCTTTCTCTTCTTCTTTTTACCCTTCTTCTCTTTACCTGCACTTTACCTACCTAAGTAAAGTTACTTCCTTACTTTACTTTCTCCTTTGTTTTTACTTTGACTTCACTTTTCTCTCTCTCTCTCGCGGGCTTGCTCTCTTCCGCCTCCTTTTTCCGGTACTCCTCTGGACTCTCCTTTGTCTCGTTAAACCACGTGGCAATTACCGTTTTCTTGCTTCTTTCTACTTTGGCGAGACCCAACTCCGTTCACCCCGAGTCTACCGACGTGGAAGATTCAGCAAACTCCTTGCTAAATCTACAAACCAAGGACCCTCGTGAACGGCATAAAATTAATCCAAGTATAAATTTTAATTGATCTATAGGGGTGTCCTTTTAAGCCAGTGCCCCTGTTGAAGGTGAATTCAAATTTATTGCTGATTCTCGAGGTTAAACTGTTGTGTGTTCTGCCATTCTGTTATTTTCCATTTGTTTCTTTCATTTTCCCTGTATATATGTATTATTTGTTTATACCTAGTTGTGTATATCAGTAGTTTTACGTAGTTATTAAAATCCATGGTTATCATGCTGGATCGTCTCTGTTTTTACTCATGGCAAGGTTCACTTTTAACGTTGCTCTTCGCTACGTGCTGTATTTCTTTTAACTTAGAATTAACCATGCTTCGTGGCCAGAAGAATAATTTATTCTTTTAGAGTAATACGAAGCCTGCCCTGGTAATTTTGATGGACAAACATATCAAGCTGCTTCGCATTTAATTCTAAAGCTAGACTACAGAAATTAATATAACATTCCCTTTCATGGTCGATTTATAGCCATAAGTAATCAGAACACACTTCGATTAGAGCTATAGAATATATTTCACCCATTTGAGCTAGACTCACTACACTGGTCTCAGACCTGGATTTGCATGTCCAGGGAGGAGCCGCTTTAAACCGTATTATGTGTGAAATTAAGAAAAAGCATGAAATAATGTATCCCATTGCAATATGAATTTGATTGCATAATCAATCAGGGTATCTCTAGACGATTAACCTCATACCAAATTCGGTGGATTTGTAAATAATATTACAAGTTAAACATGGTTCCAGTTATTTAAAATAATATCCTAAGTTAAATCTACCTAAAATCATTAAAGTTATGTACAGTTACGTATATGATGAATATAATTACGTATGATATCTTGGACTGTGAAGGATCATTAGACATGGTAACAGACAACTTAGAATTAGCTTCTCGCTCAAACTACCTAAAACCACCATAGTTAGGTTATCTAGAATACATTATAACTATCTAGAAATATGACTATATGTTACATTCAAGAGACATTTTCACTGTGTGTGCGTGAGTGTGTGTATGTCCAGAAGAGGGGGCTGGTGTTCTTCTAATGTCCCACTGGTCTTTGGTCACCTCAGGGTGACCTTTAGGGAGGACGTTTTCCTTGCTAGACCTGTTGGCGCCGATGTTAATCTATGTGGTCGTAAGCAGAGATTAGATCAGAGATTTACAGGCCCTTGGTCGGAGTTTTGGTTGACCCCTGCTGATGAACCTAATCGTGAAGTCTTCCAGACGTTCACACCCGTTAAATCATGAAAGGTTTCTTTTATTGCTGGAGGGTTCCAAATCCTGTGTCGGTTCCAAAGAGTCTTTTGCATTCCAAAGACCATCTGGCCGCAGGAGGCCTCTCGGAGTTACTCTCGATCACCTGAATGGTGAAACTTTTTTATGTTCTGTCTGGGATAATTCAGAAATCAGTTTGGGCACCGTCATACGTTACACCAGACAAAGAGAGTTCATCCCGCCAACAAATGCAACTTCCTGATTGGCCCATAGACCAAAGAGGCATGTGTGTTGGTGTTGTCTTTAAAACAACACCACGCTTTGAAACTCTCTCTCTCTCTTCCTATCTTGGTTCGTAGATTTAGCGAGGAGTTTGCTGAATCTTCTGTGTCGGTAGAGTAGGGGTGAACGGAGTTGGGTCTCGCCTGAGAATGAAGAATATGGTAATTGCCACATGGTTTAACGAGACAAAGGAGAGTCCGGAGGAATGCCGGAAACGGAAGGCGGAGGCGGCAAGGTGAAAAGCAGGAAGAGGATAAGAAAGAGCGAGCGAGCATAGAGGGACGCGTGTCGCGGTCTTTTATGGACAATGCCAATGTACACGCCTCTCTGAGCTGCTGGCGAATCCAGAGAGAGATGAGAAAGTTCTGGGGGAAAACTTCCTTGGTCTGTCACAGAGCGGGTCGCATGTCAGGGCGGGGTTTGTGTTAAGTTTGGATTAATATGGTATTTGATAAAACATGGAAAAGTATAGAATGATACATCCTATCGTCTTGTAGTATGTATCATTAATTGGCATATTATGAGACAATGATTTTGGTACCAAACTTCAAGGAGATTATGATATCTGGGACAGTGTAGGATCATTAGACATAGTTACAGACAACTTAAAAATTAGCTTTTCACTCAGACTATATAAAATCGCTACAACTAGGTTATCTAGACACACAACACATGCATATACGAATACATTATATAACTATCTAGAGATATGATTACAGGTTACATTCAAGAGACATGTTCACTGTGTGTGTGCGTGAGTGTGTGCATGTCCAGAAGAGGGGGCTGGCGTTCTTCTAAAGTCACAACGGTCCTTTGGTCACCTCAGGGTGACCTTCTAGGGAGGAGGTTTTCTTTGCTAGACCGGTTGGCTCCGATGTTAATCTCTGAGGTCGTAAACTGAGATTAAATGGAAGATTTATGGGCCCTGGGTCGGGGTTTTGGTGGATCCCTGTTGACGAACTAATCCTGAAGTTTCCCAGACGTTCAGTCATCAAAGGTTTCTTTTATTGCGGGAGTAGGTCCTGTGTTCCCAAAGAGTCTCCTGCATTCCAAAGGTGCATCTGGTGCCTCCTTTTCCCAGCAGCTTTCCCAAGATGTAGTGACTGAAAACGTTTGCTGTTGAACAAAAGAAAGAAACGAACAGTTTAGCTCATTTTCAGAGATCCAGCTATGTGGTACTTCCACAGGTAACAGCTATTACATCGCCCTGCATCTTGAAAAAAAAGTTTATGCTGGTTTGCAAATCACACTTGTTTTTACCTATTTTGGTCATGAGTTCAAATATGCCACTGAAAATTCCCTATCACGTACAGTTTTCCCACAAAATAAGAATTAAGTTTTTTTTTATAATTTTGCTATGTTTATATTGCTTTCAGGGTTTTATTTAAATTGGTAGAAGCTGTCAAATTTCACTATTATTATTTATTAATTACAACAATAGGTACACAAAACATGTTTACAACATGAACAGCAGCAAATAGTCTGTGAAATGTTTGTGAAAATCTCTAAATAAAGTTATTTCAAAAGACGAACATTATAATAATATGCAGAGTGCTTAAGGAGTGAACTTCCTTTTGAGGGATTTTCTGGACTGGCAAAAACACCCACAGATGTAGCAGAACTCATCTGGGCTGTGCTCGCATTTCCGTCTTTCACTGGTCGTGATAAATCCCTGAAATCAGGAGTTTTGTGTGCATGTAAGTGCGCCTAGCATTCATATAAGGGCTAATCACAGGAAAAGTGATAAATGTTGCTCACCTATTGTACATAAACATAGTGTTTCCTGTGTTGGTGGCAGTGTATCTGGCAATAGTTCTAACATTTATGGTCCATCTTAGGCAAAAAAGCTCTACACTGGACATCAGGCTTTGTGAAAAGTTGTGATGTTCTAGAGTAAAACTAACAGCATATCTGGACTTGGCATCGAAGTATTAGTAAGAAACGACTATCATCCTATTCAGCAAATCTGATGCAGGGCGGTGTAATGAGTCCAAAATGTTATATGAAAAGTCTGATCTTGGACAGGGTGTGTTCTTGTTTTCTGTCTCACACCTCTCTTTTCCGTCTTCACGTCGTTCTCTTCTATCTCTGTTCTCCTCCTCTTTTCCACCCTCTCCTCAGGCTGGGGCTCGGGTCCTTCAGGAGGAGCATCCTTCCTTTTCCTCTTCAGAGGATTCTCCTGGCTTTCCCTTCTATCAAAGTGTGGGCCTACTTAAGAAAATATTTGAGAAATTACTAGGGCTGGCTGGTATATAAATATGTATTTGATGATATATGACAATATATAGTTATGTTGATATGATTAATATCACCTGAACCAAGGAGTGAGACTTGAGGAGTGAGAAATTAGCCTCAATTTCTATTCACATATGTATATATAAATTCAGGATGTGTACCATGGCTCAAGTGATATTTCTAATGATATTTAATGATATATCTTCCTTGAGCTATTATATAAACTATGTTTTTTACTTACTACACTCTCAGAAGGTAATGAGGACATGTCCCCAGTGTGAACATTTATATGAATAATTAAAGGGTTTTGTTTTTGGCAAAAAAAGATAGATTCTGTAAAAATTGAGTTAACTCACCGCTTGCTGGACAGTTGCAATCCATCACTTGCAGTTTTAGCAGAAATCAGCGTTGTGAAATAAGTTAAGAAAATGTAAAAGAAACGTCGTCCACAGCGTGCTTTCTTCTGCCTGTAACTAATGAGTTACACAAACTTTGCTGGAGCCTACACGGCAACCCCCCTCCCCCACCTGGGGCAGGCTGATCACCTCTCTTTGTTTCTCACCCCCAAGTACACACCACTCATCAACCGTGTGAAGCCATCAGTGAAGACCATCAAAGTGTGGCCAGTGGGGGCAGATTCTGTGCTCCAGGAGCGGTTTAAAGACACGGATTGGAGTAGGTTTGCCTCTCAGGCTACCTGTGGCTCTCATACAAACACTGACTCTTACACTTACTCAGTATTGGAATACATCAAGACCACAACTGACAGGGCACTACAGCGGGTGGTGAAAACCGCCCAACGCATCATAGGGACTCCTCTTCCTACTATTGAGGACGTCCAGAAGAAGAGATGTCTACGCCAGGCATGCAGCATTCTCAAGGACCCCTCCCATCCTGCCCATAGTCTCTTCCAGCTGCTACCCCCCAAAAGGCGCTTCAGGAGCCTTCAGACCAAAACCAGCAGGTTTAGGAACAGCTTCTTCCCCACAGCTGTTTCCCTACTGAACTCTGTCCCCCGCTGAACCCTCTCTGTCCTCCTCCCATACCACTACACACTCCTCCTCCCTCTTCATCGCTCCAAGTGACTATGACTGTGTAGGAAAATTAGTAATTGTGGCAGTGATCAGTTTAAGGACAGACATTGTGTGTAACTACATTAGTAGCCCATGGCATGTTTGGTATCCTTTGTATCCATATTTCATGGGGAACGTTGTGGTGATATCATAAATATCATATAGTTTAGGAAATAACAGTTACCATATATGTTGCAATATGTGCTCTTTTCACACACACACACACACACACACACACACACACACACACACACACACACACACACACACACACACACACACACACAAAACCCCCTTGGTTTGCAGGGGAAACTTTTCACCTTCCTGCTCCCACGGAACTCATTCTCGGGACTTAATTAACATACAGTACCTGAAGGTGAGATAGGCCTGCCATAAAGCACCATGGGGTCCACCCTGCCAAACAACACATTATTTCATCTCCATTTGGCATCCTGGTCACTATACATTTCAAAGAGCCTCAGGGGTATAAAAGGATATGCTTGGAAAAGAACATTATGCTTTTACCACTCTGCATCCGAGGTTCATGACGCTGACTGTAATCTTGTAAGTTATTCTTGCCTCTATTTTATTTATCTTTATCTCATATTAAATCCATTTGTTATTCTATTTCTAAATACTCTGTGCCTATGTTTGGTATTCTTATTATGAATAGCTTCTTAAACTAAAAGTGTATAATACATTAGACACGTTTAAGGTCAACCTCTGACAAGCCAAAGGTAAAGGCTAATACTTGCAAGTTTAAACAGAACCTCTGACAAGTAAGACAGGAAAGGCCTAGGCTTGCACATTGATAGAAACCTCTGAGCTAACAAAATAATGATTTAATAAAGAAGCTATACGAAAGTCTCTGTCGTAGGAACATCATTTTAATGAAAGCTTCGCTCGAAGCTGCTTAGGAGTAAATATCAGTAGAACACTGAGTGCTAACACTTCTAGCACTAACTAGAAGATTATTCTATTGGAGTCAGATAATCAATTAAATAGAGTCAGATATTTAAATCGTATATTAAAACACGCATTAACCTTCGCTGCACCTATTTCCGTCGTTGGTTATAGGAGAGCAGTGGGCTAAGTAATTAACGTTATATATTTTAGCCCTACAACTGTACTCATCTATCATTCATTGTATAGCATTTTGTTATAGTATGTTCATAGCGCTTTCTCTACTACTGTATACATATGCATAGCACTCTGTATATCTGTTCTCCATACATCTGTATATATATATATATATATATATATATATATATATATATATATATATATATATATATATATATATATATATATATATATATATATATATATATAAAACCTGGATATAATCTTCTAATGTTTACAATAATCTTAAAAAGAGAAATATTAAATAATATTGCCTATATTCAAGATATTATTTATTTAGCTATTTATTTTATTTATTTATTTATTTTCAGTTCAGCTAAACTTCCATGCCACCGGTTTTACTTGTTAATTTCTTTAATTAACTCCTGGATTGTTTTTTACTCCATTATTTCTTGCGATTGTCCTATTATTAACATTAAATGAGATGCATTTTTGTATGATGTCAGTGTGGAATCTGTGTTGCACTTTGTACAGATTTCATGGCCTCATTTGTATGACCCTGACTTCTGCTAAAGACACAAGAAATTTCATTAAAGGTTTAACAAATACATGAGTTTTAGCATTATTCTGAAAGTTTCAAAAGTGAAAAAGGAGTGTTTTGTCACTAGTAAGTGACATTTCAAAAAGGTTGTGGGTTGGTCAGTGATTGGGTGCAGGGCTTGCTTTATTCATCTATCTCTGTGTTAGGGTTTGTTACGACACCAGGTGTGTTTAAGGACGAGGGAGTCAGAATGCATGCGCTCGGGAGACGTCAGATAATGCCACAGAGTTTATTAACAAAAACACAGGACGAAAGTCCACTGAGGGAAAAAAAATAGAATCCTGAGCAGGCATTTTAAATGTGGCGTGGCGTGGCGTGGCGTGGCGTGCCCTCACTTTCCCCGCTGCATCCATTTTTAGGCGGAGTATTCTGTCACGACACCAGGTGTGTGGAAGGACGAGGGAGTCAGGATGCATGTGCAGGGGAGACGTCAAATAATGCCACAGAGTTTATTAACAAAAACACAGGATCCCATACAAAGAAAACAACGACAAACGATAATCCAGGCAGAAATCAAAAAGAGCAGTATTCCAGAAAAAAGGTAGTAATCCACAGAGTAGGAAAACACTCGGCTACGAAAACTAGGGCAATACAGAGCTACGGAAACTCTTTCCCTATCATAACTTTAACCTACTTAAATAAATATATAGAAACTCACAAATACGCGCATACAATATCAATACTCCGCGCCGAAGCGGAAGTGGAGCGGCGTATTTAAACACATAGAAAAATCAAATACCAAATAAAAGACACCTGGCTGGACACAATCACATTAAACGGAGAACCAATGATGAAACGGGGGCAGAGACGAAATGCAACACAAAAACAAAAGCACATGGGGAAACACAGGAGGCGGAGACATGACGTGAATTTGTAAACACAAAAGCACATGGTAAAGCTAAACAAATGTGAGTCTTTGAATGGCGCTGGAATGCGCTCCTGTGGAATGCAGAAGTAGGCTACGCTCCATTTGTAGTGTAGCGAGAGCAGGAAAACCTAACAGAGCCCCCCCCCCTAAGGCTCGGCTCCTGAAGCACCGCAAGTTCCATCCACTCTGGCGGACCTGGGCCTCTGGGCAGGATCCTAACCTCTGCCCTCCAGGACCTGAGGCTGGTGATGTCCAGTGTCCCGAAACCAGAGCAGAGCATGTCGGGTCCTTCCTTCAGCCCTGGACGAGAACTTGGACGAGAACTTGGAGTGGTGCTTGACCTGGTGCTTGACCTGGTGCTTAGCTTGAAGCTTGGCCTGGCACCTGAATCGGAGACAGACTTGGAGACTGACTTGGAGACAGACTTGGAGACAGACCTCGAGACAGACCTCGAGACAGACCTCGAGACAGACTTAGAAACAGACCTCGAGACAGACTTGGAAACTGGACAGAGAACTAGGTTAGACCCAGAACCATAAACAAAATCAAAAACTTGGTTGGAAATAGAGCTGAAAACTAAATTAGAGACAGGGCTGGAAACAAAGCTGGAAATTAAATTAGAGACAGGGCTCGAGACAGGGCTGGAAACAGAGATGGTAATTAAATTTGAGATAGGGCTGGAGACAGTGCTGGAAATTAAATTGGAGACAGATTCTGAAACTGGACTGGAAGCTGAGCTAGGAAAGTAATTGGAGACAGAGGAGGAGACAGAGGAGAGGGCTGGGTCAGAAACGGAGATGGGAACGGAGCTGGAAACGGAGGCGGGAATTAAATCAGCAACCGAACTGAGAATGAGGGCAAAAACATAACCAGAAATTAAACCAATATAGCTAGCAACTAAATCAGGAACAGGACTGGAAACAAAGTTAGAACCTGAACTAGAAAGTGGATTTGCAACAAAACTAGCAACTGGACTGAGAACTAAGCTAGAAATAGAACTGGAAATGAAATTAGAAACCTGACTGAAAACAGGGCTAGAAACAGGATCGAAAACTGGAGCAGAAACTGAGATGGAACTGGAACTAGAAACCAGACAGGAGACAGAGGTTGAGACAGAGGTGGAGGTAACAGGATTGTGTATGGAACTGGAACCCTGGCCAGAAACAGAACTGTCAACAAAATCTAAAACTTGACTGGGAACAGAACTGGCAACAGAACTAGAAATGAAATTCGAAACCTGACTGGAGAGACAGCTGGAAACAGGGCTGGAAACCTGACTGGGAACTGGATCAGAAATTGGCCTTGGAATAGGGCAGAAACCTGGACATGAACTAGAACTAGGGCCGGAACCTGAACCTGGACTTAGAAATGGACTAGAACTAGGACAGGAACCTGGAGATGGACTTGGACATGGACTAGAACTAGGGCAGGAACCTGGACATGGACTTGGACATGGACGAGGACTAGGGCAGGAACCTGGACATGGACTGGGACATGGACTATGACTCGGACAGGAACCTGAACATGGACTCAATTTCGCGCTAAAACATGGGCTAGAACGTGGAACAGAGGTCATCCCGTGGACCTCAGACATGGACTGGGCTTGAAAAGAGGTCATTCCGTGGACCTCTGACATGGACTCAGCTTCGGAGGAGGTCATCTCGTGGACCTCTGACATGGACAGGGCAGGAGTGGAGGTTTCTTATCGAACCTCTGACATGAACATGGCTTGGGTGGAGGTCTCCTCATTGACCTCCGGTATAAGCAGGACAGGAGAGGCGGTTTCCTCTTGAACCTCAGGCATGAACAGGACAGGTGTGGAGGTTTTTTTCTTGAACCTCCTTCAGCTCAGCTGAAGGGACCTCCTGCTGGGTCTCTGGCTGGAGCTTGGGCTGGAGGTTGCCTCATTAATCTCCAGGGGCAGCTCCGCTGTGGAGACCTCCTGCTGGGCCTCCGGCTGGAGCTCGGGGCTGGAGCTCGCCACGTTAACCTCCAGGGGCAGCTCTGTGGTGGAGACTTACTGCTGGGTCTCCAGCTGGAGCTCGGGGCTGGAGATTGCCATGTTTACCTCCAGGTGTAGCTCTGTGGAGGAGACTTCCTGCTGGGTCTCCGGCTGGAGCTCGGGCCTGGAGGTTGCCACGTTTACCTCCAAGTGCAGCTCCGTGGAGGAGCCCTCCTGCTGGGTTTCCGGCTGGAGCTCTGGGATGGAGGTTGCCATGTTAACCTCCAGGTGGCGCTCCGCTGGGGAGACCTCCTGCTGGGCCTCTGGCTGGAGCTCTGAGGGTGCCCGCCTGTGGGGCCGCTTATGCACCCGCCAGCTGCCCTTAAAACAGCCTTGGGAGCAGATGTAGCTGCTCCTTACTCATTGTTCCTTGCAGGTGGGGCACTGCAGGATGGCTGGTCGGGTGCATCCCTTGGTGGCACACTCCTGGGTAAGGGGATGAGAGGTGCAGGCAGCCATGTTAGCCCGCTCACTCTCATAAAAATCCACAAAAGTTTGGATAGGTCGTTCGCCCACACAGTCCTTCCCCAAAAAAGTCCTGAGGTCGGGTTGGAAGTATGGGCTCCTGAACACCTGGACCAGTAGATCCACAAAGCCCGAAACTGTTTTGAGCTGCGTGGATCTACTGGCAAGGTGAAGCTCCGCACATTGGCGAGCGGAGCCGACCAAATGAGAGAGGAGGAACCCCAACCACTCTTCTTCGTCGGGTTTGGGGTCCTCCAAACTCAAAAAATAAAGTTGCGCCTGCAACAAAAAGCATTGTGGCCATAGTGGCAAAGCTTTAATCGTCCGGGGGATGGACGAAAGTCCACTGAGGAAAAAAAAATAGAATCCTGAGCAGGCGTGGCGTGGCATTCCCTCACTTTCCCCACTGCATCCATTTTTAGCGGAGTATTCTGTTACGACACCAGTTGTGTGGAAGGACGAGGGAGTCAGGATGCATGTGCAGGGGAGACGTCAGATAATGCCATAGAGTTTATTAACAAAAACACAGGATCCCATAAAAAGAAAACAACGACAAACCATAATCCAGGCAGAAATCAAAAGGAGCAGTAATCCAGAAAAAAGGTAGTAATCCACAGAGTAGGAAAACACTCGGCTATGAAAACTAGGGCAATACAGAGCTACGGAAACTCTTTCCCTATCATAACTTTAACCTACTTAAATAAATATATACAAACTCACAAATACACGCATACAATATCAATACTCCATGCCGAAGCGGAAGCGGAGCGGCGTATTTAAACACATAGAAAAATCAAATACCAAATAAAAGACACCTGGACACAATTACATTAGAACCAATGATGAAACGGGGGCAGAGACACGACGCAACACGAAAACGAAAGCACATGGGGAAACACAGGAGGCGGAGACATGACGTGAATTTGTAAACACAAAAGCACATGGTAAAGCTAAACAAAACGTGAGTCTTTGAATGGTGCTGGAATGCGCTCCTGTGGAATGCGGAAGTAGGCTACGCTCCATTTGCAGCATAGCGAGAGCGGGAAAACCTAACAGGGTTAAATGACATGGAAATCATACTGAGTAATAAGGGATTATTGTAATTATGAATTTAATTATTATTTTCATATTTATGATTGGACTATGATAGAGGATCAGATAGTGGTGGGAGGTTTAGAAGTATAAGTGAAAAAACAGTGAATGCAGTGGAGGTTATAAAATCAGCAGTAAAATTACTGATGTATTGCTCTTAATATACAACCTGTTGCAAAACTGGCTTCAGACATTTTTAAGGTGTTTTTTTTGTTGTTGTTGTTGTTGCTTTAAATTCTTTTTCTTTTCTTTTCTTTCCTTTTATTTATTTATTTTTTATTATTTATTTATTTTATTTTTTTTACTTTGTTTTCCTGAATGTGGTGTCCAGAACCCTGGAAGTAGTATTCAGTCTCAACTTCTCAGTTCACTCCAACCTCAATTTACAACCATCATTCCTTCATTGGGTGTTTTTTTTTTTTTTTTTGTTCCTTATAGCTTAAATACAATATCATGGAAAATTTTGACCATCAGATTATTATAAACATATAATACCAATTAAAACTATCAAATAGATTTTATGTACACAAAATATTAGGCTTAGTGTGTATAGCCATTTTATTGCATTGGTTTAGAAAGAGACATTTTCTTTTATAATTCAGTAACTTTAGTAAATTTCACCTCACCTCAGTGCACCATCACTTTCAAGCAAAAATGAAGGTGGGAAAGAAACAACACAGGCTGTGTTGTCCAGCTGGGTTATACAGCTAATTGGGAGAGTCTGTTAGTTATGATTCAAAGCCTGCAGTACATCTTACCAGATGCTAGAAGGTAGAAGAGCCTGTGAATAGAAATGTTGGTTATTCTGCTGGAGGTAGATTTCTGATAAGGGGGTTAGTGATGGACCAGTGAAACTATGGATGTCTTTGTTTTAATGTATTAAATATCCCTTGTGATAGCTTTGAATTATTCAGCCTCCTGAGACAACATAGGCATAGATGGGCTTTCATAACCATGAAGGATAGGTTGGTGGTTCATTTGTCTTCTTCTACTTCTTTTCCTTTCGGCTGTTCCCTTCAGGGATCGCCACAGTGAATCATCTGCCTCCATCTAGCCCTAACCCCTGCATCCTCTTCTCTCAGAACGACTACCTTCATGTCCTCCTTCACTACATCCATAAACCTCCTCTTTGGTCTTCCTCTGGGACTCCTGCCTGGCAGCTCTAACCTCAGCATCCTTTTCCCGATATATTCACTCTCCCTCCTCTGAACATGTCCAAACCATCTCAACCTGGCCTCTCTTACTTTGTCTCCAAAACATCTCACATGTGCTGTCCCCCTGATGTACTCGTTCCTGATCTCATCCATCCTCGTCACTCCCAAAGAGAACCTCAACATCTTTAGCTCTGCTACCTCTAACTCTTCCTCCTGTCTTTTCCTCATACAAACCATACAACATCGCTGGTCTCACTACTGTCCTGTACACCTTTCCTTTCATTCTTGCTGGTACTCTTTTATCACACAACAGACCTGACACTTTTCTCCACCCATTCCAACCTGCCTGCACACGCTTCTTCACGTCTTTTCCACACTCCCCGTTGCTCTGGACTGTTGACCCTAAGTACTTAAAATCCTGCACCTTCTTTATCTCTTCTCCCTGTAACCTCACTGTTCCACTTGGATCCCTCTCATTCACCCACATGTATTCTGTCTTGCTGCGACTATCCTTCCTTCCTCTTCTCTCCAGAGCAAACCTCCACCTCTCTAGACTTTCAGGTGGAGACCTGCTCCCTGCTCTCACTACAGATCACAATGTCATCCGCAAACATCATAGTCCATGGATGACCTGTCTGACCTCATCTGTCAGCCTGTCCATCACCACCGCAAACAAGAAGGGGCTCAGAGCTGATCCTTGATGCAGTCCCACCTTCACCGTGAACTCCTCTGTCACACCTACCGCACACCTTACCATTGTCCTACTGCTCTCATACATATCCTGCACCACTCTAACATACGTCTCTGCCACTCCAGACCTCCTCATACAATACCACAGCTCCTCTCTTGGCACCCTGTCATACTCTTTCTCTAAATCTACAAAGACACAATGCAGCTCTTTCTGACCCTCTCTGTACTTCTCCATCAACATTCTCAAAGCAAATATTGCATCTGTAGTGCTCTTTCTTGGCATGAAACCATACTGCTGCTCACAAATGCTCACTTCTCCCCTTAGCCTTGCTTCCACTACTCTTTCCCACAACTTCATTGTATGGTTCATCAGCTTAATACCTCTGTAGTTTCCACAACTCTGCACATCTCCCTTGTTCTTAAAAATCGGCACCAAAACACTTCTTCTCCATTCCTCGGGCATCCTCTCACTCTCTAAGACCTCGTTGAACAACCTAGTTAAAAACTCTACTGCCATGTCTCCTAGACACTTCCATACCTCCACTGGTATGTCATCAGGACCAACCGCCTTTGCTCTCTTCATCCTCTTCAAAGCTCTCCTAACTTCACCATTGCTAATCCTTTCTACTTCCTGCTCAACAATATTTGCCTCTATTACTCTTCTCTCTCTGTCATTTTCCTCATTCATCAGTTCCTCAAAGTACTCCTTCCATCTTTCCCTCACCCTCCTGTCACCTGTCAACACATTTCCATCTCTATCTTTAATCACTCTAACCTGCTGCACATCCTTACCATCTCTATCCCTCTGCCTCGTCAACCGATACAAATCCCTCTCACCTTCCTATCTAACCTTGCATACATGTCCTCATAAGCTTTCTGTTTGGCCTTTGCCACGTCTATCTTAACCTCATGCTGCATCTCCCTATATTCCTGTCTACTTTCCTCCATCCTCTCACTGTCCCACTTCTTCCTAGCTAACCTCTTCTTCTGGATACTCTCCTGAACTTCCTCATTCCACCACCAAGTCTCCTTGTCTTCTATCCTCCTTCCAGATGACACACCTAGCACCTTCCTACCTGTCTCCCTGATCACTTTGGCTGTAGTAGTCCAGACATCTGGAAGCACCTCCTGACCACCTAAAGCCTGTCTCAACTCCTCCCTGAAAACCGCACAGCACTCTTCCTTTTCCAACTTCCACCACTTTGTCTTCTGTTCTGCCTTTGCTCTCTTCATCTTCCTCACCACCAGAGTCATCTTACACACCACCATCCTATGCTGTCTAGCTACACTCTCTCCTACCACTACTTTGCAATCGCTAATCTCCATCAGATTACAGTGTCTACATAAGATATAGTCCACCTGTGTGCTCCTGCCACCACTCTTATATGTCACCCTGTGTTCCTGCCTCTTCTGAAAGTACATGTTCACCACAGCCATCTCCATACTTTTAGCAAAGTCTACCAACCTCTGTCCTTCTGGGTTCCTTACCTGAAGACCAAACCTGCCCATCACTTTCTCATCCCCACTATTCCCTTCACCAATATGTCCATTAAAGTCTGCCCCTATCACCACTCTCTCACCTCTGGGAACACTCTGCATCACTTCCTCAAGCTCGCTCCAGAATCTGTCTTTCTCCTCTTGCTCACAACCTACTTGTGGAGCGTAAGCACCAACAACATTCAACATCACACCTTCAATTTCCAGCTTCAGACTCATCTGACACTCTCTTTACTTCCAGAACATTCTTCACAAACTCCTCCTTCAGGATCACTCCTACTCCATTTCTCTTCATGTCCACCCCATGATAAAACAGTTTAAACCCTGCTAAAATGCTTCTAACCTTGCTCCCTTTCCACCTGGTCTCCTGGACACACAGAATGTCGACTTTCCTCCTCTGCATCATATCTATCAGCTCTCTGCCTTTACCTGTCATCGTACCAACATTCAAAGTCCCTACTTTCAGTCCCAAACTCCTGCCTTTCCTCTTCTCTCTCTGACACGCCTTCCTCCTCTAACACACCTTCCTCCTCTCCTTCTTCGACCAACAGTAGCCCAATTTCCACCAGTGCACTGTAGGTCAACGGCACCGATGGCGGTCGTTGTTAACCCGAGCCCCGACCGATCCGGTATGGAAGTCATGTTAGTGATTCGCATATTGAATTTGGCAAATGTTTTACGTCGGATGCCCTTCCTGACACAACCCTCTCTATTTATCCGGGCTTGGGACCAACACAAAAAGTACACTGGCCTGTGACCTCCTGTGGCTAGATTATTTTATTTATTTATTTTATTTATTAATAACTTTATTTATTCATTTACTGTATTGATTATTATTTTTGCTCCTGTAAAAGAAACAAGCAAAGTTACATATGGTACTTAAAAAAAAAAAAAAAAAAAAAAAAAAAAAAAAAAAAAAAAAATGGAACTGATGTACATTATAAAGTTTTCAGCTCTACTTATGAAAAAAAGGAGGGGACATAACAGATTTTAACAGAGATTATAGCCCATATCTAAGTCAAATCAAAGCCTACATCTAAATAAACATTCAAAATAGTAAACTCCTAAGTCTGGAGAATGTTTGGGCAAGTCAATGAAAAATAAGTCCTTTCATAAACATGTCATCAGGTGAAAAAACAGCACATACATCACTTAATCTTAGCCAGAAAACTGCCATTGGCTTTCTCTTTCTAGCAGCAAGAATTTGGAACCCAGCAGATTCTAACAGAAGCAATACGACATCACAAGGGCCACAGTCATGTGACTGGCACGGGAAAGAACACAATGATGTAAGCCCAGTCCTGACAGTTCCAAGACAGCTTTAACAGTGAGTGAGTGGGGGAAATAGTGGCTACTTCAAGAAGTGATTGTGAAACTAGACAGATTATTTATTTATTTATTTATTTATTAATTAATTTATTTATTAATAAAACTCATAATAAAATAAATAAATGTATTTACTATTATTTTTGCTCCTGTAGAACAAACAAGCAAAGTTAAAAAAAAAAAAGCCCAAATAGCCAAAAAAGACGTGCGTTGGTGTTGTCTTTAAAACAACACCACGCTTTGAAACTTCTCTCTTCACACTCTCTTCTTCAGCTTCACTTATTTCATCTTCACTTCTACACTCTTCCGGTTTCTCTCCCCCGGGGCCATGTGACCCGGGAAGAGGAAGCCAGGATCTCTCTCTCCCGGACAAAAGATGCAACCGCCTCACGGCCCATGCCTTTTCAAACGGCACGACGAACCAGCGAACTCTACACGACCTCGCGCGAACTTTCATACCAAAGCCATGCAAGTATAGTTAATGGATCTATATCTGCGTTTAAGATTCTACCCCTGTTTACAGGAGATTTAAGTTCGTTGCTGGTTTTGAAAAAGGCTAATTAGTTGTGTTTTTGTCTGCCCTTCCTTTTTATTTCATTACTTTCTCTCTATACCTTTTCTTTCCTTGTATATAGATGTACATATGTATGTTTTCCTAATAGTTAGTCGTGTGTATCCATAGTTACATCTAGTTATTAAAATCTATTATCCCACGCTTGATTTGTCCCTGTTTGGTCACGTGTTCCTGTTTCAGTCAATTCTACGCTGCATAAGATCTCGGTTACGCGCTCTAATCTTTAATAACAAACTTCGTTGGTTAATCCTTCGTGGCCAGAAGGATAAACTCCCTCTTTAGAGTTCATAATTCCAAACTAGACTACAGCTAATCCTAAAAGCTGATCTAGACCACATACATAGTCATAATTAATTATAATCCGTTGTAGTTAATTATCTATATGTATATGTGCACATACACGAATTCCCTTTCATGGCTGATGGTATATTTATGACTGGTCACAACACGTGTTGATTAGATATATAGATATATTTCACGCCATTCGAGCTAATTCCATATATAAATTGGAGAATACATTTAAACGTGTTAAACATCTTTTAATTCTTTACATAAACTGTAACTGGTGGAGAATATTTTTAAACGTTGCAGATTCATTCGAGTTACTACACATTCTGGTAGATAATGCGGGAACGCTTTAAAACTCGTCTCCTTTAAAAAGGTGCTTCGAATCCACGCGTGCGCTTCTGTTTCGTTTTTCATGTTTAAAGTTGATCCATTACATTATTCTGTTGGAAAAGAATAATGCTAGTAATGATTGATTCGTTACATTATTATTATTTTTGCTCCTGTAGAAGAAACAAGCAAAGTTACATATGGTACTTATGGACAGAGACATAAGTTCAAACTAAACTAAGGTAAGGTTAATACTCCGAGCCGAAGTGGAAACGGAGCGGCGTATTTAAACACATAGAAATCACATGCGCAATCAATGACACCTGAAACCCATGATGTTACATTATACTGTAATTGAATTAGAGATGAATTTATTATTATATAATTTCATAGTGCTGTATTGTGTTGAACCTTTTGTCACTTTTTCATGATTGTGTGTTACATTTTTGTGCTTTGTGAGGCCGCAGCGGTTCGACATCATTGTCAGTCTGGTACTCTGGAGCCTCTTCTATCTTACAAGGAAAAGAACACAGCCAACTTTTCTCTTGGTTCGTAAATAAAGTCATAAATCTTCAGAAAGGTGTTGGTGCGGTATCTGGGTCACGGCACCAATTTGTTAGAAATTGACCTTTGAGAATCAGTCGCTGCTGCTGCTGTGGATTGTGTCCTAAAGATCACACTCATGAAAAACAGCTTATAATTCATATTTCAGTGGTTCTGACAAAGTGTACACTGTTAAACGTGAGTAAAATATAACTGAATTAAATTATATGTTGAAAATGTAAATGTTCCTGCAGCACCCTGCTGTGAGATCAGACGTAATCACTGAAAATGATGAAACAGTGTGTGTTTAAAGGGCCATTTTCACCTCCTGACGTGTTCACATCCTGAAGTCTGAGTCACCAAAGGATCACTGAACACCTGTGACCTTCATCATCTGCCCCCCTGTCCCCAATCACACCACTGTTGATATTGAACAGGAGAAGTGTCCTGCTCGGGTTAATGCCTCCTGTTTCTCTTTACAATATTACACTTTAAACTAAAGACAGCTTTACGCTCTGATGTCACTGTCATATAACGCTATCATCACTGCATGTTCATTAAGAAAAAGTCACTTCCACATCAGACAGAAGTGTACGAGTGGCGACTTCACACACAGACGGCACACATGGTTATATACAGTATGTCTAATAACATGTTTTGCCCCGTAGCGATGTTTATAAAGGGTTAACAAAGTCACCGTTACGATTCCTCTATAATTACATGTACCTGATGCACTAACGCAGATCCTTTAGTTTGTTTGATTAACATTTTATTGGTTACCAGCTGCTATGGTGATAAACAGGATCAACCAATCAGGTTTCAGTATCTGATGTTCAGCGGATCTGATATAATGATATTAATCATTATAGGATAATATGGTGAGATTGTTAGACTTGTTGAAATTAATTCCTGTCTCCGCATCTGTACTGAGATGTTGTTTGAGGTGATAATTTCGTTTATTCCACAGAGCTGCTGAGTTCTGGACTGTGGTTGGTCAGAAGGTGTTGATTAATGTTCTAGAGCAGCAGCTCTGACAGTAGTGCAGCTGCACATCACAGGTTTATTTATAATTAATGCGCTCATTATGGTTTCTATAGTAACTCATTCACAGCGCCGCAGTGTGTGTTATTCACTAACTTGCTACAGCATTCTCATTTCTAGTGATTTTTTATTCGCACACTCTCCTAACCCCTAAACTGTAATTGGGACGTGGCCCGGTGGAACCTCTGAATGACAAGTGATGGGTCAGAATGAATATTTTATAATCTGGCGTCTGGGCGGGTATAAAGAGTCCCAGCGCCGGAGCACACGGAGCATTAACGTGATCTTCAGCACCATGACCAGCGTCTGCCTCGTCCTCATCAGCGCCACCTGCTGTCTGTCAGCTGTTCTCTCGTGCTGTGACGAGTTGCTCGAGCGGCGCGCCGTACACACGACCACACACACACACACACACACACACACACACACACACACACACACACACACACACACACACACACAAACACAGAGAGAACAATCTAACATTACACTTCCACACGTTACTCCTGCACTTGTACAAATCTTATTCATGAGCTTTGGTCTGTGGGATTTGGAAATTGTTCTTAAATTTCTGGACTGTGTTCTGAATTTTATTCTGAAGTTTATTTATGTTCTTTTTTGTTTGTTTTTAAGTTTTAAGTTAAATATCAACATCAAATGAGGATACCATATACAGCACTGTGCAAAAGTTTTAGACACCCTGTTTTTATTTTAGTACAAACTTTGTTATAGATGTTTTATTTTATAACGTCTACATTATCAAGTCAGTAAAAAAAACATTTTAGATTCCCAAACATTAGTTTTCCAGCACAAAATGAAATGTTACAGAAAAAATTTGTATGTCATTAAAGAAAGCAGCATATTACGTAAGAGACACTTTTCAGACAGTAAACACAATGAAGGCTGCTGGGTTTCACTGAAAAAATAAGAAGCGAGTGCGAAAGTCAAAGTGTCCAGAAGAACTGTGTCTGGTTCTGCAAGATGCTCAATAAAACTTACAGCGCATTTCCTTATAAAACTGCACAACATTGTACCGGAGACTATTTTTATTTTTATTTGTATTTTTTTGTCACACCAAATATTGCCTTTGTTTCATTTACTACTGTTTACTGCTCTTTACTGTATTTATTAAAATGTAGAAACATTTAATTTCATTATTTTGAAGGCATCTTTGCTCTACAGCATTTCTTTGCATGTGTCTAAAACTTTTGCACAGTACTGTATAAATGTATAAAGACAAAAATGTAAACAAATCAGTAATTAATTAAACTGAATGATTAATTGAGCTGAATGAAAAAAAAAATTATAAAATAAATTTAAAAAGCCAGATTAATTGAAAAAGTAAAATAAATCAGTGAATTGTTTGGGTGATTGTTTTGAATTCATATTTTAATAGAATTAATTAGAATTAATTAAACATAAACAACAAACAAAAAAAACATAAATGTTTCTGCGGTTCTCTGTGTGTGTTTCAGATCGAGGCTCTGCAGGCGGTTCTCACAAAATAACAGAACAAACAAAGTTCCCTTGGTCCCTAAATCCCTTCATTAGGGTGCAGAGCTCTGAGTGCACTACACTCTTATAAATAAAGGTTCCAATTAGAGAACCATCTGTTTATTGGTGCTTTAAAGAGCCCCGGAAATGGTTCTTCACAGCAGTGTTACAAGGAACCATGTTATTATAAGTTCTCTAAACAAAACCCTTAGTTAGTGCTTTAAAGAACCAAAGTAAGGTTCTTGACAGTGATGCCAGGAGAACTTTTTTCCGGTCCCATGAAGAACCTTATAGGGTTCACTTTAACCTGTTAAGGGATGAGACCTTGAAGAACCAATACACTGCACTGAAGAACATATAATGAACCTCTTTAATCTCCACAGAACCATACAGCACAACTCAAGAACCCAATACAATGAAAATTTGTTCTTGACAAGAAGAAGGTTCTTTGCAGAACCTATGGTGTTGTAAAGAACCATTGAAGAACCTTTATTTTCAAGAGTGTACATCATGTTACTCTGTCACTGCCTCACTTTTTTTTTTTTTTTAAATTTCCTGTTTCCTACAGTGTGATGTGGGTGAGCACTACGTAAGGGGGCGAGGGTGGACAACCCCCCGGGACCACCTGCGACTTCTTCATCATGAAGTGCCACTGAGGAAGAAAGCCCTGCACATCAAGTGTACTTCTGTGCTGTTTCCTTTAATGTGAAGTGTACACTCCTGCTGTGTTTTCATTACAGTGAAGTGTACACTATTGTAGTATTTTCATGGAGCGTCCAATGCTGTACTGTTTCCTTCTCCTCTTTAAGTAAAGTGTACATTTCTGTACTGTTTCCCTTAAAGTGAAGTGTACACTCCTGCTGTGTCCTAAACACTACTGTACTATTCTCATGATGGGTACACTGTAAATGATTTCTGTTGTTTTCACAGTATTATATTGTTTTTCTCAACAGTTTCTTGATGTATAAGATGCGTACAGTATGTTACTGTAGATATTGTTGTTTTCACAGTATTATTGAACCTGGAACGTGCTATGTCATCTGGTGAGGAATAAATCTTAATATTTTTAAGCATACAGGAATTCTAGTAGCATAACTTTATTGTTAGTTTAGAATAACTGACCGCGACTTTGATATTCAAGGTATTTAATTTACTCTCCACATTTTACTAATGTATAAGCTGTGTACAGTATGATACTGTAGAGTTCAGAAATGTTACTGTTTAAATACAGTAATATGAACTGAGCGCGAAAAACAACCACAAACTGCCATTTTGTGAAGGAAACTTCAGTTCTCTCAGCAGCTTTGAGAGAGCCTTTGCCTCGAGTCACTGTTTCTGTCTGTAAAGTTTTCATCATAAATATCTGGTTAGTGATGAATCTTTGTTTTCTGCAAACCAAAATGTCAGTAACAGCGTTAACGTTAGTTTAAAAGAACCGCGCCCGGCTTTGATGTTCTATAACGTCTGTCTGTAAGTTAAAAGAGGATTTCATTCATGTTAACAGCTTAAAATACTTGATTAGTAAATGGGATTTTATAAGGATAGATAGTATATGTAGCCTCCTAACGTCAGAATTAACTAATCGTTTGTTATTTAACCCTCTAAAGTTACATTTTTCAGTCGCTGTGGGGTCAGATATGCACAAGCTTTTACCTCTCATTTAAAGGTGTTGATAATGTGAGTTGGGTTTTTTTGATGATTAGTTGTATGTTTTGCCTCAGTGACTGATTTGTGCTTATTTATTGCAGGATAATCAGAAGTGCTGTCACCCTTTTCCCCTTCCATCACCACGCCCTCACCTGGCCTTCTTCCTCACCTGGCCTTCTTCCTCACCTGTCTTGTTTTCTATATTCTGCTGTTTTGTAAGTTTGTATTTTATCTGTTCAGGATCATTTTTGAAACATGTAAACTGTTTTTGTTCTCTTTACTTTTGCCACATCTGTCTGTTTACCAAGAAGAGTGTTGATCGAGTTTTTTTTTAAAGATATGTCTGAATTCAGTAATTTAATTATTAATTTTAGTAAGACTCGTACAGCTGTGCTCTGCCCGGCCTCATGCATTATTATGAAAGACATCTAAAACACACAGACAGCTCTGGCATTAAAAAACTGTTATTAATAAACAGCTCTGCAGGTGTCGCAGGCTCGGCACAAAACTTGATGTCACCTTAAACATTTCTTCTGTGTGGTTCAGGTTTTTAATTATTAATTTTAAATTGTTCATTGGTCTTGTTTTAAAACAGATTTTTATTGTTGTATTATATTGCATTATTATTATTATTATTATTATTATTATTATTATTATTATTATTATTATTATTATTATTACTAATGTGTTGTTTAAAAATACACAATAAACTTATTTTGTGCAGTTAAATCTTCAGTTGTCCTTTTTCCTATTTCCCATCAACAGTTTATATTTCTACATATTCTACAGGTTATACAGTAGCACTATAAATGAAATTAAAATAACGTCATAACTGTATATTACTATACAGTATTATTAAAAGTTATGGTATAATACTGTACTTCAAGAGGGTAAAAGTTACAGTAAAATGCTGTTTTCAGTTGTACAGTATATCTGTAGTTAGTGTTACAGTAATTTTACTGTTGTATCAAATACAGCAACTACTGGATAATTGTTGCCAGTAAGTTACTGTTAATTTGACAATATTTTTTTACAGTGTGTCCAAAAATCTAGATTAAATACTTATGATGTTAGAGATACTCAAAATTTATGTATTAAAGCATGGGCGTAGAATCCGTGGGGGACGGGGGGGGGGGGGGGGGGGGGGACGGGGGGGGGGGGCACCCCCGCACTTGAAAAAGGCCATGGCCAATTTGTGTATCTCTGATTTCTATTTTTTAAAAAACAATAACGATTGTCAGTATTGTCAACTCATAACAATACAACAACAGTCCAGGGTCATTCAGTCTTTCAGTCCAGAGAATGTGCCAGGTCCTTCAGCAAAGCCACTGCTCTTATTGTTTTAAAGTTCGTAGAAAACTCAATAGATTCAAAATACCTTTTCATTTCAAGTTTGAATTTTAAAAAAGAGGTTTGCATTTAGAAAATTTACATTTATGAATATGATATTTAGCTAACATGAAAATAAGGTTTATGAAATAAGTATCGCCTTTTTTTTTTACTTTCATGAAAACCAAAAATTACATTTCTATAAGTAAACTCAAAATTAGGATTAACATAACATTTGATAAAATCAAGAATGTCACACCAGAATGTTGTAGTGTAAGAGCAATTCCAGAATAAATGTAAAGAGGTTTCAGGGTTTTCTAAACAGAAAGACCAGTTGGTCTTTCTTAAGTCTTTTAAGAGAGCACTTATCCGGGTAAACTCTATGAATTAACTTGAATGCAATTTCCTTCATTTTGTTAGTAATTAAATATTTGTGAGGTAATGACCAAATTTTCTTCCACAGAATATCAGTTACAAAACCATTCCAGTAAGAGATTACATAAGGCACAGAAATAGACTCCATCTGAAACAAAACTCTGATTTTCTTATTGTTTTTTGACTTCGATGAAGAAAGGAACTGTTTTCCAACAAATGTTTTACAAAGATCCACTGAGTGATAGGAGATTGGAAAGGAAAGACCTCTAAAAAGCATGAGAACTCCATGTGGCACTGCATCAGCAACAACTGCAAACTCTTTTGGACTAACAGGAATTCCATGCTTAACTAAAAACTCACAGTAATTACAGATTGAACCATTTTGATTGGTTTAAAATGATATTATTTTTGTCTCAACTTTTCAATTTAAAAAAAAAAAAGTGATTTGTGTTTATACATTAGATTCTTATTATTCCAGATTAGAAATGAGTGAGGTGTAAAATTGTGTTTAAAAATGAGGGACCAAGCTAATAACATTTACCTATGAAAAAGAGATAATTTGACAGGGTTTTTCATGATGTTATAGTTACAGATTTATAAGAAACTTAAACCGCCTAGTTTGGAAAAAACAACATTAGGGATCAGATTCCATATAGCTGAGGGCTTATTGATACAGTTTTTTATCCAATTTATTTTAAAGGTGTTGTTTAAAGTGGTGAAATCAAGAAAGTTTAAACCCCCTTTCTCAATTGTGTTCATAAGTACAGATTTTCTAATAAAATGAGTTTTATTCTTCCAAACAGAGTTGAGAAGCATTGTATCATTTTTTATTTATTTTTTTATTTATTTATTTATTTTTTTTAAAGAATGGCAGTGTCAACATTCAAAGAGAGAGCAGCATATGTTAACCCTGACTGACCTTCAGCTTTGGCCAGTAAGATTCTTCCCTTCAATGAGAGATCACGCTGGAGCCACATATTCAGTTTTTTCTAAGTACTCTTAATTAGTGGATTAAAATTTAAGGAGCGTCTTTCTAATTCATTTTTTTGTTATAACAACACCTAAATAAGTTACCTGATCTTTGATTTGAATATTACAAATTTCTGACAAATTACAATCTTTGATGGACATCAATTCACACTTTGAGAAGTTCAAGAACAGGCCTGACGCTTTGGAGAATTGCTGGATATATTTTAGTGCTAAAGGAACTTGGTTAGCATCTTACAAAAAAAGTGTGGTATCATCAGCCAGTTGACTGATGAGTATCTGTTTGTCAGCGATAGAGATACCATGAAGACCACTATTAGAAATATAAGGAGCGAATATCTGGGAAACTAGTAAAAATAAATAAGGGGATAATGGACGCCCTTGCCTAATGCCACGTGACAAGTAAAATCTAGGAGAAGTACCACATTTTAATTTAATTGTGCTACTACAGTTATTATATAGAGTTCTTACAGCCTTACAAAAATATTCACCAAAACCAATTTTTTCTACTGATTTAAATATAAATTTATGTTCAACTGAATCAAAAGCTTTATAAAAATCCAGGAAAAGAATAAAATTATTATGTTCCAGCAAATCACTATAATCCAATAAGTCTAAAACTAATCTAATATTATTTATTATATGTCGGTCTCTCATAAATCTAGACTGAGTTTCATCTATAACGTTATCCAAACAATCTTTAAAATTTTCGGCATAATATTTGCTAAAAGACTTATAGTCATTGTTAAGGAGTGTGATGGGCCGCCAATTGTCTAAGTTGGTAAGATCTTTCTTAGGTTTAGGAAGTAACGTTATGATACCTTGCATCAGTGTAGGAGGTAAAGCCTCTTTTTCAATACTTTCTCTAAAAACCTGAGTTAAAAAGGGAGTAAGTTCATCAGCAAATAATTTGTACAGCTCAGCTGTAAGTCCATCACACCCTGGAGATTTATCGTTTTTTCAAACTCTTAATAGCTCTGTGCACTTCTTCAGGAGTAATAATGCTATCACAAAACTTTCTGTCGCTTTCAGATATAACCTTAACATAATTAACTCTAGAAATGAGGACACTATCTGTTCTGAATAATTCGAACTATAAAGATTTTTATAAAAACTGACACTGTTTGCTATTTCCTTTGGATCTTTAACAATTTTGCCATCAACACATAGTTGTTCAACTGTTGAGAGAGTAAAATTATGCTTTTCAAGTTTAAAAAAATATGCAGAATTGAGTTCTCCCTCTTCGAGACATTTTTTCCTGGATCTTATATAAGCCCCCCCTAGCCTTTGATAAGTATGATTCGTCCAATTTCATTTGCAAATCTGTAATTTCAAGTTTTTCCCCCGGAGACATGCAGTCAAAATTATTAGATTGAGATAATTTCAGGATTAGGCTGTCTTCAAGAACCCTTCTTTTTTGGCTAAAGGTGCTCCGACTTTTCTTAAATAAACACCTATCTCAAACTTAAGAAGTTCCCAGTTGATACTAAAAGAATTTTGAAATGTGGCTGTTTTCCAGTAGCTAGCAATCAATTCTTTAATTTTCACCTTTACATCTGGTAATTCTAACAGTGAACTTTGTTTCCACAAAGAAGCTCTGCACTGGCCTGTTACATAATCTGCCATTAAAGGGGTATTAATAAAGATAGTTTTGTGGTCAGTCAATGGAGTACATTGAATGGCGACATCCAGATCAAAATTTGACATACATTTTGATATCAATACGAGATTGTCTTGATCAAATTTGTTTCTCAAAACGCTTACACCAGCTGAGTGTTCGGTGCCATGTGAACTCCAAATATCGTTACCCCACTGAGATTTCCACCATTTGTAATCATCAATAGTCGAATGACATTCCTGAAAAAAACAGAAATCTGATTTGTGTGTTTTTAGCAAACAAAAAAAGAGCTTTTCGTTTGACACTGTCCCTGATATTAATGACAATGACATGAAGGATATTAATGACAATGACATGAAGGATATTAATGACAATGACATGAACCTACAATATAGAAAAGAAACAAGAAACAAGAGAAGAACAGAACTAAGTTTGAGTAAATGAGTGAACCAAAAGAGTAAACATGTTCAAATCACTCTCCTCCAAAAAGAGCAAACCACAACAACATCTCAGCCGTGAATAAGGTCCAGACTGCAGGATCTTTAAATAAAGATGCATTAGTTTTCAATCGTTTCAGTTCCTTTAAAATGTCTTTATAAACAATGTCATAGAGATGAAAATTTGATTCATAGTCATTTTAGCTCTGGTTTTCCACAGCTTCGATTTTAGTCAAACATATAACGAACCAAATGTTCGGTTTTAGTACGTTTTCCTTTAAAAATACCATAAAAGACCGAATTCACATTAATTTCTTCAACAAGGCCAATATTTTTTAATTCATCCCATGTTTCTCTCGAACGATAACATTCTAGAAGGAAATGTTCAAGTTTTTCAACTTCATCACAGTCAGGCATAGAACACTTACTTGTTTTAACATAACAACTCCATTTAACTACCGCTCTCACTGGTAGTCTTCTTACGGCAATTAACCATGTTGTGTCTCTAAGATGTTCAGACAGACTTTTATTTTGTAGATTTTTTAAACATTCCGCATTTTGAGCTTTCTCTAAATTTCTAAAGGCCACAGAGTTGCCATGAACTTGGTCAGCGATTAAAAAGTATTCAAATCTTTATATTTGTTTGTGAAATCAGAGAACATCAGTTTATAATATGGTACAGTTTTTCTATTATGTCCTCTTTTTGATTTCCAATTAGAGATGTCTCCTATCCATTCAACTTGTCTAGCGATACCGTTCGCAATGATTTTACACGCCGCTATTTTGGTTTTTAATGACATGTCGAAAGCTCCGAGGCCTCCTAGTTCTCTTCTTTTAAAAAGTAACTCTGGTTTTGTAACTTCTCTAGTTGTGTCCCATATAAAATTACAACATATTTTATTACATTTTCTCACCCACACATCTGTTGGGGGTAAAATACATGATAGAAATAATATTTTAGACAATATAAAAGTTTTAATAATATTAATTCTGGATTTATAGCTTAAGTTGCATGATTTCCATTTACAAATTTCGTCTTGTATTATTTCTTCTTTTTTTGACCAATTATGATCAACACTACCATTATTATCTATATATGTTCCTAAAACTTTTAATTGTTGTACTTCTGGAATATCAATTGGAAATATGTTCTTTACATTTCCAATCCAAACACATTCAGTTTTTCTTCCTTGGACTTCACAAAAACAGTTATATCGTCGGCATAAGCAGAGATAACAACTCTCTTTTCCCCTAATTTAATGCCTGTGAGTCTAGGGTCATTTTGGATTCTGTGTATTAGAGGGTTTATGGCTAAAACGTACAGGGCCGCACTAAGAGGGCAACCCTGCTTTACACCGCGCATAATTTCAAAAGGTTCAGTCAGACAACCGTTAACATTCACTTCAACTGTTGATTTCACATATAAGCATTGAATCATGTTTACAAAGTTTTCAGGGAATCGATACATTTTTAAAACTTCCCACAAAAAATTCCTCGAAATGTAATCAAAAGCTTTTTTTTTGGTCCAAGGCAACAATATAAAAGCTTTCACCATCTTTATCAAAGACTATTACCATTAAAATATTTAAATTATTCCACATAAGTCTTCCCTTGATTGCACATGATATTCTTTGGATATTATAATGTCTAAAAATTCATTCAGTCTATTCATGATCATTTTTGCAAGAATTTTATAGTCGACATTCATCAGGGTGAGAATCAGGGTCTCCAGTTGTTAATGTCATGCGTCACCTTTATATTTAATAGAGATAAAACTCCTTCATTAAAAGAATCATGCATATAACCTCTGGCAATTCCATCGTTATAGGTATGTGTTAGTAACTGGGCTAAATCTAGGGTACATGCATGTTAAAATCAGACGGGAGGCCATCTCTCCCTGGAGACTTTTTTAAATTTAGTTGTCTGATAGCGTTAACAACTTCCACTTCTTTAATTTCATCACCTAAATTTTTAGAAGGTGGATCGATATTTTGTTTTACATTCAAGAAAGTTTTTAAAAGGTCGTCATCTATTTCGATAGATTTATACATACTTATACAAAGGTTCCGAATAGCATCTCTAACTTCTTTAGGATCTTTAACTATAATGCCATTATCTATTTTAATAGATTCGATAAACTGACTTTCTTTCCTTTTATTAAATATAGAAATTGCTTTCCAGCGGGTTTGGAGCGGGTTTAAAAAGAAAAAAAAGAAAGAAAAAATGGAAAGTATTCACACACACACACACACACACACACACACACACACACACACACACACACACACACACACAAAAAAAAAACCCCAAAGTGTTCAAGCTTACGAGTTATCTGTGGAGAAAGATGAGTAAATATTCAATACTGAATTATGGTTTTAAATTTCTTGTTATTTTTTTCATTTTCACTTTACATACCACGTTCAAATACCTTTAATTATTATTAATAATATTATTTATCTTACATAAGGAAGAAATGCTGTGTTGGATTATATAATCTGTGATTTAAAATTAAGTTATTTATTAATTACTGATTTATTCTTTGACCCACTGTTTTAGCATCTGCAGTTTTCTAAGTGCTCCGTTTGTCTCAGAACGTCGAATCAAAGTGTTGATGAAATATTAATATCTCTCTCTCTCTCTCTCTCTCTCCCTCTCTCTCTCTCTCTCTCTCTCTCTCTCTCTCTCTCTCTCTCTCTCTCTCTGCGCATGCGTGAGTGAGTGTGTGAGTGTGGACGGAGCGTGCGAGTGAAAACTCTATCTTTTGCTATCTTTTTGTGTTGTTTTGTGTTGTATAGTGTGGGTGAGTGGTGAGTAGTGCGTTTTTCTGTGTGTGAGAGAGTGTGTGTGTGTGTGTGTGGGTGTGCGTTTGAGTGTGTGCAAGACGTTTAAAATTTAACCCGGAGGCACGGGTTTAAAGTGTTAGTGACGGCCGCGTGCTCAGTAGAGGAATTCGCTGCAGCGGTCGCTAAATTAATCGGGGCAAAGAGCATTATGACCTCCGCGCGGATGAATAAGGCGGTGGTCATGTTTGTGGATGAAGTTCACAGGCCGAGGCTGTAGTTTCTAATGGCGTTGTTATCAAAGACACGTTGGTGAAAGTTTTCCCCCTTAGCGCCCCCGCTAAGCGAGTGATCTTATCTAATGTGCCTCCCTTTATTGATGATGAAGATCTCTGTAAACAATTGTCCAGATTCGGTAAAGTAATATCACCCATCAAAATGATACCGACAGGCTGTAAAGACCCAGAGCTGAAGCATATTTACTCTTATAGGAGACAGGCTTTCATGGTTCTCAACAACAGAGAAGAAGATCTAAATGTAACATTCAAATTAAGGCTGGATGGAGAGGAGTTCACTATTTTTGCAACTTCCGGAAGTTTAAAGTGTTTTGGGTGCGGCCAGGAGGGACACCTAGTTAGGAACTGTCCCAAGGGACAGGCAACAAGTGAACAGGGGACAGGAACCATATAAGAGAATAATCAGGAAAGGGAACAGGGTGAAGATAAACAGGACAGTGTTGAGGATAACACATACACAGAGGACCAGGAAGAAAATAAACAGCAGGAAACAAACACAGAAACTCAGGAAGGGAGAAAAAATACTGAACCAGAAATAAATCATATGGAGACAGAAAATGAAAAATCACAAGGTAATGTGAATAAAAACATTGAAATTAACACACAGCCAGCTGACAGCCAAAACACTGATGAGTGTACAGACATAGACGTGGCCATAGATGATAGTGGCTTTACTCTGGTCAGGTCAAAAAGAAAATTAAAAGGAAGAAGCAGTGGCTCACAATCCAGAAAAAAAGGTTTAGCCGAAGCAAAAAAAGAAAAGCAGATCAGAACCGGTAATGAAACGGAGACAGAACTGAGCAGCGACCAGGACACCAGTGTAGAAACAGACAGTGATGGGGACGGACAGAGCGGTAACGAACAAACAGGAACATACGAAGAAAAAGAAATTAAACAGTTTCTTCAAAAGACCAAAAATATGAAAGGAGTCAAAATAGAGCAACACTTCCCAAACAAACACAACTTCGTGAAATCTGTTACCACCGCAATAAAGAAAAAGAACAAGAACTTCGCAGATCCGGAAAAAAGCAGACTAATAAAGTTATTAACGAAAGCAAGGCGAGATCTGATACAGGAAGATGAGGAGAGTGTATAAACTAAAGCCTGTGCAATGATGATGATTACTCTCTCTTTATTTTTCTTTCTTTTCTGTTTTCTCATGACTCATTTCAACATTGCTTCCTTAAATATAAGGGGAGGAAGAGATGCAAGAAAACGAGCAGAACTTTATGAGATAGTTAAATTAAAGCAAATAGATGTAATGTTCATGCAGGAAAGCCATAGTGACAAAAGCAATGAATGTAAATGGAATTTAGAATGGGAAGGGGAAGTAGTGTTGAGCTCCGAGAGCTCAGTGAGAGCAGGAGTGGGGGTTCTGTTTGCAAAACACTTCTTACCTGAATCTTATACCAAACAGGAAGTGATCGCTGGCAGACTACTTTTAATCAATGCAAAATATGAATGCTTCAAACTAACGCTAATCAATGTTTATGCTCCAACCAGAGGTCCCGAAAGAGTTTTACTTTTAAACAAACTAAGTGAACTTTTAACCAGCTGTGACCCCAACGATTATGTGTTTGTTGGAGGAGATTTTAACTGCACACAAAATGACTCCATAGACAAGAACCACATAGAACCTCATGCAGCATCGAAGAATACATTAACACACCTCATAAAAACTCATGATCTGGTAGATGTATGGAGAAGACTACATGTAAACGAATGGCAGTACACATGGACACATTTTAGAGATGGTCTTATTTCTCTAGCTAGATTAGACAGATTTTACTGTTTAAAACATCACTTTAATGTTTTTAAATCTAGCTTAATAACACCAGTTTGCTTCTCTGATCATTCTGTAGTCACATGCAGAGTTTTTATTGCAAATCTGAAACCCAAAAGTGCGTACTGGCATTTTAATCTGTCTTTACTAGACGATGCAAATTTTGCTGAGGCTTTTAGATCCTTTTGGACCTGTTTTAAAAATGAGAAGGGTTTATTCTCCTCCTGTAGACGATGGTGGGACCATGGTAAGGTTTTAATCCAGCAGCTCTGTCATGAGTACACGGTCAACATCACACGGGACATTACCAAGTCATTAAGTGACCTGGAGATAAGAATAGTGGAACTTCAGGCTTTGGTTGAGTCCACAGGAGATAGAAGGCATGTTGAGAACCTCAAAGTGAAAAAAGCGTTAATGGCGGATTTATTGGGTACAAAAGCGCAAGGTGCTCTCATCCGGTCCAGATTCAAAGGAGCTAACGAAATGGATGCTCCATCAAAGTTCTTGTTTGGACTGGAAAAAAAAAGTGGACAGAGCAGATTCATACATACACTTCACACCGAAAAAGGACAAGACATAACACACACTAATGAGATCAGACGGTATGCCATGAACTTTTACCAAGACCTGTACAGGAGTGAACACAGGGACAATAAGGAGCTGTTAGACACCTTCTACCAGGGACTTCTAAAAGTCTCCTCAGAGGACAACGCAGCACTAGAAGGTCCGCTGGTTCTGGAGGAGCTGCAGGCTGCATTGAATACCACGCCAGGAGGAAAAGCACCTGGAATCGATGGCCTGCCAGTGGAATTCTACAGGTTCTTCTGGAAAGTACAGGGAGAAGATCTGCTGGAGGTCCTTCAGGAAAGCTGCAGAAAAATGTGTCTACCCCTGAGCAGCCGGAGAGCAGTGATTACACTTCTCCCCAAAAAAGGAGATCTCCAGGACATAAGGAACTGGCGTCCAGTGTCACTGCTATGCACAGACTATAAAATCATGTCAAGAGCGCTGGCTAACCGTCTCAGAGACATCATGGACTCCATAATCCAAAAAGACCAAACATATTGTGTGCCCAATAGGTCCATCATTGACAATATCTCATTAATTCGGGACATTTTGGACATCTCTAGGTCACTGGCAGTCGATCTTGGTCTGATTTCACTGGACCAAGAAAAAGCTTTTGACAGGGTTGAGCATCAGTACCTCTTGAAAACTCTGGAGGCGTTTGGTCTCAGCCCCAGTCTTATAGCGATGATGAAGGTGATGTACCAGGATGTTGAAAGTGTACTCAAGATCAACGGAGGGTTAAGTGCACCTTTTAAAGTACAGAGGGGAATAAGACAAGGATGTTCATTATCAGGTATGTTATACACTCTAGCGATTGAACCTTTTTTACATCGACTACGAGACTCTTTAAATGGTTTTATTGTACCTGGTTTTAATGTTCCACATGTTTTATCTGCTTATGCTGATGATGTCATGATTTTAGTACAAAACCAAACAGAGATCAAGATTTTAGAAAAGGTGGTCTTTGATTTTGGGTTAGTTTCTTCCTCCAAAACCAACTGGAAAAAAAGCGAAGCAATCGCAATAGGAAATTGGTCACAAGGTTTGCCAAAATTACCAGGTGGGCTAGAATGGAAAAAAGGAGAATTTAAATACCTGGGAATTTACTTAAATGAAGAAAAGAAAAACTGGGAAGGAGTTAAGGAAAAAATAGAAGGCAAACTAAAAAAATGGGAATGGCTCAAACCAAATATGTCACTCAAGGGGAGGGTACTAGTGGCTAATAACTTAGTAGCCTCAATGCTATGGCATCGCTTAGCTTGCCTGAAGCCCCCTACTGGGTTAATTGAGAAGGTACAAGCTCTATTAGTTAGTTTTGTGTGGGACAAACTACACTGGGTTCCGCAGAGCGTTCTCTTTCTCCCCAAAGAAGAAGGAGGTCAGGGACTGGTAGACATCAAAAGCAGAACCACAGCCTTCCGGTTTCAAACCATACAAAAGTACCTGATCAGTTCTGATTCCCTGGTTTGGGGAGATGTTACAAGTTTTATATTGAAGAAAGTTAATGATTTTGATTGCGATCGCACCTTATTTGTAATGAACCCAACTGTTTTAAATGTTTCAAACATGTCCAACTTTTATCGCAGTGTTTTTAAAACATGGTCTCTGTTTGAATGTGGATCTCGAGGCCCTGCTGTCTCACTGTACTGGCTCCTAGAAGAGCCTTTAGTGGGAGGAGGACGAATGGACATTAAGGACAGTTCTCCAGGTATTGATCGAATTACACAATCAAATAAGTTCACAACACTCAGGAGACTAGTGGATACCGCAGGACCGGAGTTTAAGGATGTAAAAGCGGTGGCAGAGGAACTCGGCCTGAGGTCACTACGGCATACAGAGGACATCATAGAAAGATGGATCAACAGACTGTCAGTGGAGGAGCTGAACCTGATTAAGGAATATCAGCAAGGAACAGAAACACCAGACAAAGGTGACCCCTTTCCAGAACTTGAACTTTTACCCAAACTAAATGGATATGAGGGCATTTATCTCGACACAGAAAAAGGACATGTTTTACCAATTTACGAAGCAAAAGGGAACGAAATTTATAAATGCTGTGTGAAAGTAATAAATAAAAGGATACTTAACGGACAGGTGGACACAGTGTGGAGAAAGAAACTTAGGATTTCGGTATGGAGGGTGTTTTACAAAATGTCACTTAGGAAAAGAGCCGGTGACCTACAGTGGAGAATTTTACATGGTGCTGTGGGAGTCAATGTTTTAATCTCTAAACTAAATCCTGATGTTTTAAACACATGTCCCTTCTGTAATGAAACAGAAACGGTTTTTCATTGTTACACAGAATGTAAAAGACTTAACCCTCTGTTTGAGCTGCTGAAAACTATTTTTAATTTGCTCGGTGAAAAATGGTCAGAGATACGTTTTATTTTTGGTGCAGGATACCAACAAGCAAAAAAACAAAAATGAGAACTGATCAATTTTATTGTAGGAGAAGCAAAAATAGCAATCTACATAACTCGTAAAAACCGAGTGGAGAAGAGACGAGTGATCAGTCCCACTTCTGTATTCAGAACTTTAGTGAAAGCTCGGGTTAAGGTAGATTTTAACTTCTTTAAATCAATGAATGACCTGAACACTTTTACACTGAAATGGTGCTATGAGAGTATTATCTGTTTTACTGATGAAGGAGAACTGGTTTTTAATACTCTTTTACACTGAAAACATTTTAAAGTGCTGCTCAACCGGCTCAAAGCCGGTTTTTAAATCATATAGGTATTAATATTATTTATATATTTATTCATCTACCCATTAATTTATTTTCAAAGTCATTTGCACCGTATTGTATAATATGACTGGTGTAAATAAAGGATTGTAAAAGTCAAAAAGTCTCTCTCTCTCTCCCTCTCTCTCTCTCTCTCTCTCCCTCCCTCTCCCTCTCCCTCTCCCTCTCTCCCTCCCTGTCTCTCTCTCTCTCTCTCTCTCTCTCTCTCTCTCTCTCTCTCTCTCTTGGTGCATGCTGGGAGTGTTTGGGTGTGTGAGTGTTCACAGGAGGTTTCTGTTTTCCTTTCACTTTTCCTGATAGAGCTAGTCTCTTTCGGTTAAGTAAAGAGAACAGAGAGTTATTTGTAAGTTTTTGTATTGAAAGTGAGGTTTATTAGTTAGGTAAGTTAGTCAGGTGAGTAGTAGCAGGGCGGGAGCAGGATGGCGTCCCTCACACAGAGGGTGGCATCACCTGTCTAGCTGGACAGGGTAACGTGGAGGCAGCTGGGCAGGGTAACCTGGGGGCAGCTGGGCAGGGTAACGAGGTGGCAGTTGGGCAGGGTAACGAGGGGGCAGCTGGGCAGGGTAACGTGGAGGCAGCTGGGCAGGGTAACCTGGGGGCAGCTGGGCTGGGTAAAGAGGGGGCAGCTGGGCAGGGGATTGAGGCAGCGGGGCAGGGTAACGAGGGGGCAGCTGGGCAAGGTAACGTGGAGGCAGCTGGGCAGGGTAACCTGGGGGTAGCTGGGCCGGGTAAAGAGGCGGCAGCTGGGCAGGGGATTGAGGCAGCGGGGCAGGGTAACGAGGGGGCAGCTGGGTAGGGGATTGAGGAGGCAGCGGGGCAGGGTGGTGAGGTTGAACAGATCACTGAGGAGGAAGCTAGACATAGCAGTGAGGAGTCCATCATTATAGGTGATGCAGTAAAGGAAGCTGAAGGTGTGCAGACTGCAGATACAGTTAAGAGTGAAGCTCAGGTTACTGAGAATATAAAGAAACCATGTGATAACAGGGAGGAGATCACTGTGAGCCTGAACACTGAAATGGTGGAATCAGAGGAAAACTGTGTTGTGAGTGAAGAAGTTGAAGTCGGTGTTAGTGGTGGTATAACTGGTGCCAGAGAAGACAGGTCAAAAGATGAGGACATTGTTGATGCAGAAATGAGGGACGAAGACACAATGTCTGAGATTTCTGATGTTGGGTCACAGGAAATAGAAGACACGTATTCTCTCGAAGACATTAATGATTTTCTGGATGTAACATTCGGCAAAGTGGTTGAGGTGAAAGACTTTTTTTTCCGGATACAGACAAATTCATAGCATCAGTAGTGCTGTTACAAAAGACAGTGAGCCTTGAAGCTCTGAGTAAAAAGAAAAGGTTTATACTGAAAAAGATGATCACGAAACTAAGGAAAAACAAAATAAAATAAAATAGTTAAATGGATAAATCACATCTTTACTTTATTTTTACTTTACTGTCTCCTTTCTGTCTCTATCCTTTTTTTCCTTTTTCCCATGGAGATGTTTAAAATTGGAACATTAAACATTAATGGGGGTAGAGACAGGAATAAATTAACAACAATGGTAAAGTTTATAAGTATTAAAAAACTCAATGTTATTTTTTTTTTTACAAGAAATACACACTGATACTGATAATGAAGTAGAATGGGGAATGTGGTGGAAAGGGAATATTTTCATGAGTCATGGGACAAGAAACAGTGCCGGGGTTGCAATTTTATTTTCTGAAGATGTAAACAACATTTTAGAGGTAAAGGAAACAGTTAAAGGAAGATTGTTACTAGCAAAAGTAGAATATAAAGGTACTGTTTTTGTTTTTATAACTGTTTATGCTCCTAACAGTGGCCCAGAGCGAATGGTTTTCTTTTTAGAACTTAAAAAGTTGGTTCAGAAATATGATGACAGTGTTTGTGTTATATTGGGGGGTGATTGGAACTGTACCACTGATTTTACTCTTGACAGAAATGGGGAAGAACCTCACAGCCAGTCAGGTATCTTTTTATCCAAAGTTATCAAAGAATCTCAAATGACTGACACTTGGAGAAATAGACATGAAAGGGTACGACAGTATACATGGCTCAAAGTAAATAATAACAGGGTCAGTGGGGCAAGGTTAGACAGGTTTTATTTAAAAAAGACCTGGAATAACAGAGTGATGAATGTTTCTACTGCACCCAATGGGTTTTCAGATCATCACATGGTCTTCTTAAATATAAATATAAAGAAAACATTGAAAGCAAACTATTATTGGGTTTCTAATGTTAAATTATTAGAAGATGTTTCTTTTTGTGAGATTTTTAAAACTTTCTGGGATAGCTGGAAAATGAAGAAGAGTTCTTTTGAAAGCCTTAGCCAGTGGTGGGATGTGGGGAAGGTCAACATTAAAATGCTGTGTCAGAATTACACATCCTTCTCAACCACTATGCTGAAGGAAACAGTGCAGTCTCTACAAAGAGACATTGAACTCATTGAAAAATGCATCATGGACAGCAATGACACCACACAGGGAGATGGACTAAAGAAAAAGAGACAAGAACTCAGCTCCCTGTTACAGGAACAAGCTCAAGGGGCACTGATAAGAGCAAGATACTGCTCCATTAAAGACATGGACGCTCCCAGTACTTTCTTTTTTAGTCTTGAGAAAAAAAGTGTTCAACAGAAGACGATGTGCCATCTTTGTCATCCGGATGGATCCATCACATCCGACCCGGCAGAAATGAGGAGACTAGCAAGTAACTTCTACAGACAGTTATACAGTGCTGAGAGCTGTGATGCTGAATCTGCTGAGGACTTACTCAAAGAGCTGCCACAAATACAGCAAACACAAAAACAGGAATTAGACCGGACCATCACTCTTCAGGAACTTACAGAGGCAATGTATCAGCTATCCAAGGGACGATCCCCTGGAATAGACGGATTACCCGTGGACTTTTATCAACATTTCTGGAGGTTAATGGGACAAGACTTACATGAGGTTTTATCAGAATGCATACAGGCTAAATCACTCCCTGTAAGTTGTCGGAGAGCAGTCCTATCACTGCTCCCAAAAAAAGGAGACTTGGGACTTTTAAAGAACTGGAGGCCAGTCTCTCTTTAGTGTTCTGATTAAAAAATCTTCTCCAAGTGCCTAGCCAATAGACTGAAACTTGTTTTAGATTCAGTTATAAAAAATGATCAAACTTATTGCATCCCAGAAAGGTCTATAATAGATAACCTTTTTTTTATTAAGGGACATAATCGATTTTAATCAGCTAAATAAGAATAAACTGGGAATCCTGTCACTAGACCAGGAAAAAGCTTTTGATCATGTAGACCATGGGTACCTTTTTAATGTGTTGAAGCACTTTGGCTTTGGATAAGGTTTTATATCCTATGTAGAACTTCTGTACTCTGAGGTATGTGTGATGGTTAAAGCAGGGGGAGGTTTAAGTGCCCCAGTACCGGTGACTAGAGGTATTAGGCAGGGCTGTCCACTCTCCGGACAGTTATACAGTCTAGTCATCGAACCCCTACTATGTAGGCTCAGAGCAACACTGAAAGGGACTTTAATACCAAAAGTTAATGGTCATTTTAAGGTGGTCTTAGCAGCTTATGCAGACGACATTACTGTTTTTATCACTGAGAAAGATGACATCACACTTTTAAAAAAGATCATTGTGACATATGAAAAAGCTTCTTCTGCACAGGTAAACTGGTCAAAAAGTGAAGGTTTTATGTTAGGCAAGTGGGAGCACAGAGCAGTTCCACAACTTACAGGAGGGCTACAGTGGAGAAGAGATGGACTAAAAATCCTGGGGGTATTTTTAGGAAATGAACAATTCCAGAAAAAAATTGGGAGGGGCTGCTGGAAAAGGTGTCTGCCCGATTGTCCAAGGCACCAGCATACGCTGGTGCCTACTGGAAATGGCTATTACCACATTTGTCTTACAGAGGAAGAGTTCTGGTAGTAAACAACCTGGCTGCCTCAACTCTGTGGCACAGGACTATGGTTATGGAACCACCTGAAGAGCTGGTTAAGAAGAATAGTGGACTTCTTTTGGAGTGGACAACACTGGCTGCGTGCTGCAGTACTTTACCTGCCGGTACAGGAAGGTGGGCAAGGGCTGGTAGACGTGAGGAGCAGAATCCGTGCCTTCCGAATACAAGCTGCGCAGAGACTCCTATACCACAAAGATGTGGTGTGGGAGAAAAGTGCAAGTGCCCTCCTGAGGAGAGTAGGTGGCCTCAAGCTCGACAAACATCTGTTCTTAATGAAGCTGGAAGAGTTGAGCTTGTCCGAGCTGACCCCTTACTACAGATCCATGCTGCACACATGGAAAACAGTAACAAGAACAGAAAGAGTCATGGACAATCTAGAGCAATGGACTCTAGAAGAACCACTCTTCTTCAACCCTTTCATAAAATCGAGACTGCTGTCCTCTGTGAGCATACGCAGGTGCCTACTGGACAACAACATCACAAAGCTGGGCCACCTACTAGACGAAGGAGGCTGGATACCAACGGAAGAGCTGAAAGCAGTGACGGGGCTGAGATCTTCGCGTCTAACAGCGAAACTGCAGGAAGAACTGTACAATGCACTACCAAGCAGCTACAAAATGTACATCGGACAGAGACATGGGACTACTCATGACAGGAGGAACGACATGGAGTTTCCAGGACTTCGATTTCTCCCTGCGGTTAGAGCGGAGGAAGAGGATGAAGCCATGGACTCCATCTTGTCTTTCAAGACTCCACAGTCTAACCTTTTCAAGGACATGTCTAAGAAAGCCATGTACCAAATAACGGTAAAAGTGCTGCACAAAGACTCCTTGAGGAGACAAAAAGTCTCAAGGTGGCCAGGGATGTTGAACCCAGACTTTCTTGTGCGAGACAGGTGGAG
This sequence comes from Cranoglanis bouderius, assembly GCA_023630585.1. Lineage (NCBI taxonomy): Eukaryota > Metazoa > Chordata > Actinopteri > Siluriformes > Cranoglanididae > Cranoglanis > Cranoglanis bouderius. Next base: position 25,617,686 of record CM042543.1, read on the forward strand.
GACCCTGTATAAACCCCCTGTAGAGAAGCGTACTGCTGACCTGCAGTGGAGGATTATTCACGGGGCAGATAGCTACAGACGGACATGTGGCACACCTCACTCCAGCAGTGAAGGGGGAGTGTAGGTTCTGTGGGGTAAAGGAAGACCTAGAACACCTGTTTTTAAAATGCCCGAGATTAAAAGGTCTTTTTAAGCTACTCAAGAGCTGGTTTCAAAAATCAGATGAAGAGTTCTCAGAGAAGGTTTTTATAGGAGGAGAGAAATACAGCTTCTCGAAAAGGAGAAAACTGGTTTTATTGAACTATCTGATGGGCACAGCTAAACTAGCAGTGTGGATAACTAGAAAAAACAAAGGGTTACAACGAGCTACTGTAGATCCAGAGGTTCTCTGCAAACGGCTAGTAGCAGCTAGGCTGAATTTGCTTACTACAAGCTGACCAGCAATGCAATGGGTTTTTATGAAACATGGTGTGTGAATGAGGTTTTATGCACAGTTCATGAGAACCAACTTGTTTTTAACTTCTGATTCTCTTTAATCTTTTAGCGTTTTTTTTATCCATTGCCTATTTATTCATTGTTTTAATTTATTTTTAATTCATTTATCTTTTTTATCTATATACTAGGACAGACACATGATAAAAAATTGTGAAGCACACATGTATGTGTCTGGCAAATAATGAATAAAAGTATTGTTAAACCTCTCTCTCTCTCTCTCTCTCCTCTCTCCAGTTCTTGTCATTATGTTTATTTTTGAATGTTCTGGAAGCGGTATGAATTCATCCTCGAAGCTGCTGGATGATGAGGTGGTTTCACTGCTTGTAGTGCTGTCGTCTGTGCCGCTGCTGTGTGTGTCATCCTCTCCACTCCATTGTGCTTCCTGAGCTGGTTACTCCTTTTCCTGTGGTTCTGCTCCGCCATGTTGTCTCCGTGTTGTTCTCTCTGTATGTTGGTGTCGTTTTGTTCGTCGTGTTGTAGGTCTTGTTCTTGATATATTCCCTATTACCTTGGTTTTATTGCCATATGATTTGGGACATCTGAAGAACAGGTGTCCCGTCTCGCCACATAGGTTGCAAATCTCTGGGGCTGGTCCCCCCTTTCCATTTCAAATCAACTTTATTGAGTGATTTCAAAACTTATTACAAACAAACACTTTTTTTTTTTACAGAATGCATTGAAATTCTTTTTTACGTTAAAACAATTCATATGCAAATTTCCATTTTTAAGAAAGTCAATACATATTCACCTACACACACATATTCACAGTATATTAACACTTCACACCTTAAAGACCACGGGTGTTTTTTTTTTTGTTTGTTTTTTTTTTGTTCTTCTGTCTGTCGTCTTTTGTCGTTTCAATTCGATCTCGATCTGTTTAAAACCCGTTTCAGCAGAGATATGGCAGTGATTAATAATCATTTTGCATCCTGTTTTCCATATCTTGTCATTTGTGATGCATATTACAAACAAGAAAAAGTCTTTTATTTTTTTATTTTTGTTTGTTTGGACTGTTGGTCCAGAGATTCCATGCACTATGGATTTTTCATTTATATTTATATCTAGTCCTATGTTTTTTATTTTTTGCCATATCTCTGTTGAACATGAACGGTGTATCAATAGATGTTCCACAGTTTCATCCTCTATACAATTATTCATAGGGCATTTATTTGTTTTTACAAAACAACTCCATTTCACAACACATCTGACAGCAAGTCTTCTCACACTGATCAACCATGCTACATCCCCAACATTTTCTGATATATCTTTAATATTAATATTAATATTAAATATTAAATGTTAATATTTTTGACACACTGTCCACTTTCGGTTATTGTTAGATGTTTATATCTAATAATGCCACCGTATTCACTTTCGTTTATTCTCTTATAAATCTCTTTACTAGTTGAACCGCTCCAATCTAGTTTTAATTTTGCATGTTTAAGTGTAAAATCTCCGTATATTAGTTTATAAAAGGGCAGCCTCGACCTTGCTTTTCCTCTTTTATTCCCCCAAAGCTTCACGTCTCCTACCCAGTCGGCTTCTCTCTTCACAGCCTGTCACATTTTTACAGAAAGCTATGTTTAGTTTGTTGCCTATTTCAATGGCCCCTAGCCCGCCATCTTCTTTTGGTGTATATAACAGCTCTCGCATTGTTACCTCTCTGTTATTTCCCCATATAAATTTAACACACATTTTATTTAGTTGTTTTATACATTTGTTATCCGGAGGGAGAACAGCTGCTAAGAATAATAGTTTTGAGAGTACGAAAGTTTTAATTATTTGTATTCTAGTTTTATCATTTTCGATTTTCCAAGTTTTCAATTTCTGACCTAATTTCCTGTACCTTTTTCTTCCAGTTCCGTTCCACACATTTAGTACTTGTAATTGTCAAGCCAAGTAGTTTAATTTCGTTTATTTGTATATTTAATGGCGGGGTGGCGGTATTGCCCATCCATACTGCGTCCGTTTTGTTGTGGTTTAATTTGGCTCCTGATATTTGTTCGTATAATTTAAATAGATTGTTTATGATGTCTAATTGTTTCTGATTATTTATGAATATCTTGATATCATCCGCATATGCCGTGATGTTAGAGATCTTACCTGTGTTTAATTTAATGCCTTGTAGACCCGGATCATTTTTAACTTTGTATAAAAGGGGGCTGATCGCAATTATATAAAGTGCTGCGCTCAGAGGACAGCCTTGTTTAACACCTCGTTGGATTTCAAAAGCATCTGTTAAACATCCATTAACGTTAATTTACACCTTCGATTGTTTGTATAAGGTTTTAATCATGTTAATGAGCTCCTCTGGGAACCCATAGTGTTTCATCACACTCCATAAGTACTCGCGTGAAATGAGGTCAAAAGCTCTTTTTTGGTCTAGTCCCACTATAAAATCATTTTTATCAGTCACCTTCATCATTAATTCCCTCAGAGTCCGAGATTATCCCACATGTATCTACCTGTGATGGCGCACGTCTGTTCTGTTCCTATTATTTGGTTCAAAATGTCGTTCATGCGATTTGGAATTATTTCAACCAGTATTTTATAATCCAAGTTCATCAAACTTATTTGTCTCCAATTGTCAAAATCTGTATCATCTCCCTTTTTGTATATAAGTGATATCACGCAATGGTAAAATGATTGGTGTAATTTTCCCTCCTTTAATCCTTCATTATATACATCAGCGAGTAAATCTGCTAGTTCTGTGCTGCATGCTTTATAAAATTCTGCAGGAAGTCCGTCAGGGCCTGGGCTTTTAACTTCATTTAATTGAGAGATAACTTTGAGTATTTCATCCTCGGTTATAAGGTCCCCCAAATGTTGGTCATTTTAATTTTTTAATGTCGGGCATTTGGCTAAGAACTCTGACAATTTCTGTTTATCTTGAGCATTAAGTCTTGGCATTTTTCTTTTATTATTTCTCTTTTCTCCTTTTCATCTTCGATTACGCTGCCATTGGTATCTTTAATCCCTTTTATCTTTCTACTCTCTCTGCGAGCTTTCAGTCTCTTAACTAGGCTTTGTGGGATACCTGTGTGATTTGTATCCATACCAGCGTGTAGCTGTACATTTAAAAATAGTTCGTCATTTAGCCGTGTGAGTCCAGATTTAGTTTTAAATAATAGGTCGTCTTCTTCTATACTTTTATTCTGTATAGTTTTGAGTTCAACAAATTTCATGATAAGTTTATTATAGTATTTGTTCTTTTCTTGGTTAAGTAGTTTACATTTTTGTTTTAAGAAATTTATTTTAATTTTTTAATTTTTTTTTTTTTAGAATTTCCCATAATTCAACATTTGATTTCGTTAATATTTTTAATCTTTTCCATTTTTATCGCAGTGTTTTTAAAACATGGTCTCTGTTTGAATGTGGATCTCAAGGCCCTGCTGTCTCACTGTACTGGCTCCTAGAAGAGCCTTTAGTGGGAGGAGGACGAATGGACATTAAGGACAGTTCTCCAGGTATTGATCGAATCACACAATCAAACAAGTTCACAACAATCAGGAGACTAGTGGATACCGCAGGAACAGAGTTTAAGGATGTAAAAGCGGTGGCAGAGGAACTCGGCCTGAGGTCACTACGGCATACAGAGGACATCATAGAAAGATGGATCAACAGACTGTCAGTGGAGGAGCTGAACCTGATTAAGGAATATCAGCAAGGAACAGAAACACCAGACAAAGGTGACCCCTTTCCAGAACTTGAACTTTTACCCAAACTAAATGAGGGCATTTATCTCGACACAGAAAAAGAACATGTTTTACCAATTTACGAAGCAAAAGGGAAAGAAATTTATAAATGCTATGTGAAAGTAATAAATAAAAGGATACTTAACGGACAGGTGGACACAGTGTGGAGAAAGAAACTCAGGATTTCAGAGGACATTAAGCCGGTATGGAGGATGTTTTAAAAAATGCCACTTAGGAAAAGAGCCGGTGACCTACAGTGGAGAATTTGACATGGTGCTGTGGGAGTCAATGTTTTAATCTCTAAACTAAATCCTGATGTTTTAAACACATGTCCCTTCTGTAATGAAACAGAAACGGTTTTTCATTGTTACACAGAATGTAAAAGACTTAACCCTCTGTTTGAGCTGCTGAAAACTGTTTTTAATTTGTTCGGTGAAAAATGGTCAGAGATACGTTTTATTTTTGGTGCAGGATACCAACAAGCAAAAAAACAAAAGTGGGAACTGATCAATTTTGTTGTAGGAGAAGCAAAAATAGCAATCTACATAACTCGTAAAAACCAAGTGGAGAAGAGACGAGTGATCAGTCCCACTTCTGTACTCAGAGCTTTAGTGAAAGCTCGGGTTAAGGTAGATTTTAACTTCTTTAAATCAATGAATGACCTGAACACTTTCACACTGAAATGATGCTACGAGAGTATTATCTGTTTTATTGATGAAGGAGAACTGGTTTTTAATACTCTTTTACACTGAAAACATTTCAAAGTGCTGCTCAACCTTTTTAATGCAAAACATTTTTTTAATGTAAAAAAGCCGGTTTTTAAAATCAAATAGGTATTAATATTATTTATATATTTATTCATCTATCCATTAATTTATTTTCGAAGTCACTTGCACTGTATTGTATAATGTGACTGGTGTAAATAAAGGATTGTAAAAGTCAAGTCTCTCACGCTCACTCTCACTCTCTCTGTCGAGCTACACATGATACTCCTGAGATGCCAGTGATCCCGACCCCTTCTGCTCACTGGACCTGCCCGATCCATCCTGATGCCCTACTTCTGGTCGGAGATCTCATCAATTGGAAGTCACATGCTGCTGCTGAGGCTGGCCCCACATGGTGCAGCCTAAAGATCATTGAGATTACTGAGGATGGTACCACTTAAAAACCATAAAGATGGCTTTGGACCTCAATTCATATGAACAGTTATGCTATGATGTCTTCATATAAAAACTGTAATGAATTTTCATGGTTTCACAACTGCACTATTTGACCATGTAGTATAGGTACATTTATAGAAGGGATTTATTTATTTATAATCACACTATCCGGTGTCACCCAGATGAGGATGGGTTCCCTTTTGAGTCTGGTTCCTCTCAAGGTTTCTTCCAGATTTACCCTTTCTCCTATCCCAGCTAACAATGACCTGTCTGTCCGCCAGCGTTTTTTGGGTGGCACGCCTCCAGTGGCTTGCTGCGGGTGGGCCTCCGACGGCGGTTTTGCTGTCTAGTCAATAAATCAATTAATCTCCCATCTAGCTATCATCCTGTACCACCATTTCAGATTTGAGGTGTTCATAAAATGTTGATGTGTCAATAATCATTTTTCCTTAATGACACTTTAAAGTTCTTCTGCACATGTCCATCAGTACAGACCTACGTAATATTTGATATTATACCATGGTCTGTCTGAATACTTGAGTCTGATTGGCTGGAAGGTTATGGAATAACCTTTTGAAATAAAGACACACATGGGTAAATCAAAAATTATATATATATATATATATATATATATATATATATATATATATATATATATATATATATATATATATATATAAAATGTGTTTATTGTTACATAAATATAAATATATTTTTCAGTATTTTTGGCATTTGTTCTTCGATTTGTATAATAAAATTATCAATAAATTTGCAGTGGTTATTAAGAGTTGTGTACTTTGTTTTTGATTCATTGTTGCATAGAAGAACATTATTTTGGATAATGTGTGGAAAGATTCATAATATGAACTGTGGACTGACCGTGGGCCAACAGCAAGAATTTAGTATAAACGAGCGGCCCAGACACTGGTGGGGCGCCGGAAAAACGATGAGCAAAACGCTGGTGGACCGCAGGCGGCTGCCGTCGGTGGCCCGCTACTGGCCCCCTGGCCCTACAGTGCCTATAGAAAATCATCATATCCAGCTAAAAATACACAGCTAATAGAGACATATCCAAACAGACTAATGGCTGTAATTAAAGCAAAGGGTGGCTCTACGAAGTATTAAATCATGAGACTGATCACTTTTCCAACTCTGTTATTCTAGTTTTCTTTTTTCTTACGCTTCCAAACTGTTGCCTTTTTTACGTTACTTGAATGTTGTAAGGCAGAATGTGTAAATATGGTTGGGGCGGCTGTGGCTCAGGTGGTAGAGCGGGTTGTCCACGAATCGTGGAGTTGGCAGTTCAATTCCCGGCCCACATGACCCCATGTGCTGAAGTGTCTTTGGGCAAGACACTGAACCCCAAGTTGCTCCCGATGGCAGTGCCTTGCATGGTAGCTCTGCTGCCATTGGGGTGTGTGTGTGTGTGTGTGAATTGGTGAATGAGACACAGTGTAAAGTGCTTTGTGAACATGAAAGGTGCTATATAAGTGCAGACCATTTAAATAAAGCTGGTACAAAAAAAATATTTTTAATGGGTTTTGATTTCAGGCTGTAAGACAAAAAAAGTGACTATTTCAAAGGGGTATGATGATTATCTATAACATAGATATATGTATGTTTGCTGGGATCGGAATGTTCATCATCCCATTGGGTTTTACCATCTTTCCATGCAGATAAAGCACGTTTCATGTATTCATAATCCCAGCCGGCATCTTCCCAATTCTCCTAAACACACAAATCTGCTGCGAGTAAATGTGCCTCGTCAAAAGTTCCATCACGAGGGTAAGAATGGAACTGAGGCTGACCTTCTGTCCAGCCTGCTAGATTATAGACGAAAGGCTGCACAAAAACGTCTTTACCATGATCATACATCCACTGATTTGGTGTGATACTACACTGACAATTTCCACCCATAGTTACAGCTTATAATTTAATAATCACGAGAGGATATCACACAGTGTTGGTTATAATGTTCAATCAATAAAGGGTATCCGATGCTTTGTCGAATCACGTGGTACCAGCGTGATATCTCAACCTCTGTAGTTTCTTTTGAAGTAGTAACCAGAATTTGTCGAATCACGTACTCACAGTATTTTTAAGACTTCTGTGTTCACAGAAGCACCGTGGATCAAAATGTGATATTTCAACCAAAAGAATTTTATCGAATCATTAAAATGTGATAAATCTTGAAGTATCGGTTGAAATATCAAAATATCTACACAGAGGAAGAAAGAATTAAATTCATTCTCTAACCTCCGTCCAGATATGAATCGAGCCTGAGGTGAATGAAGGAACACCGCTCAGGTCATGCACAGAGAGATGACATCATCTGCTTTTCATTAAGAGACATTTTGACTTTTAAAAGTCAATGATAAAATTCCGTCATAAAATATAAAGCACCAATTTTGATTTAATGGGTGCAAAGTGAAAACCAAAAGCTTTTTCTTTTTAAAAAACAATATTTACAAAGTGCTTTACAGAAGACAAACAGTAGATACAAGAAAATAAATTCAGAAAGAAATAAAATTAGATAAGTAAAAGATATCACCCTGCAGCTCTCACCTGGTTTCCCACTGAAGCTAAGCAGGATTGAGCCTGCCCAGTATCTGGATGGGACACCTCCTGGGGGAAAACCAAGGTTGCTGCTGGAAGTGGTATTAGGGAGGCCAGTAGGTGGTGCTCTCCCAGTGTGGGTCCTAATGCCCCAGTATAGTGATGGGGACACTATACTGTAAAAACAGCACCGTCTGTCAGATGAGATGTTAAACCGACTCTCTGTGGTCATTAAAGATCCCAGGAAACTTCTGTAAAGAGTAGGGGTATCACCCCAGTGTCCTGGTGAAATTCCCCCATCACCCTCCTCTCCTCGCCACCTACAGCTGGTGGTGTTTGAAAAGAACCCCCCCCCCCCCCCCTATATTGTAAAAAGCTTTGAGTGCCAAGAAAAATGCTATATAATTGTAAGGAATTATTATTATTATAAATAAAAGACTAAGCAAATAGAATAAATAAAAGGATACATATGAAATCAAGTACAGAAAATTAACTGGTTTGAGGAAAGGCCCCAGTGAATAAATGTGCTTTGAGATACTTTTTAAAAGTGCTAATTGAATCAACTGCACGTAGGCTGTCAGGGAGAGAGCTCCACAGTTTAGGCCCCTAGTGACTAAAGGCCGACTCCCCGCTTTTCAGCCACATTTTGGGTAAAGCCAGCAGGTTGCAGTTGGATGACCTAAATGATCTAGCAGGAATATATTTAGTGATCATATTACAAAGGTACGTATGAGCACCACCATGAAGACATTTGAAAATTAACAACAGGATTTGAAAATCAAATCAATTCTGTAAGACACAGGTAGCCAGTGAAGTGATTTAAGTGCCATAGTGATATGAGTCTTCAGAGTAGTACATGTCAGCATTCTGGACTCTTTGTGTTTGATGGAGCTCTTTGGTAAGCCACCAAAACATGAACAAATGCATGTATGAGTTTCTCACTATTCTTGGGGGAGAGAATATCACCTACTTTAGAGATGTTACAAAGGTGCTGTTTTACAAACATTGCTAATATGTTTTTTAAAACTGAGATCACTGTCAAACACGATCCCTAAATTCTTAACACAGCCATTAGCCTTGAGAGACGAGGAGTCTAGATATGGCATAATTAACTTTCTCTGTGCATCATTTCCGATAATAAGTACCTTGGTCTGATCTTTATTTAGCTGCAGAAAGTTCTGTGACATCCACAAGTTTATGCTCTCTATGCAGTTTACAAGGGTGCTAATCGACTTGTGGGCATCTGGTGCAAGTGAGAGGGTGCAGGTGCATCTCAAAAAATTTAATAATCATGGAAAAGTTCATTTTTTTCTGTAATTTAATTCAAAAAGTGGAATTTTCATATATTTTAGATTCATTACACAAAGTGAAATATTTCAAGCCTTTGTTGTTTTAATCTTGATGATTACAGCTTACAGCTCATGGAAATGAATTCTAGTATATCAAAAATATTAGAATAAAGAATTTATAATACTTTTCAGAAGGTCGACTTTTCTGTATGTTAATTTATGGACTCGATACTTGGGCGGGGCTCCTTTTGCATGAATTACTGCATCGATGCGGTGTGTCATGGAGGCAATCAGCCTGTGGCACTGCTGAGGTGTTATGGAAGCCCAGGTTGCTTTGAGAGCGAGTCCACAGCTGGACTGAGATGATTCTGGCAGTGCAGCAGCAAACTCCCTGAGCGAGTTAGAGTGCGGAGTGGAGGAAGCCACTGACAGATTCTCCATAGGTCACCTATGTACCTCATACTGGCTTTGAAGTACAAGAGGTTGTTGATGAGGTGGGGAGCCTTGTCCAAGGGTAGTTTTAGTCACCTTTCTCTTCCCCCATGCGACAGACTAAGGTTCCCTCTGAGGCACTCCAGGGGTGGATGACAGGAATAACTTCGGTTTTGCACATAGTTTGTCCCATCAAGTTGAGATCTCTGGGTTAGTGCTTAAACCGTTCCAAGGAATAGTGGTGTCAGACTCAGCTACCCGAGTAGATGGTACAAGCAACGAGTCCAGAAACAATTCATCCTCCTTAATTTGATGGAGTGCGGGGAAATCCTCCCTTTGAGTTCTGCAACTGTTTGTACGAGTCTGTGGCATTCAAGACAGTTTGGTGCAGAAATAGCTGTTTTTTGGCGTCCGTCTTGACTCGCTGATCCTCCGTTTGTCATCTTTGTGTGTGAATGCGCTGGTGTCTTATGAGATTACTCTGTTGAGTAAAGCTCTCCCCACACTGTTCGCAGTAATACGGCTTTTCTCCAGTGTGAAGTCGCTGGTGTTGTTTGAGATAACTCTGGATACCAAAACTCTTCCCACACTGTTCACAGTAATACGGCTTTTCTCCTGTGTGAATGCGCTGGTGTGTTATGAGATTACTCTGTTGAGTAAAGCTCTTCCCGCACTGTTCACAGTGGTACAGCTTTTCTCCAGTGTGAATGCGCTGGTGTTGTTTGAGACTGCCATGTTCAGTAAAGTTCTTCCCGCACTGTTTGCAGTGGTACAGCTTTTCTCCAGTGTGAATGCGCTGGTGTCGTTTGAGATGATACTGTCGAGTAAGGCTCTTCCCACATTGTGAGCAGTAATACGGCTTTTCTCCAGTGTGAAGTTGCTGGTGTTAGAGAATATTCTTGCGAGCAACACTCTTCCCACCCTGTTCACAATAATGCAGCTTCTTTCCTATATAAGGGGAAAAAAAAAAACATAAAATACAAGAAAATTCTGAAACAATATTGCTAAAGGCCGTCTCAGTTAGCATATTTTTTGAAGTTAAGTAGAGCTACAACAACTAATCAATAAAATTAATAATTGATTATGAAAATCATTGTCAACGAATCTCATGATCGATTAGTTGGCCTGTGAGTGGCCCGGGGTACGTTTACTCGTTGCATTACTTCTGTTCCGAAACTACGCATCGGAGAGTACAGATCAAAGATGTGTCCCAAATGACATACTATACACTTACACTATGCACTATGTACTCTACATTCTAGTGTATGAATTTTAGAAGGGTACAAACATCTCAAATGAAACACTAGCGATTTTTTTACTAACCGGAAGTATAAGCCGTTTCCCAGTCGATGGTACGTGATGTGATATGCACGTAATGCAACACCACTAGCTTTAGCAGAATACCCAGAGTCACCGACAGTTAATTTATTCAGTTTACTGTTTGTCAACGCTTCCTTTTATGCTCAACATGACCTCAGTCACCATCAGACAGAGGAGTAATCGTCAAGTGTCAGAGGAAAAAAGTGTGCGACCCAAGTCCTCTAGGGCAGGGGAGCATTTTATATTAAATGCCGTGAAGAAGATCAAACTTTACAAAGCGAAGCTTGTGTATTTACGGACACACGACAGTGATGCACGAGTGCAAACTTATGTTTATATCCAAAATGCTACATGGTCTGGAAGGGGTTGGGGAAACTGGTGTGAGTTGCTTAAAAGGTCAAGTTTATTGTCATTATATGGTGTATTTGTGTGATACAGTGTAAATTCTGTAGTTTATTATAATGGGAGTGATCTACTTGCAATGTAGACACGGTGATAAACAGTGGGAGCGCAAGTAAGATCTGTAATGTCAACTATGCACAAAAACACAGGAACTGGGGTGCAGAAAAATAGCAGCAGGTGCTCTGGACTGAGTCAAAATTTGACATATTTGGCTGTAGCAGAAGGCAGTTTGTTTGCCGAAGGGCTGGAGAGCGGTACACAAATGAGTGTCTGCAGGCAACAGTGAGGCATGGTGGAGGTTCCTTGCAAGTTTGGGGCTTCAGTTCTGCAGAAATATCTTCAGCGTAAAGAACAACAAGGAGTCCTGGAAGTGATGGTATGGCCCCCACAGAGCCCTGATCTCAACATCGAGTCTGTCTGGGATTACATGAAGAGAAAGAAGGAACTAAAATATATATATATATATATATTATATATATATATATATATATATATATATATATATATATATATATATATATATATATATATATATATATATATATATATATATATATATATAAGTACTATAGTACTCCACAGCACAGAATCCCAAAACTTCTGTGGCTTATTTATATGATTTTGAGCGACTTTTCTTGTGCTTTTGGGTCAGTAGTGGTGAACGTCTTGGGAGTTCTGACATGGAAACCTTCTGTGTTTAGTACACACCATACTGTGCTCACTGAAACCTCAGTGCCTGTTGCCACCAAGTCTTGCTGCAGGTCTTTTGCAGTCACTCGAGGGTTTTTCACAACCTGCCTTCTCAGAAGCTGTTGATAGCTTCCTTTTTCTGCCCCGTCCAGGTATTTCATGCATTTTCTGCCCCTAGCAAGTTCAGGTATTTCATGTGTTCTAGCTCAAGCACATCTGGTGCTACTAATGAAGCCCTTGATTAGTTGCATCAGATGTGCTTGAGACAACACCTGTTTTGCATATTTGTGCTGTTGTGAGGGATTCTATTCAGGGGGTTGAATAATTTTGAGACTGGAGAAGTCATTATAAGTTGCATTTTCAGTTGAATTTGGGGAAACCACTTGAACTTGTGTTGAACTATTTCAATTGCTTTTGTTTGACTCATTGTTCATTGCAAACAGCTGTAAGTCTGTAAATTTTTACAATAAACCTGCTTTGCAATGGGGGCTGAATAATTTTGATTGTAACTGATGTCACTTTCCTGCTCTTTGCAGATTATTTTGTTCTTCTGCCATCTGAAGTGAGCCTCTGAAATACATTTGAACATTTTTCTGCTGACTAGAGCAGCTGGAATGAAATGAGCACCTCCAGGTCTGAGGCCATGGGTGCCACTTTGAAAAGAGTAGGATACTCCATATAGGTGAGGGGAGAGACCTTGCACCTGGTGGAGGATGTTAAGTACCTTGACATGTTATTTAAATGGAAGAAATACAGCATGTGAGATTGAAAAACATATCAGGTAACCAGCAGAAGTGTTACAGTCAATGTGACTCAGAAAAAGCTCTCTTTTACTGGTCACCAGTACAGGTGGCAAAAATGTGTTTCCATGGCAGCACTTAGTCTCCATGATAGGGTAAGGAGCCTGGCAATCTGAGAGAGTTTTGGAGAACTGTGTTCATGCTTAAACTGTAATTGCCACTCAATTCCTGCATAAAGGTGCATCTGTGAAAGGCTTACAAACACAGAGAAATACATCAAATATGACCTGTTCGTGGTGTTAATATGTTTATGTACCTACCAGACTGACGGGATTTGAGATTCTTCTGCAGTCCTCCATCATGTTTTTCAACAGGGGTGGTGTGTTCCATAGAGCCTGACATCCCTACATCTGAAGTGTTGATCTGCACAGCCTCACAATGCTTTAAAAATAAAAGTTAAGAATGTTTATATGATCTGTGTTTATCAGAGGAACATGAAACATAATTGTTGCAATTATGTGATGAAATTGCATGATGTCATGATGTCGAAATCATGGCTGTGCGTGTAAATGCAGCAGCTAGGTGCTCTCGGACTAGCAATGTTTTGTTTTTTTATTATTTTGTGTATGTTAAGTCTGTTGCGTTTATTAGTTTAAGCAATTAATCCACATACGGTCTATGAAAAGACTAAACTGCTTAATATCAGAGAACTACAGTCCCTTTTGAAACTATTGGAATGGCAAGGCCAATTCAGTTGTTTGTGCTACACACCAAAGACAACTGAGTTTGAGATTTCCTGGTGTTTACATCTAGATGTGTTAAACAACATAAAACATAGAATCTTTTGTAACCATCCAATTTTAGCTGAGCAAAAGTATATGAACAGATAAGTCTAGACGTAAATGAAAGTAAATAACACTTAATATTTGGTTGCATATCCCTTGCTTGCAATGCTGCTCAACTGGGTTAAGGTCTCGTGATTGACTTGGCCAATCTAAAACCTCCACTTTTTTCCCCCTGGTAAAGTCGATAAAGTTGAAAGCGATAAAGATCCTCCAGATTAATTTGGCAGAAAAAAATGTCCCTGTAAACTTCTGAATTTTTTCTTCTACTACCATCATGAGTTCCATCATCAATAAAGATTAGCGAGCCTGTTCCAGAAGCTTTTCTCCCATAGACAGCTCTCAGAGCTTCATGTTGGCTTACCCTTTTTAACAACAAATGCAGTATTCACAGGTGAAACTGAAGGCTAAAACCAAGAGTAGATGTTCAGAGCTATTTATTGTTTAAACAATCAATCGAACAGGACACACCTGGGTAAAAACACCTGGGTAGAAACAGCGGTCAGCCACATGTTCCAATATTTTTGCTCACCTACAACTTGGGTGGTCTGATACAAAATGTTCTATGTTCTTTGATGTTTAACAAATCTACATATAAATACCAGGAAATAAAGCTGAAGTTCTATACTTTCTTCTCATATTCATCTTTTGATCTCAAACCCAAATGTCTTCAGTCCACAGCGAAAGAAAATGAATTGGTTTTGCACTATTCTGGACACTATTGACTGAGTCAGTCTTAGGATAAGCTCAATGGACAATAGCAGAACTTTACCACCAGCCACTATTCATATCCATATGCACTGCCACTTGTATTCATTGTCCCCTACTCTTTACTTTTCTCATATTCAAACTATAATACCGTATATCCCTGTTCTTATCGCTGTTTACAATGTTTACACTGCTGACAATGTTTGCATTGCACTGCCACTTTAATTCCACTCAAGTCTGCTGCTTATATCTACAATATTTACACCCCAATGCACTACTACATCACACTCTTACAGTGTATCCTGTTTTATATATTTATTCTTATTTTGTTTCATTTATAATGAATGCTGCTGTAACAGGTAAATTTCCCTCTGGGATGAATAAAGTGATCTATGAATCAAAAGGTGCTTTAACAAAGTATTAGTTAAGAGGTGTGCATACTTATGCAACCAGGTTATTGTAATATTTTTCTTTCTCCTAAAAGGTTTCTATTTGATTCTCACTTGAATTCTGTTGGTTGCTATATCACATTAAAGGTGGAAAAAGATCTGATTAGATGTTTCTTGCTTTTGTTTGCCACATTGATAAGCCAACTTTAGGCCTGAGATAATCATGAACTAATCTCTCCAGGGTCTTCATCATGTAAGACGTTAAAGCAACCCTTCTCTGGTCACTGGAAGCTGTCAGAAAAAAGGAGTGTGGGTACTACTCCTTCCATGAGGCTCAGGGTGAGGAGTCACTGTAGTACTTCAAAGAACTGGTTTGCGCAGGCCTTGGGAACCCTCAGACTAATGCCATCTCGCCCTGAGACCTTGCTCTGACGGAGTCTTAACAGATACCTTGTCACCTGGTCCACAGTGGCATTCACCCCAGAGGAATTAGAGTGAACCTCCTATCTGTCCATACTGGTGGTGTCAATGCAGGATGTGTTTTCTGGCCTGTGATTTGAATGTGAGGTAGCAGTAATGTCCTTGCTGGGTTTTGGTAGGAAGCAGGGGGATGAGAACCAGAGCATGTGCTCCAATGATTTTGACCTCTGAAGTGGAGTTGGGCTTGGGGGGGTGGGGGGATGCAGCTCTCTATGCTGTGGTAATGTGAGTATGTGGGGGAGGGATAGTTGGCAACCCAGTGTTGAAACAGTTGAAGAACTGGTTCAGTTCATTGGTCCAATTTGTACTTGTCTCAATTTGCTCATGAAGCCAGTGATCAGCTTCACAGCACTCCACACATCCCTGGCATTATACTGCTGCAGCTTCATCTCCAGTTTCTCTGGGTCCTTGTACTCCCTGTGCATTTTTATTAGTATTTATATTATTAGATGTTCACAGTTAGCTAGGTTATTATTTATTTCTAGCACACTTCTTAAGGAATACAAGTACATTAACTTTATTGGTTTAAAGTGAAAATGCTGATTGAATTTTGTTAAATGGCCATTTTCATTTGCATGTAGCACAACAAACTTTACCAAGGCGAAAACGTTATAGTCTTCGTTATAGAAAACGTTATAGTCAATACTGGAAACTAACCACAGATGATTTGGGATTTTTGCATACAACTAAAAAAAGAAACTGGATCAGTGTTTAAATTACTAAACAAACGTTTTCTTTTTTTTTTTTTTTTTTTTTTTTTTTTTTTTGGGGGGGGGGGGGGATTGCACTAACTATTTAATAAACAAATTCATTTAGACAGTGGACATGGCATTAAACTGTTATAAAACATCATTAAGCCATCAGGACCAGGAGACTTTTTGAAAGAGCGCAGTCTGGATTTCATTATTAGATCTGTAAAGAAATAGAAATTATTACAGAACTCTGGGATCTTCTATGAATTAAATACAACTTTTACAGTTTAGCTGTAAGTCAAAAAAAGTTAGCGCATATATACACACACACACACACACACACACACACACACACACACTACGATCATGGAAATGCTCCCTTAGCTATTAACTACTTAAACTAAACAGATTAAAAGAAATTAACTATAATTAACATTAATGTACAGTTTGCTTATACACATTACATTCTACACCGCTTCACTAAGGCTGGATGCTAAAGCTATTGGATTATATAGTGCACTACATAGGGCGTAGACTCCATTATGTACTCCCCCCTATGTAGGGCACTTACACAGTCAGTAGGAAGCCATTTTGGATTCAGCCACTAACTGTTAGCCGAGCAGCTGAGCTACAGCTTCAGTCTAATTTACCTCAGGTTTTAAAGCAGAACATTAAACTACCACAAAAAAGACAAGAACGACCTTTTAATTTTAACTCTTTTAACTGTAGGAATTATTTTCATGTACAGAAAGTTACCTCGGTCAGATAAGCGGGAAAAAGCTGGAATTCTTCTTTTCCCAGTTTTCACAAACTACAGGAGAAACCCGAAATAAGTCACTGCGTTATGAGTCGGTCAGTTAGAGAGGATTACCTGTGCCTGGCTTTATGCAGCGCTCCGTTTCGGTGTGTAGAACTCACCTGTGGACAGGGCTGCCAGGTGTGGCTCACAAAAGCAGCTCCAGAACTCGGTAATGTGAATCTCAGCACTGACTGAACCTGCTTCTGCAGCCTGAGGAGAAGAAATGAACGCCGCTCCGGTCGGGCGCAGAGCGATGACGTCATCTGATTTTTCCCGCCGCCTGCGCGTGAACACGCTGGTGTCCCTTCATACTTCACCTCAGAGCTGATTGTTGAGGAAAACACCAACTTTACATAATCATACCTGGTCAGATCTCTACTGATGTACACAACTGCAACTTTGCTATATAAAAAGAAAATAAAAATGTGCAAACACAGGCCTTTGCTTGCAAGTCAAACCTCTTAATTCTAAAAATGTTGGGACAGTATGGAAAATGCAAAACAAACAAACAAAGAAATTCAGTTCACCCTGTACTATACTGAAAACACATTATTAACACATTATTTGATGTTTTACTTTGTCAATTTATTTTTTTGTTTTAAATATACACTCATTTAAAATCTGATGACTACAACACACTCCAAAAAAGTTGGGACAGTCGACTGTTTATCGCTGTGTAACATCACCTTTTCTTTTAATAACACTTATTAAGCTTTTGGGACTGAAGTCACCAATTGGTTAAGTTTAGCAAGCAGAATTTTATCCCATTCATCCATTATCAGTGCTTAATTTGTAAATCTGCAGGTCCCGGAACAATAAGTCTGGAGGCATGTGAAAGGTCCCCAAACTTACAGACACGTAAAAGTGCTTCTAGAATCTCACGTAGCCAACGATATTCAGTGCTGATAGGTGGCCTGTGTAATTACTCACACTGGTATAGTGACATAATGAGTTTATAGCAGTGAGTATTCTCAGTACAAAAATAAACATTTATGGATCATACACGATCTATCAGTTTATGTGCGTCACCTCAGTTAGCTACAAAACACATCTGCCCAAAGCACTTTGAAAACAACGCTACATTTCATACAGTAAGCCTCTTACAGTAAACTAACATTAACTGCACAACATAATCAAGAAATAGGCGTCTTACCTAACACAAAATATTCCACAAAGCCGTCCTGTCAGTGTCCTCCTCCTCTTCCCTGAGTCCTTTACGTATCCATGAGCACAAATGGCTCGGGATTGAACTTTGTAAGCGGTGGACCCACGATGTTCAAAAACATCAGAGATGAGATGGTGGGGATGAGAAGGGATTCGCGCTGCGAGCTACAAATTAGATTGATTTTGGACAAACCCTGCTCGCGCTCCACTGGAGATCGGTGTGGTGTTCACAGAATCCAACACCTGCCTCAGTCCTTCTGGAACTTTTTGTCTATTTGAGTCCCTGTACTCCCTAAAAGCCCGAATGTGGGCTGTTCACTCCCTTTAATTCCTGTCAGTCTCACTTTCAAATCCAGGCACAGGATAACATTTAGACTCATAAGCGCTTCTAAAAACCACAATAGGGTATAGTGTTATCACTGCTAGTCGTCAGACTGCTTCATCAGTGACCTGCAGCCGCTCGCTCTCCTGGACTCTTGCCTTTTTAGTACTTCGCTCCATTTTCTCGCTGTCGTTGTTTGTGTTCTTAAAAAAATGCTGTTAATGATAACTGCTTTCTTTTCACCATGACACACTCTACAGCGTATGCTACGTGACTGTAGGCTTCGATTCGCGACATCGAATTCAGGTGAACTTTTGAACTTGAAATGAATACGTTATGTGAAAGAGGCTACTGATTGGCTGTTAGCAATATTTGAGCACCAGTAATATAAGATTAGCATTTTTATTGCGGTTTTTTTTTGTTGTTCTGTTTTACTTTTGGTGAATTAAAAACTAAAACTATTTGTTTTTATAATATTGCTGCAGGAGACTTTAAACATCCAGCTGTAGAGATGGCAGATAAAAAGGTTCCGGAACGCAGGTGTGCAATATTTTGGAGGTGCCAGATCCTGTTCCGGCAGGATCCGGCTCAAATTAAGCACTGTCCATTATGCATTTCTTCAGCTTCGTTGCCTTATTTTACGCTTCATAACGCGCCACACATTCTCAATGGGAGACAGGTCAGGACTGCAGGCAGCACCTGCACTCTCTGCTTACGCAACCATGCGCTTGTAATCCGGGCAGAATGTGGTTTGGCGTTGTCCTGCTCTGGATGGCAGCATATGCTCCAAAATGTGTACATATCTTTCTGCATTAATGATGCCCTCACAGATATGTAAATTCCCCATACCATGACAGATGCTGGCTTTTAGACCTGATGCTGATAACATCTTGGATGGTTCTTTTCCTCTTTGGCCCAGCGAACACGAAAGTTTTTAAGACAGTGACGTCTCGATCGGTTCCGAAAATAGATCGGTTGCTAGCATTGGGGGGTGGGGGGGTGGGGAGGTGTATTCACCATGAATTTCATCAGTTTAAAAACTCAAACGCCACCTTTATACTTCCAAACTGTTTACATCTCCACCTCCTCTGTAACTCATTATCATTAGAAGTCCTACTTGTACTTGAACTCTGGCAGGTCCAGATGTGATGATTCAGCAGTCTCCACCACCAGAAGGTCGGGCATGATGGCTTCGGGAAGATCCACAATGAAATTGGGGTGGAGCTGAAACTAGCGCGGCACTACAGGGCTCTGCTGCTGAACTGCTGCACTCCGACACCAGATCTCACTGAGGAAGGAAAGAAAACTGGGGTTATGAAAGGTTGAAGAGCCCAGGCATACAGAAATGGCTGAACAGGTAGCCACAAATAAAATGATGTTTGGAGACCAGGATGGATTAGAGCCCCCAGAAACTGATGCTTAAAAATAATCTATAGTAACCCCATTATGTTATGTGTGTGTGTGCACACAGACAGCCCCCATGTGTCTCATCAGGAGTCTGCATGGATATTTCAGCCACTGCAGGAGCTCCTCCACCAAACACCTCATCATAGCAAACATGACACAACCACGACTAATATAAACGCGGCATGCCCACAAGCCTGCCTCAGCTTAGGAGGTGCTGCTGCTGCTTCAGAGTTTGGTTAGCGTAGCAGGCTAGCACCAGCTGGTCCAGGAGTTTTCGCCTCAGGCTGAAGTTCGTTGACAGGAGCCACGGGGGCCGAGGGTTTCTTAGCGGAACGCTTGATTCTCTCTTCCAACATGCTCAAGTCCTTTTCTGACAACTGCAGAAGATAAAAAGTATTACTTTACTATAAAGAAAGAAAAGGAAAAACTCTGCACAGTAGGTATAATATGCAGCGAGCCACCTGACCGATGAGTTTGTACACTTGCTCTCCACAGACATTATAAGCTGCCACAGCTGTGTTCAGAGCAGCGTTACGAACGGCCGGGTCTCCATCACCGATGTGAACAGCAATTCCATACAGCCGTCTGCTGGAACACGGACATCCCACACAGCCCAACAACACAGCAGAGCACCTCCACATGTAGCAGCTGGTCCTCTGCGTTCTGTTCATTTCTGTCATGTAAACAAAGAAGAAGTTTCCACACAAAGCTGGTTTTTATCACGGGGGATTTAATTTCAGTGCCTCTGCTCTCTGAGTAGTAAAACACATAAACAAACAGGCAGTTATCTGCGATGCCATGCTCTGCATTGCCTCTGCTCTCTTATGGCATCGCCAGAAAGAGGACCAACCCCAATTTCCTTACGATCTCCACCTCTCACCTGTGTATGACGTCAGCCGACGTGCATACAGTGATTATTACCTTAAATAAAAGCGCACAACCTTTCAAAATAAAATGCCCCATAACAAATAATAATTAAAGTAAAATAAAATACAAATAAAATGAATGGATAAATAAAATATATAATCTGGTGTAACTACATATTTCTGCTACATGTGCATGTTGTACTGTATTATTCTTAATCTGGTGTATTTGTTTATTTATTTCTGTTGTTTATATTCCAGCGACTGGTCACTGATTTATATCACACGTTTGCTTCAGTAATCACTCTGTGAGCCTGGGTGGTAAAACATTTTATAATCTTTTTATTTTCTTTCATACCACCTTAAAGCATAAACAAAAACACACTGAAAGAAACAAGTGAAAGAAACAATAAAACACAGAGAAATGAAAGAAAACGGAAGCTATTTATGGAGCGGATAATGACATCACTTTTCGATCATGACAGATTAAAAACTAAACCTTCCTTAAAACCTCCTCTAAACAGTTGCACAGGCTAAAAAAGACGTGTAGTAATGAATATATAATTATTTACTAATCGGAAATGACATTTTTAAATGGTTAGTTATTGTTTTTTGCTTGCAGAAGTGCATTATGGGAACATTCCAAAGTTCCCCTGCATCCTAAAGGGCTGTTTTAGGTGAAGTGGCATATAGGAGGCATTAGGAGTGTTTTATTTTTCTTTTCAGGCATGTAGACAATGTTGTTACTCGTGCAGTGGCATTGAGTGGAAATGCTTTGGTGTAAACCTTTTTCCAGCATCTGAGCTGTTGGTGAACGGTGAGCTTATTTGTGTCACAGACAAGTCTAATTAGTCTGTTGTTAAAGCAGCCATTGTTGATGAAAATAAAGCTGTGTGTTGTAAAGGACAGTGTTTTATTAAAAGGTTAGTGCTTGCAGACTTTAACAGCGGGAGCACACATTCAGCATAGTGGAAGATCTCAGGTAGCGAGCGAGCTAATGCACAGTTCAGGAGCTTGACTAAGCAGCTCTATGTTAGGGTTTAAAAAGAGAAGTTAACGGACTCGTGTGGTTCAAATGGTGAGAGAGACTGTTGGAACATGTGCTGTTTGTGTTGTATATGGGTTTGTAGAACTGGAGGATAAATGTAAGCGCGACGATGCATTAGTGATGTGTCGTTCATCAACACGAATCTTTAATATGACTCAGGAACCACGAGCTGTCTCAGAGAGTGATTCGTTCATTTTGAGTTGACCGCGCATGCGCAACATCCCATAGGTTCTGTACCGGAAACAGAAATGATTAGTTCATCCCTCGAGTCTTCGGGTCCGAGTCATACGTTCTTTTGCCTCGTGTTTTATACAGAAATTAGTCAATAATTCACAACCTTCCTTCCAAACAAGGGCTTAGTTAGTTTTTTATTTCATTTTTTTATTTTACTTTTACCTTTATGTGATGCGTTTCTGGTCTCAAATTGTATCTTTTTTATTTCTTACAATTGATATATTTGTGAATTTCTGTCATTATGGTTCTTTTCTATAACATTGAATGTGGTAGTAAAGAGTTGGTTAATGCTTTAAACTTTATCCGAATGATGGGGGAAATCACTTTGATAAAGCAAAGATTGAGACTTGTTTACAGTGGATTCTAATCTTCAGTAAATATCACAGCCAAATCATCAGAGAATGTACAAATATGGATAATATGTTGACTTGACCCATCTGTTTTTGTGTGACCTTCAGCTTATCTGAAGCAACTGTGCTTCTATGGAAGAACTCAAGTGTTGTCTTTACCTTTTGTAATATTGGTTGGACCTCCTTCAGTGCAGCTCTCACAATAAGCTTCAGCAAATGTGTGAAACAAGGTATGTGATCCCAGTGAAGGTGGTCTCTCAGGGCTGAAACCATGTTGCTGGCATTGTCTGTGACACAAGCAACAATTTTGTCACCCACACTCCATTCACTGGTAACCCAGGTCAGCTCACTTGCCAGGTGAGCAGCAGTGTGTCATTCTGTCAAGACAAAGCAGTCCAGGAGATAGGAGGTCATCTGAAAATCCTCTATGAAATGGCAAGTCACAGCCATGTAACTTGTGGTAGTCACAGAGGTCCAGCAGTCTGTTGTGAGACATACAGCAGATGCACTCTTCATTTTGTCCATCATGTCAGCTCTTAACTTGTCATAAAGCCTAGGCATTACAGTTTTTGATAGTGTTTTTCTGCTAGGTAGGCTGTATGACGGGTCCAGAAGATGTGAATATTCCTTAAAGCCCTTATCCTCCACTATAGAAAATGGCTGAAAGTCACAAGCAATCATTTTGACCAGAGCCTCATCTAGTTTGCTTTGTCTCAATGGATCCATTGGTCGTGTTATGAAACTGCTCATAGAGGTTTGCTGTTGTGTCCTCCTTGGCCTAACTGCTCCTTGGATGGTGGTGGATGCTGCTGGTATACTGGATGCTGTAGATGTGGTCCACGTGCCAGCCAAAGTAGTGGAAGATCCAGCTGAAGAGGTGCTGGTGGTGGAAACAGCTCCAGCTGCTGCAGGACCACTATCTTCACTCTCTGTTCTAACTTGTGCCAACAGCACAGTTGGATTTGAGGTTTTAAGGTGTCTCATCAAATTTGAAGTGCTTCCTCCTTTAGTGGATAAAATCTTCTTGCATATGTTGCATTTTGCTTCAGGGGCTGAAGTTGCCACAAAATGAGTCCAAACATCACTCCTTTTTCTAGTGCTCATTCTCCTCCTGATGTGTTAAAATCTGCCTGAGTCTCTTCTCTGCTCCTCACCTTGTGCAAAACAACAGGGGATGGGTGTGAAAGGGTCACTGTCCCCTTGGTGACAGCCTTGAGTGACAGTTGCACTTCAACTGAACCATTGGCTAAACCCATGTTTGACACAAACACACATTACATTTGTATGTACTATGTAGATCTTTTTAACTCTCCTGTTTCATTTACATTTGGATAACAACTTCTGTGTTGAAGTTGAGTTTAGCATAACGTTAATATTTTAAACCAATCTTTTTATATAAATATTAGACCAATATGTCCAGTCTTCATAGGAAAATCAATTATTATACCAGCAAAATCACAACTGGGTCAAAATGAATAAACAATAGGTAGGCTACTTTGTGTTTGTAGGCTCAGTTTATTTTATTAAGTAAAATTTGTTTACAGAAAAAGACAGAGAAAGGTCAAATTAATTCATATTTCCCTGTAAAAACAAAGTTTTATCTATTAAAATGTAATAGATTAAAACATTTTTATAATATTTATTATATTTATTTAATATTTATTAAAAAATAGGTTAAATAATAAAAAACCCACACACACCACATATGCACAAGAAACATTTAACAATAAAAAGAGACAGGAACAAGAACAGGATGGAACTTCTTTTTTTTCAGATGTTTACTGCACATATCTTTTGATAATTTTATGATAATTCCTAAATATAATATAACATACAGTCAGTAATACGAATGTAATGTTGTATTTGTTGCGAGACACCGAGCCGGGAAGCGGTCACTTGACAAAAGAACAAAGGACTCAGACCTGAAGACTGGAGAGGTGAACTGATCAGTTCTGTTTCTCCATTCAGCCTATGGGGCTGTGACGGGATGAACGAACGACTCAGACCCGAAGACTGGAGAGGTGAACTGATCAGTTCTGTTTCTCCATTCAGCCTATGGGGCTGTGACGGGATGAACGAACGACTCAGACCCGAAGACTCGAGAGGTGAACTGATCAGTTCTGTTTCTCCATTCAGCCTATGGGGCTGTGACGGGATGAACGAACGACTCAGACCCGAAGACTCGAGAGGTGAACTGATCAGTTCTGTTTCTCCATTCAGCCTATGGGGCTGTGACGGGATGAACGAACGACTCAGACCCGAAGACTCGAGAGGTGAACTGATCAGTTCTGTTTCTCCATTCATCGTATGGGGCTGTGACGGGATGAACGAACGACTCAGACCCGAAGACTCGAGAGGTGAACTGATCAGTTCTGTTTCTCCATTCAGCCTATGGGGCTGTGACGGGATGAACGAACGACTCAGACCCGAAGACTGGAGAGGTGAACTGATCAGTTCTGTTTCTCCATTCAGCCTATGGGGCTGTGACGGGATGAACGAACGACTCAGACCCGAAGACTGGAGAGGTGAACTGATCAGTTCTGTTTCTCCATTCAGCCTATGGGGCTGTGACGGGATGAACGAACGACTCAGACCCGAAGACTGGAGAGGTGAACTGATCAGTTCTGTTTCTCCATTCAGCCTATGGGGCTGTGACGGGATGAACGAACGACTCAGACCCGAAGACTCGAGAGGTGAACCGATCAGTTCTGTTTCTCCATTCAGCCTATGGGGCTGTGACGGGATGAACGAACGACTCAGACCCGAAGACTCGAGAGGTGAACTGATCAGTTCTGTTTCCGGTAACCGCACTGCATAGTGTATTGCATATGGGTCTGTCACGGCCCAGATCAGACACTGACTGTTTCCCGAGAGTGCCAAGCTCCTTGTGGACTTCAAAAAGAAGGTCTTCAACTGCCAGCAGGAGGTAAGATCTCTCTTCACATCAATTCTCAGCAGACCTATTTCAACAACATTCCATGTGTCTAGTTTCTTTTTGTGAAGTTAATGCTCACTTCTTTTTCATCATCGTTCTTCAAAGGTTGACCGTGTGTCATGGTTTCTGCGCTATTTGCAGCCAGTTGGGGTTGAGCCAGATCTGGATTTCCTCACAAAGAGCACAGACCTGAGATTACGTCGCAGCCCTACATAGTATGGGTGTGAATGAAGCCACTGTTCTCAGTTACATCAAGAACACGGTCAGGTTCTTAGACTACCTGAAGACAAGGTTGGATCTGGAGCAGACAGACACACAGCT
This sequence comes from Cranoglanis bouderius, assembly GCA_023630585.1. Classification (NCBI taxonomy): domain Eukaryota; kingdom Metazoa; phylum Chordata; class Actinopteri; order Siluriformes; family Cranoglanididae; genus Cranoglanis; species Cranoglanis bouderius. The sequence goes on from CM042543.1 coordinate 25,643,019, forward strand.
CCTTTCCAAGTGCCAGGCGTACAAGGAGCTGCTGCAGACTCTGAGGAAGCCCATTGCAAAGTCCCATTCACAGGTGGTGTGCAAAACAAGGTAAATGCCTTTACTATTCATTTTGTATTGTCCTTTTATTACTAATGTTATTTTTTACTACTACAATCCGAGTGTGGTTGTTAATAACCTGTCTCTCATCTCTCGTCTCTATTTTTTGTTTAGTGGTCAAAAAATTTAATTTTTGTCTGTTTTGGGGGTGCCCGTGTTCAGCATTGAATTTGAGAGCTCACACTCCACGGTAGTGGTTAATGGCTCATATGAAAGTAGACACTCGAGGCTTTAATAATTAAGTATTTCTGTTTTTACCTAGCCACCTAGGGGCAATATGTTTAGAGAAAAGTTCTATTTAAAAAAAAAAAACAAACGGTTGATTTTTTTTCACACAAATGTTTATTTCTTCAAAGACAATGGTGATATCAAACCCATTCCTGCTTTTGAAGATGCCCCAAGTTCTTGTCCATAAGCATTCAAAATTTGAAGGAGTTATCTTCAACCACTATAATTCTGTGTGAGGTTATCCAAACAAAGGTAAAAACGTCTCCATCTGGCACAAAACCTCTCCCAATGGCATAATGCCTCTAGAAATGGATCAAAGCCTCTAAAAATTACACAAAGCCTCTAGAAATTGCCGACTTCTAGAAATAGCATTTCTAAAAAACTTTTAAAAAATGGCACAAATAACCTCTCCAAATGGCACCAAAAGTCTCCAAACGGCACAAGATGAAATAACAAATGGCAATAGCCTGAACTCTGTTACACAATGTGTAATTTTACAAAAAAAGTCTGAAATGTACTCATTTTATTTTATGTTTATTAAAAATAGCACCTGAGCTCCGTTAGCCAGCACTGTCACATGTCTATTCACATAATATAGGCATGCAGAAGGTGCAGTTTCCACCTCCTACGACATGGATGTGGGGTTGGATTTTAGGAGGCAAAAAAACTATTTACAAAAAGCAGAAAAAGTGTCAAATAGACTAGAAAATGGAGAACATGAACAGAAGTGCAAAAAATTTGAACAAGTAAAAAAGACTGTTTGAAAATGGCTCTGAATGGTCGAGATCTCTGTCACTAGGCTAAAGGCGATGCTATAACAGCAGACACGAGAGTAGCTGCTAATCGTAGCTTCATTCCTAGAACACCTGTACTTGGTGCTGTCAACTTACAATTGTATCACCTAGGATGCCTGTTAATGCCAGGTGTGAACAGGGCCTCACTGAGCTTGGCTGTCCTTGAGATCATACCACTCAGTGAAACAAAGATGGTCCGGTATAATGCGGAGAGGAACATCACAAGACCTGCACTTATAAATGGTTTTGCTGTACTTCTTCTGTTGAAGGCAGAGTACACAGTGTCTCCTCCCAGCTGAGGCTTTGTCTCTCTTGGTAGAGGCACAGGTTTCCACGACGGTCACTGGGTAGCATGGCCTGCTGTCTGACACTTCGCTAACAGCTGCAGCCTCCACTGGCTCAGAGACTCCATCTGAACTTGAGGCTTCTTCACTCTCAAAATCCACAAGCTGCTGGCACAGGACCTCTCTGAATTTCTTTTGAGTGAAAGGTTTCTGCTGTTTATCCTGAATTAGTTCTTTATGAATAAATATAACTGTTTACCACAGCTATATCAAGAAAATGAAGAAACAGTCTCCTGTACCACTTTATTGTCTTCTTTGACACATTTGTGCATCAGAAAGGTGAACTCCCCCCATGTACTTATTGTACACCTTCACTGCTTCAGGAACAGGGATGGCTTGTGAAGACCATCTGTCATTCAAGTTGTGAGAGTATTTTAATGAGGTGATGGTGAGAATGCTTCTTGCAATGATGTAATCTGACTTTTTTTAAAGGAAAAATGTTTTTGCAGTGGTGTGTGTGTGTGTGTGTGTGTGTGTGTGTGTGTGTGTACCATCTGTGACCCACCTCCTTCCTGTGACAGGAAGTTCCAGGAGCAGGAGTGCCCGCCCTCACCCGAGCCGACACGTAAATAGAAGGACAAGAGAGGCTTCCACTGCGTGATCGTCTGATTGGTCCATCAGCTTCGCCACTCATCCAGCTGCTATCACCAAACCCCGCCCCCTCAACCCTGCCTTCTGACATCACATCCTGTGTGGATGAATCGCTGCCTTTCTCACATGTGCATGTCTTCAAAAGAAAATAAATAAACACACACAGTAACTCTGCGTCCCGGCGATATGCGGCTCACGGCGGCCTCCGGGACGCCACGACTAGAAGAACCAAACCGTGATGGAGCTCTGATGGAGCATTTCATCTTCACTTCACTGTACTGACATCACAACACCGATAAAGAGTGATCTCATAATCTCACCTCAACACAACACTACACATCGCTTTTACTAAACATCAACGCTTTCTGTATTTTGAAGGTTTTTGTTGCCTTACGGTGACTAAAACATCACGAATAGACAACACAGGAATGTTGACGAAGAGGCTTTTAGCCAGCTTTGTGTTTCTGAAGCTTATTTTGTGCGTCTTGTGCCACATTTGTCTTCTTTCTGTGCTGATGGACTACTGTACACCCGTGGCCAAAAGTTTTGAGAATGACACAAATATTAATTTTCACAAAGTCTACTGCTTCAGTGTTTTTAGATCTTTTTGTCAGATGTTACTGTTACTGAAGTATAATCACAAGCATTTCATAAGTGTCAATGGCTTTTATTGACAATTACATGAAGTTTATGCAAAGAGTCAATATTTGCAGTGTTGACCCTTCTTTTTCAAGACCTCTGCAATTCACCCTGGCATGCTGTCAATCAACTTCTGGGCCACATCCTGACTGATGGCAGCCCATTCTTGCATAATCAATGCTTGGAGTTTGTCAGAGTTTGTGGGTTTTTGTTTGTCCACCCGCCTCTTGAGGATTGACCACAAATTCTCAATGGGATTAAGGTCTGGGGAGTTTCCTGGCCATGGACCCAAAATGTCGATGTTTTGTTCCCCGAGCCACTTCGTTATCACTTTTGCCTTGTGGCAAGGTGCCCCATCATGCTGGAAAAGGCATTGTTCGTCACCAAACTTTTCTTGGATGGTTGGGAGAAGTTGCTCTCTGAGGATGTTTTTGTACCATTCTTTATTCATGGCTGTGTTCTTAGGCAAAATTGTGAGTGAGCCCACTCCCTTGGCTGAGAAGCAACCCCACACATGAGTGGTCTCAGAATGCTTTACTGTTGGCATGACACAGGACTGATGGTAGCGCTCACCTTTTCTTCTCCGGACAAGCTTTTTTCCAGATGCCCCAAACAATCGGAAAGGGGATTCATCAGAGAAAATGACATTACCCCAGTCCTCAGCAGTCCAACCCCTGTACTTTTTGCAGAATAGCAGTCTGTCCCTGATGTTTTTCCTGGAGAGAAGTGGCTTCTCTGCTGCCCTTCTTGACACCAGGCCATCCTCCAAAAGTCTTCGCCTTACTGTGCGTGCAGACGCACTCACATCTGCCTGCTGCCATTCCTGAGCAAGCTCTGCACTGGTGGTGCCCCGATCCCGCAGCTGAATCAACTTTAGGAGACGGTCCTGGCGCTTGCTGGACTTTCTTGGGCACCCTGAAGCCTTCTTCACAACAGTTGAACCTCTCTCCTTGAAGGTCTTGATGATCCGATAAATGGTTGATTTAGGTGCAATCTTACTAGCAGCAATATCCTTGCCTGTGAATCCCTTTTTGTGCAAAGCAAAGATGGCTGCACGTGTTTCCTTGCAGGTAACCATAGTTAACAGAGGAAGAACAATAATTTCAAGCACCACCCTCCTTTTAAAGCTTCCAGTCTGTTATTCTAACTCAATCAGCATGACAGAGTGATCTCCAGCCTTGTCCTCGTTAACACTCTCACCTGTGTTAACGAGAGAATCACTGACATGATGTCAGCTGGTCCTTTTGTGGAAGGGCTGAAATGCAGTGGACATGTTTTTTTGGGATTAAGTTAATTTTCATGGCAAAGAGGGACTTTGAAATTAATTGCAGTTCATCTGATCACTCTTCATAACATTCTGGAGTATATGCAAATTGCCATCATAAAAACTGAGGCAGCAGAATTTGTAAAAATTAATATTTGTGTCATTCTCAAAACTTTTGGCCATGGCTGTGCATCAGATAACACGTTAAAACTGTCTTTATAATGACACAGTGTTCTCCACTGACCGAGTCAAGCTGGTGGAAATGTGTGGGAGTGTAATGTACATATACACAGGCCTTAAGCTCATGCTCACTCTGTGAGTGATGTTCTGCTCGAGTCAGTGTTCTGTCTCTGTCTCACTCTGTCACTCCTTCATTCTCTCTCTCTCCTTCACTCCTTCACTTTGTCACTCCTTCATTCTCTCTCTCTCCTTCACTCCTTCACTCTGTCGCTCCTTCATTCTCTCTCTCTCTCCTTCACTCCGTCGCTCCTTCATTCTCTCTCTCTCCTTCACTCCTTCACTCTGTCGCTCCTTCATTCTCTCTCTCTCCTTCACTCCTTCAGTCTGTCGCTCCTTCATTCTCTCTCTCTCTCCTTCACTCCTTCACTCTGTCGCTCCTTCATTCTCTCTCTCTCTCCTTCACTCCTTCACTCTGTCACTCCTTCATTCTCTCTCTGTGTCCTTCACTCCTTCATCCTCTCTCTCTCTCCTTCACTCCTTCACTCTCTCTCTCTCCTTCACTCCGTCACTCCTTCATTCTCTCTCTCTCTCCTTCACTCCTTCACTCTGTCGCTCCTTCATTCTCTCTCTCTCCTTCACTCCTTCACTCTGTCGCTCCTTCATTCTCTCTCTCTCCTTCACTCTGTCGCTCCTACATTCTCTCTCTCTCCTTCACTCCTTCACTCTGTCACTCCTTCATTCTCTCTCTGTGTCCTTCACTCCTTGATCCTCTCTCTCTCTCCTTCACTCTGTCGCTCCTTCATTCTCTCTCTCTCCTTCACTCTGTCGCTCCTTCATTCTCTCTCTCTCCTTCACTCCTTCACTCTGTCACTCCTTCATTCTCTCTCTGTGTCCTTCACTCCTTCATCCTCTCTCTCTCTCCTTCACTCCTTCACTCTGTCGCTCCTTCATTCTCTCTCTCTCTCTCTCTCTCCTTCACTCCTTCACTCTGTCGCTCCTTCATTCTCTCTCTCTCTCTCTCCTTCACTCCTTCACTCTGTCACTCCTTCATTCTCTCTCTCACTCTCTCCTTCACTCTGTCACTCCTTCATTCTCTCTCTCTCCTTCACTCCTTCACTCTGTCGCTCCTTCATTCTCTCTCTCTCTCTCTCTCTCTCTCTCTCTCTTTCACTCCTTCATCCTCTATCTCTTTCCTTCACTCCTTCACTCTGTCGCTCCTTCATCCTCTATCTCTCTCCTTCACTCCTTCACTCTGTCGCTCCTTCATTCTCTCTCTCTCTCCTTCACTCCTTCACTCTGTCGCTCCTTCATTCTCTCTCTCTCTCCTTCACTCCTTCACTCTGTCGCTCCTTCATTCTCTCTCTCTCTCCTTCACTCCTTCACTCTGTCGCTCCTTCATTCTCTCTCTCTCTCCTTCACTCCTTCACTCTGTCGCTCCTTCATTCTCTCTCTCTCTCCTTCACTCCTTCACTCTGTCGCTCCTTCATTCTCTCTCTCTCTCTCTCTCTCTCTCTCTCTCTCTGGTGCATGCTGGGAGTGGGTGTGGTTAGCGTGAGAGTTGCGAGTGAGAGCGCTTGCTGAGTTTTGACTCAGATTCTTTCATCTTTATTTTCTTTTCCTTACTTTCTTTGAGCACTTTTAGTTTTTTGTAGGTTAGTGATATTAGTTAGAAGTCCGCGTGTGTGTGTGTGTGTGTCTGTGTGTGTGTGTGTGTGTGCGTGCGTGTGCGCGTGCGTGCGTGCGAGCGTGTGTGTGTGCGTGTGGCGACATGGCGTCTACCCCTTCGGGGGGAGCGTCGCCTCTCTCCCTCCGGAATGGGATCAGGTGTGTTCCGGAGGTGAGCGCATCTATCGAAGATGTTCTCCTCGCTGTAGGAGAACAGGTGGGCCATGATAACATCAACTCGGCCTCCAGAATGAACAAAGCAGTCGTGATCTTCCTGAAAACAGAGAATCTGGTCAGCGGGTTAATTGGGAGTGGTATATGGGTGAAGGAGACGTATGTGGCAGTTACACCTTTATCCACCCCGGCCTCTAAAATCACCATCTCAAACGTCCCCCCATTTATCACTAACGAGGCCATCGTCAAAGAGCTGACCAGATTCGGGAAAATCACCGGAGCGATGAAAATGATCCCGCTAGGCTGTAAAAACGCCACACTTAAACATGTCCTGTCATTCAGGAGACAGGTGTACATGTTCCTCAACTCTCCCAATAAATCCCTGGAGGTGTCTTTTTGGGTCACTAGTGGAGAAAACTCCTACATGGTGTACGCCAGCACTGAAAGTCTGCGCTCTTTTGAATGCGATGATATCGGAGACAAGCGCTTTACTTGCCCGCATAAAGCGCGTGCTGCTGATCAGCAAGGCCCACCTGTAAGTGGTACCAGGCTGCAGTGATGCTGGAAAGCGTGTGGATCAGAGCAATAACTCCTCTGTCTGTAGTGAGGCTGATCCGGAAGCTAAGATGTATGAAGGACAGTGTGATGAAATGGACACAGTTTCAGAAGTAACTGAAGATAGTTTCCGTGATGACGATTCAGTTACTGATGATGCTGATAGTGATTTATACACAGTGGATCAGATTAATGCCTTCCTGGATGAAACTAAGGGGAAGAGTGTTGAACTAGTGAAGTTTTTTCCAGACCTAGACAAGTTCGTACTATCAGTTAAGAAAGCACATAAGGAAAGCAGCTTAGATGAGTTACCATTACTGAAAAGATTCAGACTGAAAAAATACCTAACAGCAGTCAGAAAAAAGAAAAAATTGGTCAAGACTAAAGGTAGAGGTACACCTAAATAAGTGCACATGGGGATCTCTTTCTCTTTGTTCTGCTTCCTATTACAACTGTCTTTTACTGTCATCCTACCCTCTTTTATGATGGACATCTTAAGACTCGGGTCCTTAAATATAAATGGGGTTAGAGATAATAATAAATGGGTTTTACTAAAAGAATATATAACTCTGAAGGATTTAAATGTAATATTTTTACAGGAAACTCACAGTGATGTGAGTAATGAAGTAGATTGGGGTTTACGGTGGGAGGGAGAGTATTTCCTCAGCCATGGGACCAATCTCAGTGCAGGGGTGGCAATACTTTTCTCTCCTAGATTAAATGTAAAGATTTTAACTGTTAATGAGGTGGAAAATGGGCGTTTGCTCATGGTCAAGGCAAAAATAAAAGACATGGAATTTGTATTTATTAATATTTATGCTCCAAATACCGGAAGAGAAAAAATCACACTTTTTAAAACTCTCAATGATAAACTTGCTTCTTTCACACAAGATGTCTTTCTGGTTGTTGGTGGGGATTTTAATTGCACACTTGATTTTACTCTCGATAGAAACAGTGAAGAACCTCATCTTTTATCCGCTAAAACTTTAGAGGAAGTAATTACACAGACAGGGCTGGTGGATGTATGGAGAGAAAAGAATAAAAGTGTAAGACAATACAGTTGGCTTAAAGTGGCAGCAGGGAGAGTTAGTGCTGCACGCCTGGATCGCTTTAATATGAATAACACTCTGCGTAATAGAGTCATAAGTACATGCATTATGCCTTGTGGGTTCTCTGATCATCACCTCATCACAGCACATGTAACTGTATCACAAACAAAACCACAGTATTTTTATTGGCATTTTAATACAAAGTTAACCCAAGATTTGGATTTTAATGAGAATTTTACATTTTTTTGGGGGTGCTGGGCAAACCAAAAGAAAGAGTATGAAAACCTTCTCCAGTGGTGGGAGGTGGGAAAGGCTCAGATAAAGCTCTTCTGCCAACAATTTATGTCACACACTTCAGCTAAGGTTAAACAAGCAGTGTCTAATCTAGAACTGGATATCACAGCTATCCAAAACACCTTAATTGAACAAAACAATGTAAATATGCAGAAAAATATTAGTCAGAATAGACACGAATTAAGAAGGGTTTTACAAGAAAAGGCCAAAGGAGCAATTATTAGAGCACGTTTTACCTCTGTGCGTGACATGGATGCTCCTACATCCTACTTTTTTAACCTGGAAAAAAAGAGTGTTGCTAATAATTTTATGCATGTTTTACGAAGGTCTGATGGAAGTGTTACCTCAGACCCGGTGGAGATGAGAGGACTAGCTGTTGATTTTTACTCAGCCTTATATGATAAAGAACTCACAGAAAAACAATGCTCAGATGAACTTTTTAAAAACCTGCCTGTGCTGGATACAAAACACAAAAAGCTTCTGGACTCAGAACTGACTTTTGAGGAAGTCACAACAGCAGTGCATCAGCTGTCCTCGGGCCGAGCACCAGGAATCGATGGACTACCTATCGAATTCTACAAATCCTTTTGGAGAACCATAGGCAAAGACTTTTATGAAGTTTTACAAGAAAGTTTTAACGCTAAAATACTCCCAAAAAGCTGTCAACGTGCTGTTCTCTCCTTACTCCCCAAAAAAGGAGACCTGTGTTTGCTCAAAAACTGGAGACCAGTTGCTGTTTTATGTTCCGACTACAAGATTCTGTCCAAGGTATTAGCAAACAGACTTAAAGGGGTTCTTGATGTGTTAGTACACAAAAACCAATCGTACTGTATACCAAAAAGGTCCATCTATGATCATTTGTTTTTAATACGGGACATTTTAGACTACAGTGAAGCATACAGTGTCGATGTGGGACTGCTTTCACTTGACCAGGAGAAAGCTTTTGACCGTGTGGACCATCAGTATTTATTTAAAGCTCTGGAGTGTTATGGGTTTGGTAGCTACTTTTTATCATGGATCAAAATTTTATACACAGATGCTACATCCATGGTTAAGGTTGGAGGAGGGCTTAGCGTACCAATTCAAATCAAGAGAGGGATCAGACAAGGTTGTCCAATGTCTGGTCAACTATACAGTCTGGCAATAGAACCTCTGCTTTGTTTACTGAGGACAAATCTAACAGGGATGTCTATCAGAGGGAGTATGAGAGCTGAAGCCATTAAGCTTTCGGCTTATGCCGATGACATCACTGTGATAATCCAAGAAAAACAGGATATCCAAGCCTTGAGCAATGCTCTGAGAGTTTACGAGCGAGCTTCGTCAGCAAAACTCAACTGGCAGAAAACAGAGGCACTATGGTACGGCCCCAAAAGGAGCGACCCACCGGATCTCCCAGAAAACATTCAGTGGGGAAAGACAGGTATGAAATCCCTTGGAGTATACCTTGGAAAAACTGAATACAAAATGAAAAACTGGGAGGGCCTGATTGAGACAGTGCATGCTAAGCTACTTAAATGGACATGGCTACTACCCCAGCTATCATATAGGGAAAGAGTCCTGGTAGTAAACAACCTCACTGCTTCAATGCTCTGGCACAGATTCATGGTTCTAAATCCACCAAGAACTCTGATAGAGGAAATTCAAAGGACTATTGTGAACTTCTTTTGGTCAGGACAGCACTGGCTAAGAGCTGCTGCCCTTTACCTCCCAGTCCAAGAAGGAGGACAAGGGCTGATTGACATTTTCAGTAGAGTGGCAGTCTTTCGTCTACAAGCAGTACAGCGTCTCCTATACCATCAACATCACCAGTGGATGGATGTGGCATGTGCACTGTTGTACAAAGCTGGGAGTTTGGGTCTAGACAAACACCTTTTTACCCTGCGTCTAGAGAGCGTGGACTTGGAAGGACTCACAGCGTTCTATCAGAGTGCTCTACATGCGAGACAGACCCTCTCCTTTTCGAGGGAATGGGAAAGACCCACCCGGTGGCTGTTTGAAGAGCCTTTGTTCTTCAATCCGCCCATCACCACTGAGATGCTGCGCTCAACTACCATCAGGACTGCATTGATGAAAGCAGGCTTCTCCAAGATAGGTAATCTGAGGAAGAAATTGAGCTGGTTGACACCTGAAGAATTGGCTGCGAAGGCAGGCTTTAAATCAGTGTGTCTCGCTCAACGTATTCTTAATGACTTGGAGGCTGGTCTTCCTGCTCCAGTAAAAGACTTTCTGAATGACACACCCATTGAGAATACAAATGAACCTCCTCACTTTCCTGAACTCCAAGTCTCTTTGAATAAAGAGGGCTGGCAAGAGGATGTTGGAAAATTACTATCCATGGATATCCCCAAACTACAACCTCTCAGTGACTAAGCAGAAAAACTCTCTACAGAGCTTGTGTAAAGACTATCAATTATCTACGCCTCAAGGATGTAAGGAACACAAGATGGACAGAGGTGCTGGATCCAGGCTCTTCCCCGAAAGGTAGCTGGAGATCCCTGTACAAAAGACCCATCGAAAAGAAGGTTGGAGATCTCCAGTGGAGAACTGTACATGGGATATTAGCCACAAATAGACACTTAGCACACCTGAACCCTTCACATGAGGAGGGTTGTCCCTTCTGTGGAGTCCCTGAAACTGTTTTTCATGTTTTTATTGAGTGTCCTCGTTTAGATCAGATTTTAGATTTAGTGAAAACTTGGGGTTTACAGTTCACAGGCAGTTTTAATCGAGCATTATTTATTTTTGGTCCAAAATACTGTGTGAAAAACAAACGAAAAGTGGTTTTACTTAACTTTTTATATGGTGTTACAAAGCTGGCGATATAGTGCACAAGGAAGAATAAAGTAGAAGGAAGAGGAGGAGTTGATCCAGTACTAATGGTGAAGGGTTTTATAAAGAAGAGGTTTACTATAGAATATGTTTTTTATCAACTTGTGAAAGATGTGAATTCTTTTTTCTATGTTTGGGGTGTTGATGATCTTATATGTGAACCTGATGATGAGGGTTTTAAACTAAATATCTGAAGTGCTGTTTTTCTACTTTTTGATGGTATTATGGAACTATATTTTATGTTTTATGTTTTATTTTTCATTTAAATTCTATTTATATCGTGTTTATTCTCTTATATATTTATTTCAATTTCCCATTAAAAATTTATACACATTTTATGATGAGATCCATATTTGTATTTATGTTCCCATAAAAATATAGGTCTCTGTTTTTGTATTGAGTAAATAAAAAGTGACCATAAAAGTCAAGTCTCTCCTTCCCTCTCTCTCTCTCTCTCTCTCCCTCCCTCTCTCTCTCTCTCCCTCTCCCTCCCTCTCTCTCTCTCTCCCTCTCCCCCTCTCTCCCTCCCCCTCTCTCTCCCCCTCTCTCCCTCTCCCTCTCTCTCCCCCTCTCCCTCTCTCCCTCCCTCTCCCCCTCTCTCCCTCTCCCTCTCTCTCCCCCTCTCTCCCTCTCCCTCTCTCTCCCTCTCCCTCTCCCCCTCTCCCTCTCTCTCCCCCTCTCCCCCTCTCCCTCGGTGCATTCTGGGAGTGTTTGGGTGTGTTCACAGGAGGTGAGAGCTATCGTGCGCTTTTTTTCTGTTTTCCTTTCACTTTTCTTGATAGAGCTAGTCTCTTTCGGTTAAGTAAAGAGAACAGAGAGTTATTTGTAAGTTTTTGTATTGAAAGTGAGGTTTATTAGTTAGGTAAGTTAGTCAGGTGAGTAGTAGCAGGGCGGGAGCGGGATAGTGTCCCTCACACAGAGGGTGGCATCACCTGTCTCCCTCCGGCATGGCGTCAGGTGTGTGCCGGCTAACGGTGTGAGTGTGGAGGAAGTGTTACGGGGAATAGGGAAGGAGATCGGTAATGAGAACATATCGTCTGCTTCCCGCATGAACAAAGCGGTGGTGGTCTTCGTGAAGGAGGAGGCTCAGGTGAGACACCTGACCAACACCAGCATTGTGGTAAGTGGTGATTTTGTTTTAGTTTCACCGCTGATTGCCCCGACTGTCCGGGTAACTGTAGCTAACGTGCCTCCGTTCATTCCTGATGAGGAGATAGCGCGAGGGCTAATGCGCTACGGAAAGCTAGCAAGCGCGATTAAAACAGTTCCCCTAGGCTGTAAGGACGGAGGATTAAAGCACGTCTTGTCTTTCAGGAGACACGTGTTTATGTTCTTAAACCAACAGGAACTGGACGTGTCTTTTAGAGTGGTGTATGAGGGCAGATCGTACATGGTGTACGCTAGCACAGGACACATGAAGTGTTTTGAGTGCGGGGATGTTGGTCATAGGAGGGTAGCATGTCCACACAAGGCTCAGGCCTCTGAGAGGGCAGCTGGGCAGGGTAACATGGAGGCAGCTGGGCAGGGTAACGTGGAGGCAGCTGGGCAGGGTAACCTGGGGGCAGCTGGGCTGGGTAAAGAGGGGGCAGCAGAGCAGAGTAACGAGGGGGCAGCTGGGCAGAGTAACGAGGGGGCAGCTGGGCAGGGGATTGAGGCAGTGGGGCAAGGTAACGAGGGGGCAGCGGGGCAGGGTAACAAGGGGGCAGCTGGGCAGGGGATTGAGGAGGCAGCGGGGCAGGGTGGTGAGGTTGAACAGATCACTGAGGAGGAAGCTAGACATAGCAGTGAGGAGTCCATCGTTATAGGTGTTGCAGTAAAGGAAGCTGAAGGTGTGCAGACTGCAGATACAGTTAAGAGTGAAGCTCAGGTTACTGAGAATATAAAGAAACCATGTGATAACAGGGAGGAGATCACTGTGAGCCTGAACACTGAAATGGTGGAATCAGAGGAAAACTGTGTTGTGAGTGAAGAAGTTGAAGTCGGTGTTAGTGGTGGTATAACTGGTGCCAGAGAAGACAGGTCAAAAGATGAGGACATTGTTGATGAAGAAATGAGGGACGAAGACACAATGTCTGAGATTTCTGATGTTGGGTCACAGGAAATGGAAGACGCGTATTCTCTCGAAGACATTAATGATTTTCTGGATGTAACATTCGGCAAAGTGGTTGAGGTGAAAGACTTTTTTCCAGATACAGATAAATTCATAGCATCAGTAGCGCTGTTACAAAAGACAGTGAGCCATGAAGCTCTGAACAAAAAGAAAAGGTTTAGACTGAAAAAGATGATCACAAAACTAAGGAAAAACAAAAGAAAAATAAAATAGTTAAATGGATAAATCACATCTGGTGTCTTTTTTACTTTACTGTCTCCTTTCTGTCTCTATCATTTTTTCCTTTTTCCCATGGAGATGTTAAAAATTGGAACATTAAACATTAATGGGGGTAGAGACAGGAATAAATTAACAACAATGGTAAAGTTTATAAGTATTAAAAAACTCAATGTTATTTTTTTTTACAAGAAACACACACTGATACTGATAATGAAGTAGAATGGGGAATGTGGTGGAAAGGGAATATTTCCATGAGTCATGGGACAAGAAACAGTGCCGGGGTGGCAATTTTATTTTCTGAACACGTAAACAACATTTTAGAGGTAAAGGAAATAGTTAAAGGAAGATTGTTACTAGCAAAAGTAGAACATAAAGGTACTGTTTTTGTTTTTATAAATGTTTATGCTCCTAACAGCGGCCCAGAGCGAATGGTTTTCTTTTTAGAACTTAAAAATTTGGTTCAGAAATATGATGATAGTGTGTGTGTTATATTGGGGGGTGACTGGAACTGTACCACTGATTTTACTCTTGACAGAAATGGGGAAGAACCTCACAGCCAGTCAGGTATTTTTTTATCTAAAGTTATCAAAGAATCTCAAATGACTGATACTTGGAGAAATAGAAATGAAGGGGTACGACAGTATACATGGCTCAAAGTAAATGATAACAGGGTCAGTGGGGCAAGGTTAGACAGGTTTTATTTAAAAAAGACCTGGAATAACAGAGTGATGAATGTTTCTATTGCACCTAATGGGTTTTCAGATCATCACATGGTCTTATTAAATATAAATATAAAGAAAACTTTGAAAGCAAACTATTATTGGGTTTTTAATGTTAAACTATTACAAGATGTTTCTTTTTGTGAGATTTTTAAAACTTTCTGGGATAGCTGGAAAATGAAGAAGGGTTCTTTTGAAAACCTTAGCCAGTGGTGGGATGTGGGGAAGGTCAACATTAAAATGCTGTGTCAGAATTATACATCCTTCTCAACCACTATGCTGAAGGAAACAGTGCAGTCTCTACAAAGAGACATTCAACTCATTGAAAAACGCATCATGGACAACAATGACACCACACAGGGAGATGGACTAAAGAAAAAGAGACAAGAACTCAGCTCCCTGTTACAGGAACAAGCTAAAGGGGCACTGATAAGAGCAAGATACTGCTCCATTAAAGACATGGACGCTCCCAGTACTTTCTTTTTTAATCTTGAAAAAAAAAAGTGTTCGACAGAAGACGATGTGCCATCTTTGTCGTCCGGACGGATCCATCACATCCGACCCGGCAGAAATGAGGAGACTAGCAAGTAACTTCTACAGACAGTTATACAGTGCTGAGAGCTGTGATGCTGAATCTGCTGAGGACTTACTCAAAGAGCTGCCACAAATACAGCAAACACAAAAACAGGAATTAGACCGGACCATCACTCTTCAGGAACTTACAGAGGCAATGTCTCAGCTATCCAAGGGACGATCCCCTGGAATAGATGGATTACCCGTGGACTTTTATCAACATTTCTGGAGGTTAATGGGACAAGACTTACATGAGGTTTTATCAGAATGCATACAGGCTAAATCACTCCCTGTAAGTTGTCGGAGAACAGTCCTATCACTGCTCCCAAAAAAAGGAGACTTGGGACTTTTAAAGAACTGGAGGCCAGTCTCTCTTTTGTTTTCTGACTATAAAATCTTCTCCAAGTGCCTAGCCAATAGACTGAAACTTGTTTTAGATTCAGTTATAAAAAATGATCAAACTTATTGCATCCCAGAAAGGTCTATAATAGATAACCTTTTTTTTATTAAGGGACATAATCGATTTTAATCAACTAAATAAGAATAAACTGGGAATCCTGTTACTAGACCAGGAAAAAGCTTTTGATCGTGTAGACCATGGGTACCTTTTTAATGTGTTGAAGCACTTTGGCTTTGGAGAAGGTTTTATATCCTATGTAGAACTTCTGTACTCTGAGGTATGTGTGATGGTTAAAGCAGGGGGAGGTTTAAGTGCCCCAGTACCGGTGACTAGAGGTATTAGGCAGGGCTGTCCACTCTCCGGACAGTTATACAGTCTAGTCATCGAACCCCTACTATGTAGGCTCAGAGCAACACTGAACGGGACTTTAATACCAAAAGTTAATGGTCATTTTAAGGTGGTCTTAGCAGCTTATGCAGACGCCATTACTGTTTTTATCACTGAGAAAGATGACATCACACTTTTAAAAGAGATCATTGGGACATATGAAAAAGCTTCTTCTGCATGGGTAAACTGGTCAAAAAGTGAAGGTTTTATGTTGGGCAACTGGGAGCACAGAGCAGTTCCACAACTTCCAGGAGGGCTACGGTGGAGAAGAGATGGACTAAAAATCCTGGGGGTATTTTTAGGAAATGAACAATTCCAGAAAAAAAATTGGGAGGGGCTGCTGGAAAAGGTGTCTGCCTGATTGTCCAAGTGGAAATGGCTTTTACCACATTACAGAGTAAGACAGTCTTACAGAGGAAGAGTTCTGGTAGTAAATAACCTGGCTGCCTCAACTCTGTGGCACAGGACCATTGTTATGGAACCGCCTGAAGAGCTGGTCTCTAACATACAAAGAAGAATAGTGGACTTCTTTTGGAGTGGACAACACTGGCTGCGTGCTGCAGTACTCTACCTGCCGGTACAGGAAGGTGGGCAAGGGCTGGTGAGGAGCAGAATCCGTGCCTTCCGGATACAAGCTGCGCAGAGACTCCTATACCACAAAGATGTGGTGTGGGAGAAAACTGCAAGTGCCCTCCTGAGGAGAGTAGGTGGCCTCAAGCTCGACAAACATCTGTTCTTAATGAAGCTGGAAGAGTTGAGCTTGTCCGAGCTGACCCCTTACTACAGATCCATGCTGCACACATGGAAAACAGTAACAAGAACAGAAAGAGTCATGGACAATCTAGAGCAATGGACTCTAGAAGAACCACTCTTCTTCAACCCTTTCATAAAATCGAGACTGCTGTCCTCTGTGAGCATACGCAGGTGCCTACTGGACAACAACATCACAAAGCTGGGCCACCTACTAGACGAAGGAGGCTGGATACCAACGGAAGAGCTGAAAGCAGTGACGGGGCTGAGATCTTCGCGTCTAACAGCGAAACTGCAGGAAGAACTGTACAATGCACTACCAAGCAGCTACAAAATGTACATCAGACAGAGACATGGGACTACTCATGACAGGAGGAACGACATGGAGTTTCCAGGACTTCGATTTCTCCCTGCGGTTAGAGCGGAGGAAGAGGATGAAGCCACGGACTCCATCTTGTCTTTCAAGACTCCACAGTCTAACCTTTTCAAGGACATGTCTAAGAAAGCCATGTACCAAATAACGGTAAAAGTGCTGCACAAAGACTCCTTGAGGAGACAAAAAGTCTCAAGGTGGCCAGGGATGTTGAACCCAGACTTTCTTGTGCGAGACAGGTGGAGGACCCTGTATAAACCCCCTGTAGAGAAGCGTACTGCTGACCTGCAGTGGAGGATTATTCACGGGGCGATAGCTACAGACGGACATGTGGCACACCTCACTCCAGCGGTGAAGGGGGAGTGTAGGTTCTGTGGGGTAAAGGAAGACCTAGAACACCTGTTTTTAAGATGCCCGAGATTAAAAGGTCTTTTTAAGCTACTCAAGAGCTGGTTTCAAAAATCAGATGAAGCGTTCTCAGAGAAGGTTTTTATAGGAGGAGTAAAATACAGCTTCTCGAAAAGGAGAAAACTGGTTTTATTGAACTATCTGATGGGCACAGCTAAACTAGCAGTGTGGATTACTAGGAAAAACAAAGGGTTACAACGAGCTACTGTAGATCCAGAGGTTCTCTGCAAGCGGCTAGTAGCAGCTAGGCTGAAGATTGAATTTGCTTACTACAAGCTGACCAGCAATGCAATGGGTTTTTATGAAACATGGTGTGCGAATGAGGTTTTATGCTCAGTTCATGAGAACCAACTTGTTTTTAACTTCTGATTCTCTTTAATCTCTTAGCGTTTTTTTTTTATCCATTGCCTATATATTCATTGTTTTAATTTATTTTTTTATTTTTAATTTGTTTATCTTTTTTATCTATATACTAGGACAGACACATGATGAAAAATTGTGAAGCAAAAATGTATGTGTCTGGCAAATAATGAATAAAAGTATTGTTAAACCTCTCTCCCTTTCCCTCTCTCTGTCCCTTTCTCTCTCCCTCTATTGTTTCTCTCTTTCTTTTTTTGGTTTAAATAACAAACTCTAATCATCGAGTTAAAAAAACAAAAACATTTCACAAAAATGTTTGAAGCAGAGCTCACTCCTCTAAGAAGCAACGTTACACAAACACACGATGATAAAGAAAGCAGATTAGCATGAGCTAACCTGACAGGATTTTTCAATCATTTTTTATAAATAGACACAGTCTTCACTGCTAATACTAGCTAGCTAACAAACATGAGCTAATCTGAACTGCTTATTCTACCCAGCTAGCAAACAGGAGCTCATGCCAAGATTTCTGACAGGATTTTTCTGTCATATTCATAAACTGTCATCCCCTTGATACCAACACTAGCTAGTTAGCCCAACATAAACTAATCTGACAGGATTTTTCAATCATACTCGTAAATGTAGACAAGCTTCACCGCGTATTGCTAGCTAGCCAGTGAACACGGACTAACAACATAGAGATATTTAGAGATAGAGATTAATATTTCTCATTCACAAATGATCGTGATGTCCGTTGTTTGCGCCAACTCTGACAAGGTTTTCAAGACACATTTAAAGACTTGTATAGAATTGCACGTATAATAGATGGCTAATGTGACAGGATTTCTGAGAGGATTTCCAAGCCATGTTCATAAATGTTTGTGATCTTCACTGCTATTATCAGCTAAATAAAAATATGTAATATAAAAAAAAAAAAAATATATATATATATATATATATACATATATATATATATATATATATATATATACATAAGTAGTTATATAATATACTTTGTCAAAAAATGATTTATGACCCCCCTGTCATATGATTTATGACCCCTCATGTCAGTCTGATTGACAGTTCAGCCCAGCCTGTAATTTATGACCCCACCAGTTTTCTGTCTTTGTGTATGTATGCGCATGCGTGCGTGTGTGCGTGTGTGTGTGCGCGTGCGTGCGTACATACGTGTGTGTGTGTATGCGTGTGTGTGTGTGCGCGTGCGTGCGTACATGTGTGTGTGTGTGTGTGTGTGTGTGTGTGTGTGTGTGTTTTAATGGTTTTTACACCCCCGCTATGTGCGTGTTGAAAAAGCTATTGATTAAATAAATAGCTGTGGATAAAACATAGAAGAGGCTCCGTAACACCCACACGGCGTCTGATCCACGAGTTTCCCAAACCCTTAGAAGGACGATGTGTATTTCACCAAGAATACGTGTTGAAATGAGTGGTGTCGGCTTTTGTGTCAGTGGGGGGAAAACAGGGGTGTTATCAAAAAACCGAAGACCATCCCTTAAACCCACCCCACGAACGTTTCTGTAAGGTACATAAATCACAAAAAGCTCATGTCACTGTCATGAAATGTGTATAAATTATGACTCCAGTGTCACTTGCGAATGTGTGTGAATTATGACCCCCTTGAACAGACAGTTTGGCAAACGCTGTAATGTATGACTTTTTCCCTGTGTGTGTGTGTGTGTGTGTGTGTGTTTCACGAAAGCATTATATGTTAATGGGGTTTTACACCCCTGCTATATGTGCGCGTCCTGAGAACTGATGTTTAAACACTGATTAAATAATCCCCTGACCTTGCCTGTTTCCTGTGTGTGTGTGTGTGTGTGTGTGTGTGTGTGTGTGTGTGTGTGTGTGTTTCACGACGCATTATATGATAATGAGATGAGTTTTACACCCCTGCTATGTGTGTTGTGGTCTGAGAAAACCGATGTTTTTATGAAAACGTGGCCGGATCAAAGTTTTTGTTAATTTGTTTGTAAAAGTGTTTCATGAAATGGACAAACTGATGTTTGTGAAACTGCTGAAACATTTTGTTGATTACGTCGAGAAAAACTCTCGTTCACTTTTACTGAACTGAAATCCCCAAACATTTAAAAACCATCTGAGTTTTTCTTTTGTGGAATCGAATCTGAATATCCTGTGTCATTCTTAACTAACTTTAACCAATAATACTTTATTATACACACTTCACATTCAATAATACAGATAACAACATGATCAAAATACGACAACATGCAAAAAAAGATCAAAAATTTTTAAACTGAGCCACTGACTCCGGTCATGAGGGGTGAACTGAATACATGGTCATCTGGGTAAAATGAATGTGTTGATGGTGAACTCGAGGGCGTTTTCTGTTTTTACTCTTCTTAGACGAGCGTCAGATAGCATGTGGTAATGGGCCCGAGCTCGGCAGCCCCGCGGTGCCTGCGGCTCAGACACGGCATCGGCATGTATTATCCGGGGCCGAGTGTGGCCCACGGCTCGCTCTGACACGTGTGTTTTTGTTACGGCGGTAAAGTACTGGGGCCGATTCTTGTTCACCATAACTAGTCCCAGATCTGGCTTTAGAGTCTGGGCCACTTCTGGCGATGACTCGGCTTGGTTCAATCAGATGCCCTAATATTTATAACAGTAGCAAATATATTTAGATATAATGCAACATATTCTTTTATATGCTTTTATTTATTATAAACGCACGTCGTTGTGCTCTCAGGTGATTTCATCTCCACTCACACAGCAGTGGGAGGGGTCTTGTACCTGTAGTAGTGGGAGATGGCAGCCGTGTTTGTGTGGGTAGGACACGAACAAAACAAGAGATATGGGACCATTTAGATAAAACAATTGGGGTAAGCATCGATTCACATTTACTTTTCGAGTATTGTACTTGCAGATGTTCATAAAGGACCTTGTAAAAAGTGAATGTTCACGCTGCACTAAACTTTGACGAGCAGCACTCTGACCCGTGTATATACAAGTAGAAAGAGCAGGTCGTTTGTATTTGTATTTTTACTTTCCACACTCTTCTCATTTTTATGAACGCAATTGAATTATGCAAACGTTGTTTTTATTCCATATTTCTTCAAGGACAATAAAGGTTTTTAGTGAGAGTTACGAGGATTTGTTTTTATTATTAAGTAATAGGCTACTATAACTCCATGCATTTTTTTTTCAGTGGTGGCTTTTAAGCTGGGCAGATGAACGCTGTCTGTATATTCAAACACTGGTAACCTTTGTTATTACACACATATTTCACAGAAAGACTTGTGTAAGTTTTAAGTTTACATTCATACTGAGCTTGAAAATGGTACATAGAGGACTAATTTCAAATCTTGCATAACACTGATGTGTTTCTGTAGCCGGTGGAGACTGATAAAGGTGTCCACGCCTTGAGGTTCTGGATCAACAGGTCGATTTTGGAATTCAGGCAATTTTACTGTTTAAAACATTATTCACAGTGTTACTGTAGAGTTTAGTTAGGTGACCGTTTTTAGGTGAACTGATATAAGCCTTTTTAAAAACACGACTGAAACGAATTAAAATGGATAAAAGGTTTCTATAAAGATAAATTGGCATTTTTAGTTCCCCAAAGAACCTTTTTAGTGGTTGTTAAAAAATGTAACTATTTCGGACTCTTTGATTGTACAGCAAGGTTCTATTTGTTTTATTTATTTATTTTATTCTTATTTTTGTTTATCAGCTTACAGCAAACAATCTTGTTTATCATGCAGCTTCATGTTAATATATAAATAGACTATGTTTCATGTTAGTTGATGTTCATAATGTATTAACTGATGTTAACATTCAGCTTTTAAAATAAAAATGTTGGTAACACTTTGCAATAAGGTTTTATTTGTTAACATGAAATAACGATGAACAAAACCTTTTCACTGTATCTGTTATCATTAGGTAGAGTTCATTACACCGCCCCGCATCTAGAAAAAAATTTTATGCTGTTTTGCAAATCCCACTTGTTTTTACCTATTTTGGTCACGTTGAGTTCAAATATGCCACTGAAAATTCCCTCACGTACAGTTTTCCCACAAAATAAGAATGAAGTTTTTTATAATTTTGCTATGTTTATATTGCTTTCAGGGTTTTATTTAAATTGGTAGAAGCTGTCAAATTTCACTATTATTATTTATTAATTACAACAGTGGGTACACAAAACATAA
This sequence comes from Cranoglanis bouderius, assembly GCA_023630585.1. Classification (NCBI taxonomy): domain Eukaryota; kingdom Metazoa; phylum Chordata; class Actinopteri; order Siluriformes; family Cranoglanididae; genus Cranoglanis; species Cranoglanis bouderius. Next base: position 25,664,210 of record CM042543.1, read on the forward strand.
CACTTGTTTACAACATGAACAGCAGACAAATAGTCTGTGAAACGTTGTGTTGTTCTAGAGCAAAACTAACAGCATATCTGGACTCAGCATCTCAGTATTAGTAAGAAACAACTATCAGATCCTATTCAGCAAATCTGATGCAGGGTGGCGTTATGAATTAATATGAAAGAACAATTGTATTTTTATTAAGTAGTATTAACCAGGATGAATAAGTTCTGTAAAAAAAATAGTTTAATTTTTTAAGTTTAAAAATAGTTAATTTTTTAACAACCACTAAAAAGGTTCTTTGGGGAACTAAAAATGCCAATTTATCTTTATAGAAACCTTTTATCCATTTTAATTCGTTTCAGTCGTGTTTTTAAAAAGGCTTATATCAGTTCACCTAAAAACGGTCACCTAACTAAACTCTACAGTAACACTGTGAATAATGTTTTAAACAGTAAAATTGACTGAATTCCAAAACCGACCTGTTGATCCAGAACCTCGAGGCGTGGACACCTTTATCAGTCTCCACCGGCTACAGAAACACATCAGTGTGTTATGCAAGATTTGAAAATAGTATGTACCATTTTCAAGCTCAGTATGAATGTAAACTTAAAACTTACACAAGTCTTTCTGTGAAATATGTGTGTAATAACAAAGGTTACCAGTGTTTGAATATACAGACAGCGTTCATCTGCCCAGCTTAAAAGCCACCACTGAAAAAAAAATGCATGGAGTTATAGTAGCCTATTACTTAATAATAAAAACAAATCCTCGTAACTCTCACTAAAAACCTTTATTGTCCTTGAAGAAATATGGAATAAAAATAACGTTTGCATAATTCAATTGCGTTCATAAAAATAAGAAGAGTGTGGAAAGTAAAAATACAAATACAAACGACCTGCTCTTTCTACTTGTATATACACGGGTCATCTTTAAAAACCATCGTCTGAAAAACTCAGATGGTTTTTAAATGTTTGGGGATTTCAGTTCAGTAAAAGTGAACGAGAGTTTTTCTCGACGTAATCAACAAATGTTTCAGCAATTTCACAAACATCAGTTTGTCCATTTCATGAAACACTTTTACAAACAAATTAACAAAAACTTTGATCCGGCCACGTTTTCATAAAAACATCGGTTTTCTCAGACCACAACACACATAGCAGGGGTGTAAAACTCATCTCATTATCATATAATGCATCGTGAAACACACCACACACACACACACACACACACACACACACACCTGGGAAAGAACAAACTTCCAGGATACAGGGAAAAAGTCATACATTACAGCGTTTGCCAAACTGTCTGTTCAAGGGGATCATAATTCACACACATTCGCGAGTGACACTGGAGTCATAATTTATACACATTTCATGACAGTGACATGAGCTTTTTTGTGATTTATGTACCTTACAGAAACGTTCGTGGGGAGGGTTTAAGGGATGGTCTTCGGTTTTTGATAACACCCCTGTTTTCCCCCACTGACGCAAAAGCCGACACCACTCATTTCAACACGTATTCTTGGTGAAATACACATCGTCCTTCTATGGGTTTGGGAAACTCGTGGATCAGACGCCGTGTGGGTGTTACGGAGCCTCTTCTATGTTTTTATCCACAGCTATTTATTTAATCAATAGCTTTTTCAACACGCACATAGCGGGGGTGTAAAAACCATTAACACACACACACACACACACACACACACACACACACACACACACACACACGCGCACACGCACGCGCACACGCACGCATGCGCATACATACACAAAGACAGAAAACTGGTGGGGTCATAAATTACAGGCTGGGCTGAACTGTCAATCAGGCTGACATGAAGGGTCATAAATCATATGACAGGGGGGGTCATAAATCATTTTTTGACATAAAGTATATGATATAACTACTTATATATAAAATTTTTTGGAACATTGAGTAAAATTCAGTAAAAATGACACTAAATTGTTTTCAGTCCTGTGATGAGAGATGGGAAGGTGATGGCTGTGATCTTCATCTTCATCACCAAGCTGCATTTTTCAGTTAACCTTCCCATGCTTGTACTTCCTAATTGTTTGTAATCCTGTGACATCAGACGGTGACGATGGGGTAGATGGGGTCCTCAGGGAAGGGCAGGCTGTGTATGTACTTGTCCAGGAACGACACACTGATCAGCATGTTGAGATCTGGAGGCAGTGGATAGGTATAACATGAGTAATCCTGCGGCACCCCCTCGTGGAGCGGAGAATCAAAGGTTGGTGGAAACACACTGTACGCGCTGAGATCTGGCAGGTGGAGCCCAGAGTTGGACATACATGATGGGGTGGAGCTTTCAGGCAACGAACCTCCCGATTCCAGCAAATCTGGGTTAGACCGGGCCGTTCGCTGGGCTTCGGCTTCATGCAGTAACAGTAGCAAACGGAGATCATCGCTCCAAGCAGTACGAAGGACAGGAAGGCGCTGACTGTGATCACGAAGGGCAGATAAGTGGGAGCTGGAGAAAAAATGACAAAAAATAAGAGTTTAGTAAATCATTTCCCTCGTCTCACAAATCACGTTTTCCTAAAAGTCTTGTATTGACACATCGCTATATCTCCAGCTACAAACACAAGGTTCCTGGAAGGTTCTTCAGAATGTCTCACAAGGTTCATGAGGTTTTTATTAAAAAAAACAAAACAAAAAAAAAAAACTAATAATAAAAAAAAATAAAGGTTTCCAATGGAAATGTAAATGTTGAATGTAGCCACAAAAATCGGCTAAATACATAATAAACATTACCGTAATTTTTACATCTATTTTTTTAAACAGAGCCCAAACTTGATTTCTCCACATCACTATTACACAAACATAAAGGAAAGGAAAAGTTTGAATAATAATCTTAACTACAGAATCCTAAATCAGTTCTATGTTAAAGATCCACCTTTAACTTTATTCTCTAAAATTAAAAGATAAAAGATATAACATGAGAAAAATCAAGAAAACTTTTTTTTTCTACATGAATTTGTTCGATTGTTAATTAATCCACTGGTTCATTAAGACGGATTCATTGTTTAACTGAAGATCATAACAGCTGTATTAAAAGTAATTCTAAAATAAATAAATAAAAATATAAATAAATAAATATATATATATATATATATATATATATATATATATATATATATATATATATATACACACACACACACATATATATATATATATATATACACACACACACACATATATATATATATATATATACACACACACACACATATATATATATATATATATACACATATATACACACATTAAAAAAAATATACATATATATATTTTTTGTAGGGCTAAAATATATAAAGTTAATTACTTAGCCCACTGCTCTCCTATAACCAACGACGGAAATAGGTGCAGCGAAGGTTAATGCGTGTTTTAATATATGCTTTAAATATCTGACTCCATTTAATTGATTATCTGACTCCAATAGAATAATCTTCTAGTTAGTGCTAGAAGTGTTAGCACTCAGTGTTCTACTGATATTTACTCCTAAGCAGCTTCGAGCGAAGCTTTCATTAAAATGACGTTCCTACGTCAGAGACTTTCATGTAGCTTTTTATCGAACCATTATTTTGTTAGCTCAGAGGTTTCTATCAACGTGCAAGCCTAGGCCTTTCCTATCTTACTTGTCAGAGGTTCTGTTTAAACTTGCAAGTATTAGCCTTTACTTTTGGCTTGTCAGAGGTTGACCTTAAACGTGTCTAACGTATTATACACTTTTAGTTTAAGAAGCTATTCATAATAAGAATACCAAACATAGGCACAGAGTATTTAGAAATATAATAACAAATGGATTTAATATGAGATAAAGATACACAAAATAGAGACAAGAATCACTTACAAGATGACAGTCAGTGTCATGAACATCGCATGCACGATGGAAAAGCATCTATGGCAAAAGGCCCTTCGGATGTTACAAGGCTTTGATGTTATAAGCTTCTGATGTTATAAGCTTCTGATGTTATAAGCTCCCCCTTTCTCTCTACCAAGCAGATCCTCTTATACCCTTGAGCCTCTTTGAAATGTATAGTGACCAGGATACCAAATGGAGATGAAACTATGTGTTTTATGGCAGGGTTCTCTCAGTTTAAGGAACTGTATGTTAATTAAGTTCCCGAGAATGAGTTCATGCAATCCAGGGGGTGCCTGTGTGTGTGTGTGTGTGTGTGTGTGTGTGTGTGTAAAGAGCACATATTACAACATATATTGTAAATGTTATTTCCTAAACTATATGATATTTATGATATCACCACATCGTTCACCATGAAATATGGATACAAATTATACCAAACATGCCCTGAGGAATACTGTAATTAAACACAGTTTAGATGACCAGTTTTAGTTCATTTCGTGTCTCTGAAACACATTCCTGATCATTTTAACCTTAATCACATTACTGCCACAATTTTAGAAATCTACTACATTCATCAGTTCCTCAAAGTACTCCTTCCATCTTTCCCTCACCCTCCTGTCACCTGTCAACACATTTCCATCTCTATCTTTAATCACTCTAACCTGCTGCACATCCTTACCATCTCTATCCCTCTGCCTCGCCAACCGATACAAATCCCGCTCACCTTCATTACTATCTAACCTTGCATACATGTCCTCATAAGCTTTCTGTTTGGCCTTTGCCACCTCTATCTTAACCTCACGCTGCATCTCCCTATATTCCTGTCTACTTTCCTCCGACCTCTCACTGTCCTACTTCTTCCTAGCTAACCTCTTCTTCTGGATACTCTCCTGAACTTCCTCATTCCACCACCAAGTCTCCTTGTCTTCTTTCCTCCTTCCAGATGACACACCTAGCACCTTCCTACCTGTCTCCCTGATCACTTTGGCTGTAGTAGTCCAGTCATCTGGAAGCACCTCCTGACCACCTAAAGTCTGTCTCAACTCCTCCCTGAAAACCACACAGCACTCTTTCTTTTCCAACTTCCACCACTTTGTCTTCTGCTCTGCCTTTGCTCTCTTCATCTTCCTCACCACCAGAGTCATCTTACACACCACCATCCTATGCTGTCTAGCTACACTCTCTCCTACCACTACTTTGCAATTGCTAATCTCCATCAGATTACAGTGTCTACATAAGATATAGATAGTCCACCTGTGTGCTCCTGCCACCACTCTTATATGTCACCCTGTGTTCCTGCCTCTTCTGAAAGTACGTGTTCATCACAGCCATCTCCATACTTTTAGCAAAGTCTACCAACCTCTGTCCTTCTGGGTTCCTTACCTGAAGACCAAACCTGCCCATCACTTCCTCATCCCCACTATTCCCTTCACCAACATGTCCATTAAAGTCTGCCCCTATCACCACTCTCTCACCTCTGGGAACACTCTGCATCACTTCCTCAAGCTCGCTCCAGAATCTGTCTTCCTCCTCTTGCTCACAACCTACTTGTGGAGTGTAAGCACTAATAACATTCAACATCACACCTTCAATTTCCAGCTTCAGACTCATCAACCTATCTGACACTCTCTTTACCTCCAGAACATTCTTCACAAACTCCTCCTTCAGGATCACTCCTACTCCATTTCTCTTCCTGTCCACACCATGATAAAACAATTTAAACCCTGCTCCAATGCTTCTAGCCTTGCTCCCTTTCCACCTGGTCTCCTGGACACACAGAATGTCGACTTTCCTCCTCTGCATCATATCTACCAGCTCTCTGCCTTTACCTGTCATCGTACCAACATTCAAAGTCCCTACTTTCAGTCCTAAACTCCTGCCTTTCCTCTTCTCTCTCTGCCTACGGATACGCCTTCCTCCTCTAACACACCTTCCTCCTCTCCTTCTTCGACCACCAGTGCCCTGTAGGTCAACGGCACCGATGGCGGTCGTTGTTAACCCGGGCCCCGACCGATCCGGTATGGAAGTCATGTTATTGATTCGTATATTGAATTCGGCAAAAGTTTTATGTCGGATGCCCTTCCAGACACAATCCTCTCTATTTATCCAGGCTTGGGACCGGCACAAAAAGTACACTGTCTTGTGACCTCCTGTGGCTAGATTAGTTCAGAAAGTACACTACTGTTTTAAGGCCTTCATGGCACTATTCATCACATAAAGCTGAACAGCACTGTATGAATTATAGTGTTTAAAGTGTTGTGTTCATGTGCTGCTTTAAGGATACAGCACAGTGGGGCACTGAAGCATCTGTATTACACCGACTAGTTGTAAAAAAGCTGGAAAAAAAAAGGCTGAAACCCCCCGAAAGTCAATGTATAATTCACACACTGGGGTTATCCACATCCCTTCAGTCCAAGCTAGATAGCTGAGGGAGGTTTAACTCACTTAGAAAATTGTCCCATCTCTCCTGATATAGTAATATTTCTGATGTGTATAAGCTGGAATAAAAAGTTAGGATGAGAGGTAATATTACCATTTGGAGTCTTAATGGCAGGAAGGTCTGCAAACTACTCACTAGTTCTAATTCTCATAGCTAAGAGATGACTGGGTCTGGCACCTTGGAAATAGTAGCACTGTCTAGTCCTATGGGTCTGAAACTCTGAACGCTGATTTACAATATCATTTATTTCTTTTTGGACCAGATCTCTCTGTAGTGCCACTTGTTCTGAGAAGCCATGCTTGGACAAGCTGTTTAAAGAGGCAGAACAAAAAAAAAACCTTTGTGATCTGACCAAGCTATCGGGAGCAAGATGACATGACTGATGCTGTGAAAGATCTGTGCCTAGCTGAAAAGAAAGAGTAATCCTTAACTGTAGGGTTTATTCATCTCCAACTATCTACAAGTCCTAAGCTACTAGCCCAGGAATGCAGAGTTATAGCTCGCTCCTGTTCTCTAAACCTCGATAAGCTGGAACTATCAAGCACCAAGTCCCATATCGCGTTAAAGTCACCACCTACTATTAAGGAATAATGAGGTAATTCTAGCATTTTCTGGGTAAATGCATCATAGAAGGTGGAGGCCGTGTAGAGAGGGGAACCATCGGGGTATAGATGGTGAGAGGAACTGGATAGCATTGGTGCCCTCATTACCCTCTCTCAGTCCAATAATACAGATGTTACATCTCCTGTTCCTATTTTTGTTCCTGTTCACTATCTTAAGCTCCACTGAGTGAGGCGTGGTTTGAGGTAGTCAATCTAATGGTCTTGGGCTCGGAGCAAACGGCAGGCACCAGGCCACACCTGGAGAAACTCCAGGGGGACTCAGTGCGGCTCGACCTCCTGTTCTTGGGGGACAGAACAAAGGTGCAATCGTGTGTTCTTAGACCTTATTGGGCCTCCAATCATTGTATGGTGATCGGGGCTTACAGGTGGAGGTGGGCAGGAGAGGACGGTGTTCATGGTGGATGAATACATCTGTTTTGCAGGACCCCTACGTCTGTGAAGTGTTCCATCACCTCTATGTAGGGTGGAGGCATATGAGGGGGTTATACGCCTCGCAGCTAGATTGGTGGGAGGACCTGAAGGGAAGGGTCGCCATCCTGTGCCACTGGTGGGGCCAGGAGATGGTGAGGAGGAAGAGAGAGAGAGTTGGTGAATGGTCCAGGGATCTGAGTGAGGCCTGGCAAGATGGAGATCAGGGGCAAATCAGGGACATAGGTGAGGGCCGAGAGCTGGGGCAGGAGAGATCTCTCCCTTACTGGGAGAGTGGTTGCAGTGAAGGCAGACCTGCTGGCAGGCCTCAACCATTTGGCCTATGTCTTCCCCGTCCCGTTCGTAACGGAGGGGAGGCGAGGAGGCGATCGAGCATGCGATGTGGTCGTGCCCCGTCGCGACCCATTTCTGGAGACGTGTGTCAGAGTGGTGGGCAGCTGAAGGGGGAGCGGACATTCCCCGCGACCTCGTGCTGTATGGCAGTGGGTTGAAGCGCATGGAGCCTGAGAGGGCGAGGCCGCTGTGGCAAGCCGTCTCGGTGGCGAAGTGCGTGTTGTGGGGCACGAGGTGCGAGTGCATCCGGAGCCTATCCGCACGGGTCAACCAGGGGAGCCTGTTCCGGGCATTCAGGGCCAGACTCCGAAAGGTAGGACAGGGGGAGGATGGTGGACAGGGATTTGTGAGGGTAGGAGTGGGAGGGGTAGAGGCGGGGGGCTTCTCAGGGGTGACAGTAGTGGGAGCTCCCTGGTGGCCTCAGCAATGAGGGATAGTGGGGGAGGGCAAAAAAAAAAAAATTGTGTAGTGAAAATGTTTGGGGTTTTTTGTTCAGTATTGATTGGTATTATTATTTGTGAAAATGCTTTTCTTTTGTTATGATTTAACAAAGTTATTGGTGATAAATGTTAATGAAATTTTAATTTTGTGTGTAGATGTTTAGGTCAAGTTTGGGCACTGTTTTGTATTTTTTTCTTATTTTTCAGGATTGACTTTGATTTTGTTGAAAAAAAATGGCATTTTGATGATGTATGGACATTGAATCTGGTTAATTGCTTGTGGACCTATTTTGTTTAATAAATAAAAAAAAAAAAAAATCTGTTCTTATCAGTTTAATATCTGATATGTCCTCCATTCGAGGACTTTATATTAAACGGATTTTTAGAGCCGGGAGCTGGAAGAGGAGCTTGCTCCGTCCGCTCCACGCATCGACCTGGTATTGCAGTACCTCCAGGAACGGTGCACCTTTTCAAAAGGTTCAAACAAAAGAAGAAGGATATAAATAAATAAATAAATAAATAAATAAATAAATAAATAAATAAATAAATAAATAGGTAAGTTTAAAAAAAAATAAATAAAATTACAGGAAAAAAACAAAGTGACATATGGTACTTAAAAAAAAAAAAAAAAAAATCATTTAATTGTTCTAAATAGGAACAGCTGTAAATTGTAAAGCTTTCAGGTGTACTTAACCCTTTCATGCATGAATTATGAAATCCTGATCAAAGATTTTTTTCTCTGTGTGTCTTTACTCTTCTTTAAGCATAATAAAAATAATTTTACCTTCATTTTACTTTTACATAAATTTTTCCAAAAGTTATTGAAGTGTGCACTCTAGTGGACTGCATGCGTTCAAATGAAAGTCATGTTTAGTAATAGAATAATTAATATAACAGTCTATCATGTTAAAAATATGAAAATAAAATTGTTTAAAATGGTAACCAATTTTATTGATCATATTTTACAGCACTCAAAAACTTAGCACTAGATATTAACAATGAACTTTGCATTTAAACGTTTTTTTTTTTTTTTTTTTTGATCAAAAGTGCTTCTTCAAACCTTGTGGGTGGGGGTAATTGTCTCTACAAATCTCTAAAAGTTCCATTAAAATTATTATTATTATTATTATTTTACAAACAAGCCAAATTTCATTTCTTCAGTGTTTCTAAAATGTATATTAGTTCATTAGAGCTATTTACGATGGAAACTGGCAAAGCATCAAGCCACACGACACTACATGCAGATGGACTTGGTTTTTCTTGTGCAGGCAGCATCATGGCATCTGTTGGCCTTTTTGCATTCAGTGAGATGGGGCCAGTGGCTTCCAGGGCCAAACTGACTTCAAGGGGTGTCTTGGACACTGTTCTGTGCTTCAAAGGAAGTGGGGTTCCACTGGGTCTTCCTCTTTTGTTTATCAGGATGGAACTTGCATTTATTAATGCCCTAGCTACAGATGCCTTGAAATGCAGAAGATCCTTCTTTTCCAGTCCTGACATTCGATACAGGTGCCGGGCATTTACAATAGTCACATCTAGAAAGTGAAAAAACACTCTGATGTAGCACCGTTTGTTTTTGCGTCGATGAGGATACACTGCAACACATTGATCCATGAGCTCTACTCCTCCCATGTGTTAATTGTATAGCCTTACTGAAAATGGCCATGGAATGCTAACTGTCTTTTTGTCTTTCTTGCTCCATCTCTGGGCCAAATCAGGTGGGCAATGACCAGCACAGGATGAAGCCATGTGGATCAGTAAACTGTCTAACCATCGTGCGATGCTGATGTTGTCAGTGTTGCTGTCAACAGGACATGCCCCTCGTCCCTCTTCTTTGAGCTCCTTTTCAATTTTCAGTTTCAGCTGTGCTTCCTGGAGTCTGTTAATTCTACACGTGCCAGTTCCATAGATGCTCTTTAGTTTCAGTGTCTGAAGGAGTGGAATGGAAATTGTCAAAAAATACCTTGTGATTCTTCTTCTGTATGCCATTACAGAGGTACATAACTATATCTGCACACATTCCTAACTCACGGACCTGACTACGTCCAGCTAAACCCTGGTACACTTCAAATCTATACATGTATCCAGAGGAACCTGCTCTTACCCACACTTTCAAACCCCAGGGTTTGGGTTTTTTGGGAATGTACTGCTTGATAGACAGATGGCCCTTGAAAGGAATAATCTGCTCATCAACTGATCGAAGTTCTTCGGGATCTACTGCTGCATGATAAGTTTTCTCAAGAGTATCTAGCACTGGTCTGATGCTTGTCAGTGTTTCCAGGGTCATGAGAGTAATTATCCACAAAGTGAAGGTACCCAAGGACCTGCTCGTACCTGTTAACAGGCATGGCATTTGCTGTCAAATCAAGACGGAGACCTTCATCCGATGACCAGTACATTCTTGACCTTGGGTACCTGAGGTATGCCGTAACCATATTTATTCCAAGAAAAGTCTTGAGTTCTTCATTTGTTAGGGCCAGATTTTCTTTTCCTTTTTGTTGTGCATACAGATTGGTGTTGTGGACTATTTTGTTTGCTATGCTAAAAGAAAATTGCAAATAGTATTGTAATGATAGATCAGTTAATTTAAAAATTAAGAGCAAAACAAATGAGTAAAAAATGACAAAATTAATAAATATGTTCACACCAATGAAGTGTGCTATAACTTGATTGATGCATGATGTCCACTTTAGTGGACACATGGTTAATCGTGGGTTTCTAAAACGTTTAAATCAATATTTGAAAAATATGCCAGAAATATTATTCCTTAGCTATTACTTGATGTCAATTTTTTTTTTTTGCCTCAGTGGTTCTTCTTTTATAGAAGGATTGTACAGATATTCCTGAAGTGGTTGGGCCATCTGAAGTTGTGTCGGCCATCTTGGACATCGTGCCATTTTTTTTTTTTGTAATTACAAATATTTGGCCAAGGTGGCAACCTATTGTATATTGAATTAGTGTCCCCTCTAGTGGCTGTTATGCAGTTATACTATTGAAACCCTTGCAATAGCCGGAAAATGGCTTTTGAATAGCTGTCCACTGTAGTGACCCCTATGCATGAAAGGGTTAATGAAAAGGTGTACTTAATGGGGACCTAACAGGTCTAAACCAATCCTATTACTATAGCTATCGAAGCCATCGATGTGTAAGGGGCGGGTGGAAGCCACCTCACCCTGGACCAACTTTCTGGACCGCCGATTGAGTTTTGGCGGCCTGGGCCGACTTCACGTATAGCTCGGGTTTCTCTTCATTCACGCATAAATCTTTCGCCTTTTACTAAAGATTTCCATGGAGAGGAACGTTGATGAGTTCAACTTATTTTTGTGGGCTTTGCTGTCGCAGAGCTGTACGTGTCTTGTGGTTTAATGTGAGAGAGAGGGTGGGGTTTGACTGTTGGGGGGTGGGGTCTGGCTGCTCAATTCTTCCTCAGCTCAATCTAATGCCTCCCGTTCGACTGTGGAAGCTAGGCCAGGGTGTGCCCTTCAGGCCAGAGGAAATAAGTTATCGCTTCTCGGCCTTTTGGCTCAGATCAAGTTCCGAGCAAGTCTTGATCAAAAACCAATGAGCAGAGAAGGCGAAGTTCGGCCGGCCCGTGGGGTGCGGTTTCGAAACTCAGTCAGAGTGGAGCTACGGAAGAACGCTGAGGGAGACATCAAGAAGCGTTTCGGATGGGATTGGGTCATTCTGAGGATTCTGCGGGACTTCTGTAAGGTTGCACCAGGGAAGATTTTCTGCCTGCAAGACTTTGCTGCATTTGGGTTCCTGGACATCACCTTTGCTGCGTTCACGGACTGCACGGCCTTCTTCGAGCAGTGCTCTAGGATGCTGGAGGAGGAAGTGCTTCGCTGCCTGCGCTTCATGCCGCTCTTCACGAGGGAGGACGTTCCTGTCACGGTGCACCTGTATAATCCGTATGTGGCGGATGAAAACATCAGGGTGTTCCTCGGCAGGTACTGCTCCTCTGTTTCGGTGGCGGAGAAGATCCGGGGCAGATTCGGGATCTGGATGGGCAAGAGGAAGTTCCAGGTCAAGCTTAGGGTCGACCCGGCGGTGCCGCGAGGTCTGCTTCACCTTCCTGGCAGTTTCACAATCGGGCCTAACCGGGCCTTCCTCCACTACCCTGGACAGCCTCTCTTCTGCTGGAAGTGTGGAGTGCTGGGCCACACTAAGGAGGCCTGCACTGGGAGGAGGTGCCACCTGTGTCAGGCGGAGGGTCACATCGCAGCGAACTGCGGGGCGCCAAAGACCTGCAGCCTCTGCGGGGGCCAGGCCAGGCAGCAGAGGCCTTGTTGCCGGGAGAGGGCTCTTCAGGTCTCGCAGGGATGCTGGAGGAGCTGCCACTGGAGGAAATCCCAGGGCAGAGTTGGGCAGAAGCGATGGAGGACTTAAGGGCAGCCCTGTCACCGGTCCAGCCGGACTGGGTGACCATGGAGTCCTCCAACAGCCTGGAAGAGCTGGAGTTGGGTGTGGTGGCGGAGACCAACAAAAGCCGCCAAACCAGGGCAGCAGAGGCGGCAGTGGAGGAGAGGGAGCCGAAAAGGACTCGGGTTGAGGAAAGACAAGAGTTCAGTCTCTTCTCACCGGAGGAGGTGCAGGCAGAATCCGGAGGTGAGAAGGAACAAGCATGGGGGGAGCAGCCTTTCCCGCTTGTAATAGACTCGGACATTGGGGGGGAGCGATGATGGAAGAGGAGGAGGAGGAGGAGGAGGACACAGGTGATGGCAAAAAGGAGGGCTTCAGGTGGGAGTGGCAGTGGGAGGCGTAGGGGAAAATTAGAAGACTGATGGGATATATCGGGGGACTAAAACAGCATAGGGGAGGACTTTGGGTGGGTTGGGGAGGTGGTGGGGGGAAGGCAAGGGCAGGAGCACAGAGGTTGTGGGGGGAGGTTATGATGATGCTTATTTTTATGGTTATGTTTAGTTCAGTTTTCCCACAGTATTTTTTATTATGTTGGTTTATGGTTAAGTTGAATGTTTTGGAAATATTATGTCAAGTTTGATAACTGCAACCCTCAATGTGAGGGGCATTAAGCAGCCCCTGAAGAGGGCTGCAGTGTTTTTGAGTTTGAGGTCTGTTAAGTTTGATGTATTATTTTTACAAGAATGTCATTTGTCTTCTGGGGATGATGGGAGGGAGTTTTCAAGGGGGTGGGAATTTTGTTTAAATCTTTTGATTTCATTATAGAGACGGTGGTTTCAGTGGTGCCGGGGAGGGTGCTTTGCGTTGATGGTAATTGGAGGGGGGTGGGATTCAGGGCTATAGGGGTTTATGCCCCATGCAGGGTAGGACAAAGGAAGGGGTTCTTCCGTCAGTTGGAGCCTCTCCTGCTGACCAACAGACTTATTTTGGTGGGGGGAGACTTCAACGTGGACGTGGAGGTAGAGGGGGGGAGAAAGCTGGCTCAAGTAATGACGGGAGCAGGCCTGGTGGACATGTTCAGGGTGGTCGAGCCACAGGCCTCGGGCCACACCTGGAGGAATTCCAGGGGCGACACCGCTCGGCTCGACCTCCTGTTTGTGGTGGGCAGTGCAAAAGTGCACTCGTTTCTTCTTAGGCCCTTTTGGGCCTCCGACCACTGCATGGTGATCGGGGGCGTTCAGGTAGAGGTGGGCCGGAGAGGACGGGGTTCTTGGCGGTTAAATGTAACCGTGTTGCAGGACCCCTCCTTTTGCAGGGTGTTTCGCCACCTCTATGTTGGCTGGAAGCGTATGAGGGGGTTATACGCTACACACACAGAATGGTGGGAGGACCTAAAAGGGAGGGTCGCCATCCTGTGCCGCTGGTGGGGGCAGGAGATGGCGAGGAGAAAGCGGGAAAGGGTGGAAAAATGGTCCAGAAAATTGAGTGAGGCCTGGCAAGACGGAGACCAAGGGCGGCTCAGGGACGCTAGTGAGGCCCTACAGGCCCACTACGAGGCTGAGGCCCGCAGCTACTTTGTCCAGGCTGGGAAGCAGGCGCTTGAGCAAGACGAGAGCCCGACGCGCTATTTTTTTAGTAGCGTGAAAAGTCGTCAGCGAGGGTCGTTCATGGAGGGCCTGAAGCAGGGCTTTTTTTTTTTTTTTTTTTTTTTTTTTTTATGAGGAGGAATTACAAAAAATATTCGTGAACAAAAACAAGACATTTAAAGTGGAAAAAATTTTAGACAAGAAGAAACAAGGCCGGAAAATGTTAGTGTTGGTTCGATGGCTCGGGGGGCCTGCAAAATTCGTGTCATGGATCGGCCAGAAAGATTTGGTTGATGTACAGAAGCCATAAAAACAAAAGACCTACATAGGTCATGCACACACCTGTCAAAACCAGCCATGGCTGAGGATGGATTTTATGTCACGTTGCCCTGCAACACCTTGTTATCTGTTTATCTTGTTATACAACCAGGTTGGCGAGAGCTATAAGCCTAAAAGGAGAATGGCAAGTCGGGTTAATCGAATCCTGTGTCATGATACACATTTAATGAGGAAGATGCTGCGTTCATTCTCGACTGTGATGAAACAAAGTCGACAGATAGTGAGAATCAAATCGCCGAATATCCTGTTGAAGAGCTTCTCACCACCGGCAATCAAAATATGTCAAATATACCTTACAGATTAAAGACTGGGTATGATGTGTTTTTTTATCAGGGAAATCAATGCAAACCTTCCATTGGGGTGAGTCTTCGTTATGACCATGTTAGAAACAGTGTTTCTGAAAGCCCCTCTTCCATACACACACACACATATACACATACGGATATCATAGGAGATCACAAACTGATTGATATTGTTCCACTACTGCGTTGTGTACATATAGACTGAGAATAACAAGATTCTTAGTGTTAGATACGACAGACCGCATTACGTATCAGTTAATAATTCGTCCATCGCCAAAATAACCATACAGGTGAAAGGTGACCAAAATTAAGACGCATGTTTCAGTTATGGGAAGGTGTGCATGCTAAGCCACACTTTAGACCTGTGAAACAATTTGTTTAAAAATTGTTGAAATACACCATCACAACGCCAGCCCTATGCGTTATGTGGCCTATTACCAGAATCAGGCAGGCAACGGACTCCCTGGCTATGCCGGGGGCGGGGTTATGTATGGGCGGGGTTATGTATGGAGCTGGTCCGAGTGGGATGTTTAAAGGACTCTTTAGAATGGCTATACCGTTGCTAAAACGAGGATTTAGCATAGCCAAGCCACATCTTAAATCAGCTGCAGAAAACATACTAGTGAACAAATCATCGTTCTGTGGAAAGTCTGTGGAAGTTATCGTCATACAATGGTTGCCAACAATTATAAATATACAATATTTTTGACTTCTTTTAGAAATCAACTGTACAGCATTTTGCAACAACATTTTTACAAAATATGACTTTCCTCGAGTTTGAAGGGTTGCTTAATCACACATGAAAATGGATGCTGTAATCTGAAATCAAAACCATCCGTGTCTCGCACCCCCATGTCCAAAAAGATATAGGACATATGGGAGTGTGGTGAAATCAGGGAGCAGCACATGTTTGTTGTACAACACCTTAAAGTTTTTAACAACTGACCTGTTGTAGTGTGAAGTGTTTATTTCTCACAATGCTGTCGGTGTATTCCAGTATAGGACCATTATTTTCCCCCATGACATAGTGATCATCAAGCCCGATCAGAGTGTCTAACCTGATGGCTTTTGAGTTTAATGATTACATGACAGTTCCTCAAAGTACGCGTCAAAGAAATAGGACTCAGGTTCAAATGAGCAGGAATGTCTAATCTGACTCTGATGGTCAACCTCGCACCCCAAACAGTTCTTTCAGCTTTTTGTTAACGAGATGTTCCAGAAGGACCACGACAGTCACTTTTATGACTTTGAAGCCATCAGAGCTGATACAACTGTCTGTGTCGTCAATCCCAACATAGGCCGCAGCTCCAGCCATCACTCCAGCGTTGCCGTATTGTGTTGCAAGGAAGGTCATGTTGTGAGACCCAAGATCCATGCAAAATTTATCCAACCAACTGTGGGAGGGGATCCAGTGGTGTTGCATTGTCAGTCATCGCCAGTGTTGTCTCAGGAGTGTTGCTGTAGCAGTAGACAGCTGTAGCAGTAGACAGATGTAGATTCTTGGGACATTGTGTATGTATCTAGCGAATGTACCGATCTGCAGATGTTTAACAACTGTAATATAAGGGCGAACTTGAGAGACGGTCTTCGTGGTTGGTAATGCCTTGCTCTGGGTGAAACAATAGCATCTTTACAAAATCCACATCTTCATGAAGAAACTTTGTTAAACTAACATTTTGACGTTTGCGCCAAGGAAAAAACATTTCCTCCCTCATTTCAACAGGAACCCTTACTGTTGAAATACACATCGCTCTTCTGGGGATTTTAGGAGTTCTCGGAGCAGCCTTTTTAACAGAAACTTGCAGAGTGTCTGTGTTAACTACGGCATCTTAAACCATTATTTATTATTTTTAACAAATTCAGGATGTACACATTGGGGATAAACTGAAAAGCAGGGCTCACACTTAAAATATCATTAGCATAAACACACCATAAACAATCGTTGACATCCAACAACTGGCCAATACACCCCAGGAAGAACATGTCAAAAATGTTCTACTCCAGCAGCCTAGAAGGACAGGCCACCACACGTCACACAGACCTGTCAATCAGGGTGACAGAGGGGGTCATAAATCAAGCAATTTGACATTTTGACACAAAGCATATGTAATAACTACTTAGGTCTTGCTTCTGTTGACCAAGAAAGAGCTTTTGATAGAGTCGAGCACATATCTTTATAAGATTCTAGATGCTTTTGGATTTGGATCAGATTTTATTAAGGATACGTTTTGTACCAGGACATTAAAAGTGTTTGAAACTCAATATGTTACGACACCAGAGTAAGGCTGGATACAGTTGCGGTATGAAAATCCGTCACTTTAATAAGAACACACACAAAACAGGAAATCAGGACAATGGCAAGCTTTAGGCAGATCCAAAAAACAGGCAGGGTTCAAAAAATACCAGCAGACAGTAATTTCAGGGGCTTAGGCAAAATACAAAAAAACAGGAAACCAGCGGAAGTTCAAAAATACCAAAAAGACAGTCGTTGTAGGGCTTAGGCAAAAATCATAATCCAAAAGTACTTAGCTTAATTCGGAAACCAGAAAGTCAGTCCATGAAAAGAGTGCTCGCTACAGTTGAATATAATGTAGACAAACTAATACTTCACTACATGCATGACAAACTAAAGAACTTAAATAATGAGGATGTGTGCAACCTAGAAAATTACGGACAGGTGTGTAATCAGAAGGTGGGTGACTGAGCATGGGAGTGTTCTGGATGTTGTAGTCCCTGGCAGCCATATCTGTAGGCCGCCGAGCCTTCTGGGATGTGTCTTGCGGTGTGTGTGTGCGCGTTTGGATTTGCGGCGGCCATGTTCGTAGGCCGCTGAGAGTTCTGGGAAATGGAGTCGCGCTTATGGCATGACCTAACGATGGTGTACGAGTGTTCCTTTTAAGGTTTTTAGGGGTATTAGGCAGGGATGTGCATTATTGAAGGATTTTTGCTGCACCATGGTGATATTACACCATCATGTATCAGCCCATGCTGATGATATAATGATCATCGTTAACGGGCAGCAAGATATTAACCATATAGAGTGTATTATGAAGGATTTGAGTCATTTCAGCCACTAAAGTAAATTGGAAGAAAAGTGATGCAGGGCCCTCCTGTTAGGTCGTGCAAAAAGTGTGACTCCATTTCCCAGAACTCTCAGCGGCCCACGAACATGGCCGCCACCGACTCTCATGCACACACCCCGCACTGCACATCCCAGCAAGCTCGGCGGCCTACAAATATGGCCGCTAGAGACTACAACACCCAGAGCACTCACGCACTTCCACGTTCACAATTACCATCATTTTAATCACACACACACACCTGTTTTCATTTACACTGCACATTATTTAAGGACTTTTGTTTTCCAGGATCTTGGCGAAGTATTGTTTGTTTTTTCTGAATCTCACACTACCGAGCGATTACCTCTGGACTGATTTCGTTGGCGTTTGACCCCAGCTAAGTATTCTGGATCACGACTTTGTCTAAGCAAAACCTTTCTATGATAACTGATATACACTTAAAATACTGAGTGTTTGCCACAGCAAGTTTTAGTAGTGTCATACTGTGTGTTTGCTACTGCTAGTTCTTGTCATTTGAGAAATTGTTTGGTTTTGGTTACTGCACCCTACGGGGTCGCGGAATCTACCTAAAACACTGCTATTGTCCTGTTTCCCTTTCTACATGTACTCCGAATAAAGTGACGGACCTTTTTACCACAACTGTATCCAGCTCTCTTTCTGTGGCTTAACACTACCAGTCTTACCTGGTAGAATAAGTTGGGAAAAAGGGAGGTATTAAATACATGGGAGATTATCTTGGAGATACAAGATATTAGTTATTATTATTGTTTATTATTATTATTATTATTATTATTATAATAGATACAAGATTAATTATTGTAATGCCTTACTGTCTGGATGTTCCAGTAGGAGCATAAACAAACTCCAGTTAGTCCAGAATGCAGCTGCAAGAGTCCTTACTAGAACCAGAAGATATGATCGCATCACCCCTATCTTATCCACACTGCATTGGCTCCCAGTGAAATTTCACATTGATTATAAAATACTACTATTGACTTATAAAGTGCTAAATGGCTTCGCGCCACAGTACCTAAGCGAACTTTTTGTCTTTTATGATCCGCCATGCCAACTTCGATCAAAAGGTGCAGGCTATTTGTTGGTAACTCGAATAGTGAAGGCTACAGCAGGGGGAAGAGCTTTCTCTTACAAAGCCCCACAGTTATGGAACAGCCTTCCAATTAGTGTTCGGGACTCAGACACAGTCTCAGTGTTTTAAGTCCAGGCTGAAAACATTTGTTTAATCAAGCCTTTTGTGAATAGTTTTTTTCCTTAGGTAAAGGAGCAGATCTAGAGGTCTCATGGGCATAGTGTGTTGTGGTGAACTGTGTTGTTTGGATGCTGTCACCCCCCCCACCTTCAGGCGTCCACCAAGGTTTGTTGGTGGTGGGGTGGCTGGCCGCCTTGTCCCAGGGAGCCCTCATGTCTGTGTTACCTTCTGGCTCTCCCTTTTAGTTATGCTGTCATAGCTAGTCTTGCCGGAGTCCCTGCTTTCACGCACGCAAAGTACACTGTCCTTAACCAGTATGGGGGGGCGGTCTGTCGCTCTCTCTCGAGATGCCAGTGATCCGGACCCCTTCTGTTCTCTGGACCTGTCTGATCCATCCTGATGCACTACTTCTGGTTGGAGATCTCATCAATTGAAGTCACATGCTGCTGCTGAGGATGGCCCCACACGGTGCAGCCTAAAGATCATTGGGATTACAGTGGTGAAGTTCAACAAAACAGACTTCATATAAAAACTGTAATGAATTTTTCATGGTCTCACAACTGCTATCTGACCGTGTGGTACTGGTACATTTATAGAAGAGATTTATTTATCTATAATTGCACTATCCGGTGTCACCCAGATGAGGATGGGTTCCCCTTTGAGTCTGGTTCTTCTCAAGGTTTCTTCCTCATATCGTCTCGGAGTTTTTCCTTGCCACCGTCGCCTCTGGCTTGCTCATTGGGGATAAATTCATAAATGTAAAGTCCATGTCCTGAATTTATATACTTCTGTAAAGCTGCTTTGGGACAATGTCCATTGTTAAAAGTGCTATACAAATAAACTGAACTTGAACAACCATACAGCAGAAAAATTGGGAAGGGAGAGAGAGAGTGGTAGGTAGACTTGCTAAATGGAAGTGAATTCATGCCCAATTATCTTTTAGAGGAAGAGTGCTTATAGTTAATAACTTGTTTGCATCAACGCTCTGGCATAAGCTGTTGTGTAGCTCCGTCCGTTGGGCTGCTATTTCAAACAATCTAGATTGCATTTCAAACAATCTTGGTAGACTTCTTTTGGGATCAATTGCACTGGCTTCCTCAAAGTATATTGTTCTTGCCTAAAGGTGGACAAGGTTTGGTGCACTTGCCAAGCAGACTGGCAACATTTCATTTGCAGTTTATACAAAGGCTCTTAACCTGCTGATCTGGTGTGGAGGAAGGTGGCCAAGATTGTCAAAAAGGGTGGAAGGACTTTGATTGGATAAGTTTTTAAAAATGTTTATTTTTATGGATCATTTGAATCTTCCCTTTACCATGGACTTAAGTCATGGGGACATTTTATTTCCAAACTATAGCAATGACTATTTGGTTCCCAAAATAAAGGACCCTGTCCCAAAACATTACTCAGAACCTGAAGGATGTGTCGTCAGGTCCATTGCTGGATCTGCAAGACTTAGGACACGGGAGAAGGAAAAGTGTTATATAAATGTTTTGTTAAAAGTGCTTAATAAAAATTTGTTAAATGGAGAGTTGATACAGTTTGGAGGGATAAGCTTGGGATGGTTTAAAAAAAAAAAAAAGTTGAGAGTGCTTTACAAACCACAATTGAAAAAGAAAGCTTGAGATTTACAATGGAGAATCTTGCATGGTGCTGTGGCTGTTTATTGCTGTTATCAGTTCAAGTGGTCACAATAAGTGTTGTGGTTCAAGAGAAATGGTGTTTCATTGTTTTTTTAGGATGTGTGAGACTAAAACCACTTTTTTCTTGCTGTGTCATGTGTCTCTGAAGTTTGGAGAAAAATGTACACAATGCCTTTATTTTGGGGGCAGGATACAGCCAACACAGGGTAAAATGGCAACTGAATTTCATGATTGTTCAGGCAAAACTTGCGATCTATACAAGCTGGAACAATAGAATAGAAAATAGACCTGGTCATGATATTATGCGACTAATGAATGACATCTTGAAATGCAGCGATCTTATTAATATTTCCTATACTGTGATGGAGGGGGATTAAATATTTTTTTTTGCATCAAGGTGTATAGTGTAATGCATATTAAAATCTGATTGCATTAAAAAGATTGCATGCATACATATGAGAATTGGGTCACTACCCAAACTGTCCAAGAATATTAAGTCTACATCCAAAACAAACTGTATACTAGCATGCTAAATAGTATGTGAAAATTGTATGCTGCTATTGTGATGCATGTAGAACACTGGTTTGGGCGTGCTAAATGAAGGACATACCAAACGTGACAGTACAAATAATAAAAAAAAATAATAATAAATAAATTCTACAGGAAGTACTTCAAATCCAACCACCAAAATACTACTGAAGTGGCCATGCATATTTACCACAAACTCACTGGGTAATTATTCAGATAGCTCCAATCTCTAATCTGATGGAACCAAAGATCTAATGTTAACTTGCACAGCGACTCAACTTTCCTAAAAGTTGTTCAGGAAACCTAAACCTGATGCTAAACCTTAAAACTTACTTCAAATGAGGTTTTAGCCAATCGAGCTCATGGATCTGTGGAAATAGTCCCTCTTCTTCTGTATCTTGCAACCAAAGTTAATATTCCCTCTTCCTTGATTTGAAAAATTCGCTGGACCACCACCGAACATCAAAATAAATCTTTTCAACAAGAATGAAATGAGATGTCGATCAGCATCAAACTACCAGTAGCGAATAAGGATAATAAGGACACCTCTCTGGCTCCACCAGTGGTTTGAAGGAGTAAAGTTGCAAATCACTTAAAAAAAAAAAATCCAGTCTACGGTGCGTTTAAGTAAGATCTATACATTATAACTTTGTGTCAGAAGTGGACCTACCCCGCTTTCCCCGAGATGTCAGTCACCCATATCATATACAGTGGGTATAGAAAAGAAAAATCACCCCCCTTTAAAATAATCACATTTTGTTGCTTTTCAGCCTGAAATGAAGACGGACAGTTTGTTTTATCCATCTGTATTTACTCAGTGCAACTTGTATTTCAGACTGAAAAGCAACAAAATGTGATTTTTTTATTTTTTATTTTTTTTTTTGGGGGGGGGGGGAGATACTTTTCTATACACACTGTAGATCATTCTAGTGTTATTTTTGTGCAACGTTTTTCAGTAGTTCAGTTCACCAGACGGCAACACAGAACTGAGGGAGCACACAGTGAACACAAACAAAACCGCAATATAGCCACTGATAGCTGTTAGGTTTTCTCCCACTCTCGCTACGCTGCAAAGAGAAGCGTAGACTACTTCCGCATTCCAAGGAGCGCATTCCGCCTCCTGTCAGAAGGACTCTTGTTTACCTCTGCCATGTGCTTTTAGTCATTGTGTTGACGTCATGTCTCTGTCCCCGCCTCCTTGTTTTCTCATTGGTTCAAGTTCATTTGATGTGATTATGATTTTCAAGTGTCTGTGATTTGGTGTTTTGATTTCCGTGTGTTTAAATACCCCGCGCTGTTTCCGCTTCCTCGCGGTGTATTAGAATATAATAGCATAGTTTAGTTTGGCTCTGTATTAGTTTAGATTCTGTAGCATTTTTGATCCGTAGCTTTTGTTCCTTTGTCCATAGTTCCGAGTTTGTCGTTCCCAGACCACTTCCGCGTTTTGAGTTTTTTCCCCTGTCCTTTTGGATAACTGCTTTTTCTCAGGTTCCTTGTATTTTTGGATTACTGTGCTTTTTGATGACTGCATTTGTGGATTACTGCCTTTTTGTTTGTAAATAAACTTTACTGCATTAACTGATGTCTCCCCAGAGCATGCATCCTGACTACTCTCCCCTGACTCTTCAGCCTGCAACCGGCATTACCTAACAATAGCAGAGTTCTCATGAATGCACAGGGTGGGACAGGGAAGAAAAAAAAAAGAAGACAAAATCCCAATGACAGATAGATGCAAGTTTAATTAGGTTCATTGTAATGTGGACATTCTAAGCTTTACAATGACATGACTTGTGTATTTCTGTCCAGTTTTGCTAAGAATTTTAAGGCATTTTTTACTTTAACACAGCAGCGGGGTATTTGGCCACTGCCCTCTCAGTTTCTGAACAAGATAAATGTAATTAGGCTCATTGTAAAGGGGACATTCTAATCTTTATAATTATTTAAAGATTATAATTATAAGCAATAAGTTGGAAGGCCAAATGTTGAGATTTGGGGAACGTCAATTCAATTTTATTTGTATATCGCTTTTAACAATAGACATAGTCACAAAGCAGCTTTACAGAGATACATACATTTTGGATCTAAATTTTAAATCGATAAATAAAGTAAGGGGCCATTTACACAACGTTTTCAACGAACAACTGAAAGCTTTTTATGTGTTTTGGCTGTTCGTTTACACGACAACGGCATTTTTGGGGCCTGAAAACAAACTTTTGTAAATGGGTTTCAAAGTGCAAGTTTTTGAAAACGATACCGTTGTCTGTGTAAAGATACAAAAATGCGAATTTGTGAAAACAATGATGTCATGCGCACACGTGTTCCATCTATAGGCATGTGTGCAAGTACTTCAAAACTTCCGCGTGAGAAAAGCCTCTGTCATTTACATTTCAGTGAAGAACTTAGTCCTTACATCCAGGGTGAACAGACCAACGTGAGATCACCAGTTGGAGTCCTTAAAAAGGTGGCTTGAACACTGTATTACTTAAGTGATGAAAGGAGAGTTCGAAAAAAACGCCAATGCCTTCAGATTGCCACAGCTGACTGTGTCTGTTATTGTCAGGTAAACGTGCAGAGCCATCTCTGTCCACCTAGATCTGAAATGCATAAAGCTGCCCTTCACGGCTAGTGTCTGGATTTTAACGTGCTCATGGTATGCCTCAGTGTTTAGGAGCCATAGATGTGATTATTCTTTTCTGTTATTGGATAATTCTCTCAAATTTGTTCTGTAAAAACATAATTCTGAAATGTGATCAATTGTATTGTCCTTCAACTTGTGTGTTTTTGTTTTCGAGTAAACAATACTCACGACCACTGGTTTTGAGTAAATGTAACTCATACATTCAAATGACATTTGTTTTTTGACATGCATCTGCAGCAAGTTTTCACTGCTTTTCAGTGCAAGTATCTATAATGAACTTAAGTGTCACTGTGAACCCTCTAATACTGGAGTCAACAAGCACTAGTCTTTACCAAAAAATGCCGACATATTGCATTTTATCTGTGGTGAGATCAGGGAGCAGCACACAATTGTAGTGACCTATTGTGTAGTGTGAAGTGTTTATTTTATTTCAATTCAGTTTTATTTGTATAGCACTTTTAACAATGGACATCGTCACAAAGCAGCTTTACAGAGATACATAAATTTTGGATCTAAATTTTAAATCAATAAATTTATCCCCAATGAGCAGCCAGTGGTGACTGTGGAGAGGAAAAAACTCCCTGAGCCAACGTGAGGAAGAAACCTTGAGAGGAACCAAACTCAAAAGGGAACCCATCCTCATCTGGGTGACACCGGATAGTGTAATTACAAGTAAATCCCTTCTATAACTGTATGACACATGATATAAAGTGCAACTGTGTAGTCAGGAGATTCGACACAGTCTCAACATGAAGTCTTTTTTGCTGAAATCATGAACTGTCCACCGATGGAGACCCGAGCGCAAAGTCTGTTTGTGAATTGTTTGTGGAGGCTGTCCATATGGGCCCATCCTCAGCAACAGCGAGCGACCCCCAGCGATGAGATCCCCAGAAGCAGGGCACCAGGACGGACCAGGCTGGCTCAGAGAGCAGAACGGGTCGGGCCCATTGCCACCCCAGGAGCAACACGCGTAGAACTTGTGATGTGACGATTTGACGTTGGTATCGTCCAAAATCTTCGCAGGTGTTGGCGTCATCTGGAATCTTCTTCGAGACAGATTCTGAACTGGAGCTGGCACGTTCACTGATTACCTCGGGATGGGCATCCCGAGGTAGGAACAGGAAACAGATGGAAAAAGCAGTAGCGTGGCTGTTCATTGTATGTCAGGCAAAATGACCATGTGCATTTGTTATCATTTTATCAACAATGACAGAAGTACAAGGTCATCAGATGTGGTTAGGTGAATGCTTGGCCGAAGAAATGTCTTTAATCTGGATTTAAACTGAGAGAGTGTGTCTGAACCCCGAACATTATCAGGAAGGCTATTCCAGAGTTTAGGAGCTACATGTGAAAAGGCTCTACCCCCTTTAGTAGACTTTGATATCTTCGGTATTATCAGAAATCCAGAGTTCTGTGACCTTAAAGAGCGTGATGTATTGTAACGTGATAGAAGATCGGTTAAATACAAAGAGGCTTGGCCGTTTAGGGATTTATAGGTGAGTAGCAGAATTTTATAATCGATACAAAACTTAACAGGTAATCAGTGTAGAGATGATAAAATTGGGGTAATATGTTGTTATTTTCATGATCTGGTAAGCACTCTTGCAGCTGCATTTTGGACTAACTGTAGCTTATTTATCGAGGATGCAGTCCAGTCTTGAGGTCATGAACTAGTTTTTCTGCATCAGAAACAGATAGCATGTTATGTAGCTTGGCAATATTTCTAAGGTGAAAGAAGGCTGTTTTGTTACCTGGGAAATATGATTTTCAAATGACAGGTTGCTGTCTAATATAACACCCAGGTCTTTAACTGCAGAGGATGAAGTAACCGTACATCCTTCTAAATGCAGATTGTATTGTAGGAGCTTTTGTGTACCGAATTTTGGTTTAATTAGCAATATATTTTATTTGCTTTATCAGAATTTAGTAAAAGAAAATTAACAGTCATCCAGTCTTTAACACATTCTGTTCATCTGGGCTTGTGGAAATTATATAGTTGAATATTGTCAGCATAACAGTGGAAATGTATCCCGTGTTTTCTGATAATACTTCCAAGGGGCAGCATGTATAAAGAAAACCGCAGGGGGCCCAATACCGA
The DNA here is from genome assembly GCA_023630585.1 of Cranoglanis bouderius. Classification (NCBI taxonomy): domain Eukaryota; kingdom Metazoa; phylum Chordata; class Actinopteri; order Siluriformes; family Cranoglanididae; genus Cranoglanis; species Cranoglanis bouderius. The sequence goes on from CM042543.1 coordinate 25,690,126, forward strand.
TCCTTGCGGCACACCATACTTTACTGCCGTTATGTCAGGAAGTTCATCATTTAAACAAACAAAAATGGTAGCCGTCAGACAGGTAGGATTTAAACCATTTCAATGCCTGTCCCTGAATACCAATGCAGTTTTGTAATCTAAGAGTATGTCATGATCTATAGTATCGAACGTGGCACTGAGATCACTGCCGCAAGTAGTGAAATGCAGCCTTGGTCAGATGCTAGAAGTAAGTCATTTGTAATTTTGACGAGTGCAGTCTCTGCTGTCACAGGGCCTAAAACCTGATTGAAATTCTTCATAGATACCATTTTTGTGCAAAAAGGAGCATAGTTGAGCAGATACGACCCACTCATCACTTCAATCATACACTAGACTTAATTATACCTCATGGAACTGAGGTTAACGATATAAGTATTCTACCTCAAAGTGATGATATCACAGATCACTATCTCATCTCATGCACACTGCCTGTAGCTGAGATTAGCCAATTAGAACCGCGTTATCGAACGGGTAGAACTTATTATTCCAACCACTATGGACAGATTCATAAGTAAGCTGCCTGATCTGTCCAAACTGCACTGTGTACCCATAAATTCGGTCGAACTCTATATGGTGACTAGCAGTATGGGCACTATGCTCTCTAGCACTCTAGATATCGTTGCCCCTATTAAACAAAACAAAAAAAAAGGTTAGAGAAAAACTTCCTACTCCATAGTACAACAGCCATACTCATGCTGTTAAGAGAGTAACTCGTAATCAAGCGCAAATGGAAAAACAAAACAAAACAAAAAACAAACAAATCTAGAGGTTTTGAGTTGCGTGGAAGGACAGTATGTCTCGCTATAGACAGGGTCTAAAAGCTGCTAGGGCAGAGTATCTACATAAACTCATAGAAAGTAACCAAAACAATTCCAGGTTTTTATTCAATACAATATCTAGATTAACAAATAATAAGACGTCGCCTAAACTGAATATTCCAACACAACTAAGTAGTAATGACTTCATGGACTTCTTCATTGAGAAAATTGAAAGAATCAGGAATAAAACTGGAAATATACCACCGACAGCAGCATCACAGGTTTTAGCCTCAAAAATAATTTCCCAAGAACAACTGCAGTCCTTTACCGCTATTGGACAGGAAGAGCTTACAAAACTTAACACATCAAAATCAACCACATGTATACTAGATCCCATACCCACTAATCTAATGAAAGAGTTGCTTCCGGTAGTAGGAGAGCCTCTCCTCAATATTATTAAGTCCTCTTTATCTCTAGGTCATGCCCCAAGACCCAATTATAGACCAATCTCAAACCTCCCATTTATATCTAAAGTTTTAGAAAAGGTCATGTATGCTCAATCGGTGTTAGGCCCCCTGCTGTTTTCTTTATACATGCTGCCCCTTGGAAGTATTCAGAAAACACGGGATGAATTTCCACTGTTATGTTGTCGACACTCAACTATATATTTCCACAAGCCCAGATGAAATTTCCAAATTCTCCATGTTAACAGAATGTGTTAAAGACATTAAAGACTGGATGACCATTAAGTTTCTTTTACTAAATTCTGATGAAACAGATATAATGCTAATTGAACCAAAAATCGTACACAAAAGCTCCTAGAATACAATCTGCATCTAGAAGGATGTACAGTTACCTCATCCTCTGCAGTTAAAGACCTGGGTGTTATATTAGACAGCAACCTGTCATTTGAAAATCATATTTCCCAGGTAATAAAAACAGCCTTCTTTCACCTTAGAATTATATTTTTATTGCCAAGCTACACAACATGCCATCTGTTTCTGATGCAGAAAAACTAGTTCATGACCTCAAGACTGGACTATTGTAATGCAGCTGCAAGAGTGCTTACCAGATCACGAAAATATCAACATATTACCCCAATTTTATCATCTCTACACTGGTTACCTGTTAAGTTTTGTATCGATTATAAAATACTGCTACTCACCTATAAAGCCCTAAACGGTCAAGCCGTTTCGGTATTTAACCGATCTTCTATCACGTTACAATACATCACGCTCTTTAAGGTCACAGAACTCTGGATTTCTGATAATACCGAAGAGATCAAAGTCTACTAAAGGAGCAACTTGCCATTGGGAGCAACTTGGGGTTCAGCATCCTGCTTCCAAGTTCAGTCCAGCTGTTTGTTAGTGTTTAACCATGAAACCTTCTCCACCCCTGTACCTTTCTGCAGGTACCTCTGGCTCCAGAGCTGCACATTTCTGATTTGTGGTTACTGGCCTCACCAACCTGCCCAGTATTTATTGACCTAGTTTGTTATTCTACTCTCGTCTCTTTCTGCTTTCCCCTCACCCCAACCGGGCGAGGGAGATGGCTGAGCCTGGTTCTATCAGAGGGTTTTTCCCTGTTAAAAAGGAGTTTTTCCTCCCCACAGTCTGAGTGATTGCTCAGAAGGAATCATTGGGTTTCTCTCTAATATTGTAAGGTCTTGAGCTTAGTGCCCCAAGAGGACTTGTATTGTGATTTGCTGCCAAATTTACATCAAAATTAATGATGAAGACTCACAAAAAAGGTGTGAGCTGGTGGAGGGGAGGCCTACACTCCATACTCACAACTAGGCTACAGACACTTAGTGGACACTACCAGGAATTTCACCTCTTCCCTTGTGGACTCCTTAAATCCTGAGTGTCCTTACAGATCAACAGTAAAGAGGGTATTGTAAATACGAATACAATAAGGCAAAATTGACCATCACTGCATTTTTCTGGATACAGTCACTAACAATAAAACATTACTGGTAATTGATTATGCCAAAGTGTTGAATGTTATCAGTGTGCATATACACCTGTACATATTGTATATCACACATGCACAGTGAAATAAACATGAATAATTGGGACAGTGTAGTTGGCTTACTGCATAATGGTGCACATGGCCAAATGTGTTCAGCTGTATCTTAATACCTTTAAAAAAGTCAAAGTTATGAAAATCTGTGTGTGTTCCACAGAAGAAAGTCATGAGTTTGAGACCTCATAAGAGAGTAAATGATTAGAGAAGAATCTTTTTTGGGTATACTCTCCCTTTAAAAGAAATTCTAATCATGATGACTAAATGAAATTGCATTTAATTGCCTTCATCAGGTTGGTGAAATAAGGCTTTGTAAATATTGTGTCAAACTGCTTTTTGGAATAAATGTTTAACATAGTCTCTCCGTTTTCAGTTTTTGACTTAGGTAATGTTACTGTGGTTTCTAATCATAATGTAGTACTACACAGTACCAATTTCCTATAACATTTTTGTGAGGATAAGGGCTTTAAGGAGTATTCAAATCTAGACCCATCATACAGTCTACCTAGTAGAAAAACTACTAAAATCTGTACTGCCTAAGCTGTATAACAAGCTAAAAGCTGATCTAATGAACAAAATCAAGAGTGCCTCTGCTGTATGTCTCACAGGTTACAACTGAACAGGGTGAGAGTGACAATTGTAGGTTGCATCACAGACAATGGCAGCAACACTGTTTCAGCCCTGAGAGACCACCTCCACTGAGACTACACACCACATTTGGCTAATGGTTGGTTATGGAATGCCATGCAGTTCAAAAATGTATGCAGGTTAAAAATCACAACATGGTAAATTTTACACACTTCTGAGCCACTTGACCTATTTTTGAACGGTGTGGGAGGGGGGAGGGGGGTGGCAATTATTCCCTCAAGACAAAAACTTGATTCCTATGATCCAATTTAACACCTTTTTACCGATTTGGTCAGGAGAAGATGGTGTCTGTATCTGTAACATGGTGCTAATGACCGATTCTCCTCCTCTGTAGTCGAGGACCAGGTCCTCCACATTATATTAACTACCACTTGTAAGAGTGATGTGCTTAGTGTGCACTTTATCTGATATTCATATCAACACTTTTTTCCCTATAAAATAAAGAAAAAAGGTCTATTGTGAAAGCAAAAGTTAGTATTGCAAATGTGAAAAGTATTATCATAGATTTTAAGCCTGTCAGGTTCCAGTGTGTAAATTCAGGGTAGGCAGTACAGGTTTGTGATTGAAAGTGGGCAGGACCATAGCTGATGGGCTTGGAATCGCACTACAGTCATTCTGAATAGAAATCTAAAAAGGCTTTTTTGTTGTTTGCACATGGTGACCATAGGTTCCAGCCATAGGTCCTTTCAGAAAGTAAGGATTGAAGATACAAAAGTGTTAAGAATATTCCTTTATTCCCTTTGTAAGTATTTAAAGTTAGCTCAGCATGGCATGTTCATATACCTCAGGGTACAGAACAGTTCCGTGTGGACCTAACTGCAGAGTAAAAACCCCTGCTAGCTTCTAAATACATAGACAAGCAGGATTCATCTATGTACAGGTAAGATAAAGGTTTAAGAGAGAATTTGTGCACTTTGAAAAACAGCCCCAAGCAGGACTTGAAGCAGGAACACTCTTCCACCCTGCCACTAGGTGGACTTACTACTGATGGGACAGGCTTTGCTACAATAAGGAGAGGAAAGGCAGAAAAATCCCAACAAAAGGAAACACCAAAATGGTAAGTGACTCAAACAAAGCAATCTTCCTTACTAAATAGTGACATAAAACATGAAAATGGGAATAGTTTTCCACAACTTAGAAATTTAACATCTAATTTTCGTTAGTGTGTGTACATAGATACACTTCCAGGGATACGGTTTATCTGATGGTTAAAATCTTCTCTTCTTTTCAACTGTGTCTTAGATCTTTATCTTAACTTCCTTCTCTTTTCCTGGTCATGCCTTAAATGACTCTTCCACTTCTTTCTTCCATGTTTCTTTTCTAATTCATATTTTTGTTTATTCCTTTTCTTTTTCCTTTTACTCTTACCACAGTCAAAACCCTGACATACCATACCAGTCACTTCTCTACAAAGGTGTGACAAAGAGCTGGGTCAGAAGCTGGCCTTAAGTATCCTGCCTGGCAGGTGCAGGCAATCCCGGTTAATCAGCCTGGAGAATTCTGGGTAACTGAGTTCCCCCACTCAGCCACGCTCACTGTGCACCGCTGCTACCCTCTGCTGGCTGCAGAGGGGTGTAGCACAGCCTCTTACACCTTGTGTACTGGCAGTGTCAGGCTCTTTTAAGAACTCACTTATGCATGATACGTCACTCACTGTTAGCCAATCAGGTTTCCATTATCATTCCGTTTCTTTCCAAAGAATGAAAAACATTAAAATGCTTTTTACTGCATTAAAACTCATGTTGTGTTTCAATAATAGGGAATGCTGCATCCATGGAACTGTCACTGGCATATCATTGCACACAGTATAAAAAAACAAATGCTTCTTTTCTCCATATGTTGCTAGTAGCATTTAAAGACAAAGCAGAAGCATGGTGTAAAAGGCCACGCTACACCCCCAGCAGCCAGCAGAGGGCAGCAGTAGGGCACAGTGAAAGTGGCCGTGTGGGGGAACTCAGTTACCCAGAATTCTCCAGGCTGATTAACCGGGATTGCCTGCACCTGCCAGGCAGGATACTTAAGGCCAGCCTTAGACACAGTTCTTTGTCACACCTTTGTAGAGGAGTGACTGGTATGGTAAGAAACTGGAAAGAAAAGCAGAAAGAAGTTTGGGGGGTGATTTATGAGTGAGTGATTTACAGTATGGTTAGGAAAAGAGAAAGAATCTAAGACAAAGATATAAGACAGTTGAAAAGAAGTGTGAACTAAAGCATAAAAAGTTTCTCTGGAAGTGTACATATATAAATTCCTGAATTTTTCTGGAAGTTGTGGAAGAGCATTCCTGGTTTAAGTTCTGTTTGGGGCTAATCTGCTAAGTGTACCTAACCTGCACAAACTCTCTCCTAAACCTTAATCTTACCTGTATGTAGATAAACTCTACTTGCCTATGTATTTATAAGCTAGCAGGGGTTTTCACTCTGCAGTTGGGGCTGTGATGCGCTGTGCTGTTACATGAAGTCAAATGTTTTATTGTCATGCACACTGAGGAAAAACAGGTTTCCCCTGTACAATGAAATTCTTTCTTTGCTGTCCACAATAAATGCCAGGACAAGTACAAACTATGTAGAATAAAAAAAAAAAAAAAAAAAGACAAACATACATACACACAAACATAATAAATAAAAAATATAAGAATAAACTATGTAATATACATATATGCCTCCATAGTCTGTATCTTATGTGTATATATGTATGTATACATACACACACACACTAAATAAATAAATATATATGCGCGCAACATTGACTATGTGCAAGAAACTTATACAGTATGTGCGGAATTGAATGCAACTACAAATAGCAGCAGTGACATTGATAGATGTGCAAACTGAGATGAAGCTCCTTAATAGTAGCAGCAATAATATTAGTAGAAATATGCAATGATAATAACAGCAGGAGTAACTTAAATGTGCAAATTGACACAACAGTTAATCCAACTGTTCTATGAGATGGTTGAGACTGGTCTGTGTCCACTGGTTAGCTGTTTAAGTGTCTGATAGCTGAGGGGTAGAAGGACTTCCTTAATCTAGAAGTCCTGCATTTCACACTACTATACCTCTGTCCCGAGGGTAGAAGTACGAACAGTCCATGCTGGGGGTGGGTGGGGTCCTTAAGGATGGAGGCAGCTCTCCTGTGGTCTCTGTGATGGTAAATGGCCTGCAGAGAGGGCAGTGGAGTCCTGATGATCTTCTCAGTAGTCTTCACAATTCTCTGCAGACGTTTGCGGTCCCTCACAGTAGTGTTGCCATACCACATGGTGATGCAGCTGGTCAAGACGCTCTCAAAAACACAGCTGTAGAAGTTGTTGAGGATCTTAGTAGACATGCCAAACTTCCCCAGTATTCTCAGGAAGTACAGCCGCTGTTGTGCCTTCTTAACCAGTTGGGTGGTGTTGAGTGTCCAGGTGAGGTTCTCACTGATGTGGACCCCCAGGTATTTAAAACTACTCACCCTCTCCACTTCAAGCTCTTGGATAAGCAGTGGCTGATGAGTCCTCCTCTTTTTCCTCATGTCCACTATTATCTCCTTTGTCTTGTCCGTGTTGAGGGTAAGGTTGTTGTCCTCACACCACGTTACAAGACTGGCCACCTCTCTCCTGTAGGCCATCATCATTATCTCTATCAGTGATGCGTCCTATCACTACAGTGTCGTCGGCGAACTTCAGATGATGTTGTCCTTGTGGGAGGCGACACAGTCGTGTGTAAAGAGTGTGTAGAGGATGGGACTGAGAACACACCCCTGTGGAGTGCCAATGTTTGTTATAATAGTGGCTGACGTCCTATTTCCAATCCGGACAGACTACGGTCTGCCAGTCAGGAAGTCTAGGAGCCAGTCACAAAGTGTGGGATTTAATCCAAGTATAAACAGTTTGTGGGTGAGTTTATGAGGGATGACCGTATGGAAGGCGGAGCTATAATCGATAAATGGCATCCTAATATATGTATCCTTATTTTCCAGATGAGAGAGAGAAATGTGAAAGGCAGCAGCAATGGCATCCGAGGTGGACCTATTGGAGCGGTATGCGTACTGCAGAGGGTCCAATATGTCCGGTATACTGCTCTGAATGTGAGTCAGCATCACCCTCTCAAAACACTTCATAACGATTGGAGTGAGTGCTACCGGTCTGTAGTCATTCAGGCAAGTCGGCGGGCTCTTCTTGGGAAGGGGGACAATAGTTGTGGTTTTGAAACAGGTGGGGACGATACCCTGGCTGAGGGAAAGGTTAAAGATAGATGTGAATACCTCAGTCAGCTCAGTAGCACAGGCTCTGAGGGCCCGTCCAGGAATGTTGTCTGGCCCTGCTGCCTTGCGGGGGTTAATCCTCCTCAGTGCTTTGTGTACCACAGCTGATGAGACAGTATGAGGGGGGCAGGGCGGTTGGGTGGTCCCAGTGTTTGTATGATTTCTCTCTGTATTGACACCGGGGGTCTCAAAGCAGGCATAGAAGGTGTTGAGGTCATCCGGCAGGCTGTCTGAGGAGCTGACAGTGCTCGCGGTGGTCCTGAAATCTGTGATGTGCTGCAGGCCTTGCCACATCTGCCCGGCATCAGCAGTAGAGTAGAAACTGTCCAGCTTCTCTCTGTACTGTCTCTTGGCCGCTGTAATGGCTCTTCTCAGCCCGTACTTTTCAGTTTTTTTGTACTCTCTCATTTCCAGGTGTAAATGCAAAAGATCGCGCACGCAGCATGTGGCGTACCTGGCTGTTTATCCAGGGCTTCTGATTTGGGAATTTCCTGACTTGTATGGTGGGTATGATGTTATCAACACAGGTACTAATCACCCAGTCACATATGCAGCATAGTCCTGAATGAGGCACCTGAACATGCCATGCTGAGTTAACTTTAAATACTTGTTTTATAAAATCATGTTAAAATCTTTGCATTTTAATTTCTTAAAATTACAGTACAAATTCCTAAAAACTTGATACAGCATAATACTACCTTATGACTGGAAACTACAGTAACATTGTTTCTCAGTTTTTGACGTGGACAATGTTGAACATTTATTCCAAAAAGCAGTTTGAGACAATATTTACAAAGCATTATTTCACCGACCTGTTGAAGGTAATTAAATGCTATTTCATTTAGTCATAGTAAATTATGTGCAAAAGCAGACTTTTAATGAGGAATGGGCAACACTTTACAATAAAAGTACACAAATAATCCTGCATTAATGCCTGAATTAATAATCAGCTAATGAGTTAAGGGATGTAGTAATAAATAATTAAGACTCCATACTAAAGGATTAGTTTTAAAGTAAGAACCAGGTTCAGCCATCTCCCTTGACCTGTTGGGGAAAGCAGAAAGAGACTAAATGAGCAGAACAAACTATATCAATAAATACTGGAAGGTTGGTGATGCCAGTAACCACAAATCAGAAACCTTCAGCTCTGGAGCCAGAGGTACCTGCAGAAAGATACCGGGATTAAGATTTCATGGTTAAACACTGACAAACAGCTGGACTGAACTTGGAAGCAGCTGTATGAGAGAATATTTGAATGTTGTGTGTTTTGAATGAAGACTCATACCGTCCCAAATCATTGAACAGGAGTTGTGGCCACACTTGGGTGAAGTGAAGGTCAAAGCATTGTTGGTGGAGGGGAAAAACTGGATTTAAGTTTAATTTCTGCTTTTCAACATGTTCTGACAGGAAATATTAAATAATAATGTATTTAAATTAAATTAAAATGTAATCTAATTTGATGAACTTATCAAATTCTCGACCTGAGACAGGGCCCCTCACTGACAACTCCGGCACACACAAGTGACCTAGGAAGACAAAGATTCAAGTGTCTCTTAGTGGGCCTGCATTCAAAATATAGAGATGCTAATAAGCCTTGATGCTTAGTCAAACTGATGTCACCTCTTGAGAACAGGCAGGTTACAACCACTCCTGTGAACAAGAGAACATGACATTGAGTTAGACAAAAAATAACATTACAGGTTGGCAGACTTTTCAGTCATTTCTGTGCTTGATGCAGCTAAGAATAAGAAACATGCTAGGTTTTCTTACCTAGCCCTTTCCCTTCACCAAAATCTTTAATGGTCACACCTTTCCAGGTCTGCCAAGTCACACTCTTAAGAATGACTATCACTCTCTGTTGAGCTGTGGAAACCAGCTCCCAAATTCACCAATCTCCTCCAGCTTTGGATGTCTGGCTTTCCACCCCTCTTTTCAATCAGCCTCACCACCTTTGCGGCTGACTGCTTGCGGTGTGTGAAGTGTGCTGAAAGAATAAAATAACTTCCCTCATGCAAGTCACTTGTTACACTAAATAAATGGCTCAGTTTGAGTGATTTATTGATTTGTCAGTGGTGTATTTATTGGAGTATTACAGCAGATATTCTTCTCTCTGAGCAAACTGGGAGGCTCATCACCTGTCATAGACACGGTCCTCTGGAAACCCAGCATCAATTCTGTTTTTTTTTTTTTTTTTTTTTTTTTTTAAATCTATTGCCAGCTGGGTGTCTCATGACACTGGAAATCTGGTGACAAAGTCAGAGAAGTCCACGTCAACCTCAGGGGTGCGATCTGGAGAAGAGCTATAAAAGGAAGGAAAAGAAAGTTTTAGGTTTAAAATTACTACAAATGTGGAAAACTTGGTAAACAACGGTCAGATGTAATTGTGATGTGTATGAAACCTACCCCATCGAGCCCTCCAGCAGCATCTCTGTGGCCAGTACATATTCAGGCAGCCGCATCCTGTAGTGCTGCTTGACCACATCGGCGCTGTGTGCCAGATAATAGGCCACATCCTCCTTTTGGCTCCCCGTAAACATCTCCGACTCTCCACAGCCTCTCACACCTCCTGACTGGTGGCAGGTTTCATTTTGTAGCTGCAATAAGAAAATGTGACATGAAATGTTAACTGTGATATGACTGTCTGACAAGAGGGTACAATATAACAGTGTTAACATTTACACATAAGCATATGGATTTATGTAGGTACATACAGGTCATGGAGGCAATTCATGTCTTGTGAGACCCATATACCCAGGCTGAATAAATTCGTAGTACACCTGAAACCACTGTGGAAACAATAGTTACATGACTGTAAAACACTGTAAGCAATATACACTTTGTATCAAACTAGAACTTACAGCTTCCTCCTCCTGAGACAAGGCAAATGCTGTGATCTGCATTGTTGATGTTTTGTGTTGGCTGATGCCAAATCACAACCCTTCCATCAACTGTCTTTCTGTTGACCCTCTCTGCTACCTGGAAAATAAAGAAAAATTAAAATTTATTAATGCGTACATTTCCAACCATTACAGCATATCATGGGGACAAACACCTTCAAGCTGTTAAAGCAGATGAACTTAGTCATGCCTTGCACAGCTCCTGGGTGCTGAAAGTGACGGAACACCATGATCGCAGTACATGGTCTTGTCAGTAGTTCTGACATCGGAGCCCGAGATGAACTTCCCGAAGATTTTAAGGAAGTCTGTCCTTACAACCCTTAAATCTGTTTGCACTCTAAAAGTACATGAGCCCTCAACAAATCGACTGTATCTATATTAAAAAATAGAGAAGACAGTTTAACATCCACACTCAGGATTATAGTAGTAAACAATAACATTGCTGTTTTTCCATACAGACCCTAGCCAGGTGTACAGGGAGGTTGTTCTGTGGCTTGTGGTACCGCAAACAGTGCACAATGTTGGGATCAGCAGACAATGAGCCCAAATACGTTGATGTATCATTTTCCAAACTGTAGAGCATAGGGTTACCAGTCATTTGACTAATGTTGAGGTGTGAAAATGCACCAACAATAGTGACGTTCCCCAAACCTCAACATTTGGCCTTCCAACTTATTGCTTATAATACCCTACAATTTATGCAAAAGTGCACAACTGTCACATTATAAAGATTAGAATGTCCCCTTTACACTGAGCCTAATTACATTTATTTATCTTGTTCATAAACTGAGATGCCAAATACCCCGCTGCTGCTGTGTTAAAGTGGTCGTGTAAAAAAAAAAAAAAAGCCTTACAATTCTGTCAAAACTGGACAAAAAGACACAAATGTCATGTCATTATAAAGCTTAGAATGTCCACTTTACAATGAGCCTAATTGCATTTACATCTATCTAACATAGGGATTTTTATTTTTATTTATTTATTTTTCCCTCCTTCTCCCCCCCAAGTAGTATATATCCTATGCCTTGTCAAAATGTGATTTATGACCCTCATGTCACTCCCATGACCGTGTGTAACTTGATCCCTCTTGTCATCTCGATTGACAGTTCAGTATACCCTGTAATTTACAACCTTCCTGTCTTCTCTCTGTATGGTGTGAGATTATCAACTTGTTGTATAAGATCATTAATGATGATGTTGATGTGTCTATTATTGTAAACGATTGTGTCGTTGATCCCAAACGTTTAACAACCCTCAAGAGACAAATATGTGATGTGAGAGGAATGTGGAATGTGTGGACAGATATGATGCATATGTGTATTAATGCGGACGAGTCGGTTTGTACAACTATCAGAAAAATACTAGACCTGATGACTGAATGTGGCAGCAGTATTAGAATTGCTGACATAATGTGCGTGTGCTTATGTGACTGATTTATGCATAATGTTATCAAGAAAAGAAGAGAATGATGTTTGTCAAATCGTCGAAACATTTGTTGATTACATTGTTGAGAAAAACAGTGTAATGTGTATAAAATTTCTACAGTATCTGTAGATGTTGATTTTTCACCGAAATAAATTCTCAAACATTTAAAACACGTGTTATTCTTTTGTGGAGTCTGAGCCGTCAACATGACCAAAGAAATGAAAAAAATTTATTACAACCCTTCTAATCCGGGGTCTTTAGGAGGTAAAAAACGTTTAAAAGATGGTGTTTTAAAGGAAACGGGTATTCGCTTAAACGATAAACAGGTTTCGGACTGGCTGGCCAGAGAGGATTCGTACACGCTACACAGACCCGTCCCTCTGAATTACAAAAGGAATGGTGTTTTTGTCTATGGCATCGATATGCAGTTCCAGGCCGATCTAGTTGACATGTCTGCATACGCTGCGGAAAATGACAATAACCGTTTTCTGTTGACGTGTATAGATCTGTTTAGTAAATATGCATGGACGCGTTTATTAAAACATAAATCAGGAATCGAGGTAACTAAAGCTTTCGAATCTATACTGAAGGAAGGTTGTGTGCCACGCAAATTACAGACAGACAACGGAAAGGAGTTTTTTAATAAACATTTTCAAAGCATGATAAAGTACAATATCATACATTTTGCACCCGCCACAGAATTAAAAGCCTGTGTCATTGAGCGGTTTAATAGAACCTTAAAAGGTAGGATGTGGAGATATTTAACAGCAACACATTCCAAACGTTACGTAGATGTACTTCAAGATATCACAGACGGGTACAATGTGAGTTTTCACCGTAGCATTAAGATGAGACTGGTTGATGTGAACAGAGATAACGAGACTGTGGTGTTTCATAATCTGTATGGTGCTAGCGGAGCTCACTGTGCCAAACATGTTTTTAAATATAAAATTGGTGATGTTAGAATTTCTAAAGCAAGAGGGGTATTCACAAAAGGGTATGAGGAAAACTATACGCATGAATTTTTCACCATAACGGATTGTGTACCTCGAGACCCACCAGTCTACAGGCTATGTGATTACGACGGTGATGTTATCGATGGAGTCTTTTATGAGGAGGAATCACAAAAAATAATTGTGAACAAAAACAAGACGTTTAAAGTGGAAAAAAATTTTAGACAAGAAGAAACAAGGTCGGAAAACATTTAGTGCTGGTTCGATGGCTCGGGTGGCCTGCAAAATTTGCGTCGTGGATCGACCAGAAAGATTTGGTCGATGTGCAGAAACCATAAAAATAAAGACCAACAAGTGTCCAATGCACACTCGTAAAAACAGCCATGGCAGAGGGGGGTTTTTATGTTACGTTGCCATGCAACGCATCATTATCTGTTTATCCGGAAAACCGCATATCTAATTACACAACCAGATTGGCGAAAGGTATAAATTTAAAAGGAGAATGGCAAGTGGGGTTAATTGAATTTGAATACCCCGTGTCGTGGTACACGTTTAATGAGACAGATGCTACTTTCATTTTCAGCTATGATGAAACAAAGTCATCAGTTAGCAAGAATCATGTTGACCCCAAAGAACTTTTCATTACCGGCGATCGGAAAACGTCAAACACACCTTACACATTAAAGACGGGTTATTATGAGGACGTTCCTTTTTTGATGGGGGGATCAACGCAAACCTACCATCGGGGGTGAGTCTCGGTTATGACCATATTAAAAACAAAGTGTTTCTGAAAGCCCCTCCGAAGACGTCATTGACAGTTTAGGGAAAACTGGCTAATATTTTAGATTTAAAACCAGGCGTTGCTATAGAAACTAGTAATCAAAATCATGAAAAACACACAGTAGGGTATATACCTGTGACGTATGCCCCCTATCAGGCGGACATAAACGGAGGGTTGTACACCATGTACAGGTGCATCTCAATAAATTAGAATGTCATGGAAATGTTTGTTTATTTCAGTAATTCAACTCAAATTGTGAAACTCGTGTATTAAATAAATTCAATGCACACAGACTGAAGTAGTTTAAGTCTTTTGGTTCTTATAATTGTGATGATTTTGGCTCACATTAACAAAAACCCACCAATTCACTATCTCAACAAATTAGAATATGGTGACATGCCAATCAGCTAATCAACTCAAAACACTTGCAAAGGTTTCCTGAGCCTTCAAAATGGTCTCTCAGTTTGGTTCACTAGGTAAGCCACAAACATTCATTGCCAAAGAAGCTGGCTGTTCACAGAGTGCTGTATCCAAGCATGTTAACAGAAAGTTGAGTGGAAGGAAAAATTGTGGAAGAAAAAGATGCACAACCAACCGAGAGAACCGCAGCCTTATGAGGATTGTCAAGCAAAACCGATTCAAGAATTTGAGTGAACTTCACAAGGAATGGACTGAGGCTGGGGTCAAGGCATCAAGAGCCACCACACACAGACGTGCCAAGGAATTTGGCTACAGTTGTCGTATTCCTCTTGTTAAGCCACTCCTGAACCACAGACAACGTCAGAGGCGTCTTACCTGGGCTAACGAGAAGAAGAACTGGACTGTTGACCAGTGGTCCAAAGTCCTCTTTTCAGATGAGAGCAAGTTTTGTATTTCATTTGGAAACCAAGGTCCTAGAGTCTGGAGGAAGGGTGGAGAAGCTCATAGCCCAAGTTGCTTGAAGTCCAGTGTTCAGTTTCCACAGTCTGTGATGATTTGGGGTGCAATGTCATCTGCTGGTGTTGGTCCATTGTGTTTTTTGAAAACCAAAGTCACTGCACCCATTTACCAAGAAATTTTGGAGCACTTCATGCTTCCTTCAGCTGACCAGCATTTTGAAGATGCCGATTTCATTTTCCAGCAGGATTTGGCACCTGCCCACACTGCCAAAAGCACCAAAAGTTGGTTAAATGACCATGGTGTTGGTGTGCTTGACTGGCCAGCAAACTCACCAGACCTGAACCCCATAGAGAATCTATGGGGTATTGTCAAGAGGAAAATGAGAAACAAGAGACCCAAAAATCCAGATGAGCTGAAGGCCACTGTCAAAGAAACCTGGGCTTCCATACCACCTCAGCAGTGCCACAAACTGATCACCTCCATGCCACGTTGAATTGAGGCAGTAATTAAAGCAAAAGGAGCCCCTACCAAGTATTGAGTACATGTTCAGTAAATGAACATACTTTCCAGAAGGCCAACAATTCACTAAAAATGTTTTTTTATTGGTCTTATGAAGTATTCTAATTTGTTGAGATAGTGAATTGGTGGGTTTTTGTTAAACGTGAGCCAAAATCATCACAATTAAAAGAACCAAAGACTTAAACTACTTCAGTCTGTTATATCACCAGAAGTAGGCTGGACACAGTTGCGGTCAAAAACTTCGTCACTTTATTCAGCACACATGTGGAAAGGACACAGGGTAACAAAAAAGCTTTTAGAAGGCTTCGAGTCTTCGCGGGATATCGTGGTAAAGTTTATACACACTCTCAAAATCGTTAGCGCTAGCAGTAAGAAAAACACACACTTAACAACAGAAAGGAAAAACGGAAAAACAGCATCCAGAAATAAACACCTTTAACAAAATAGTGGTCACTACATAAAGTGTGCTAACTAAACAGCGCTAACCGAAAATCAGACACAAGTGCACGTAAACTTATCACCGAGATGTGTAAATAGAAAGAGGGCTTGAGAGGAAGTCGGAATCCAAGGTACTTAGCTTAAAGGTCAATGCCGTGAGAATCAGTCCAGAATTCAGTTGCTCAGTAAGGTAAGATTTGGGAAAAACAAACAATACTTCGCGTCCAACCTGTAACACAAAAGTCCTTAAATAAAGTGTTTGTGAAATTGAAGACAGGTGCGCGGGATTAGAAAGAGGGTGATTGTGACCGTGGTAGTGTGTGGGTGTTTTGGGTGTTGTAGTCCCTGGCGGCCATGTTTGTAGGCCGCTGAGCTTGCTGGGAAATGTAGTGTGGAGTGTGTGAATGAGAGTTCTGGTAATTGAAGTCGCGCTTTTTGCGCGACCTAACAGAGCCCCCCCCCAAAGGGCTCACTCCGGGAGCCTCTCCTTGCCTGGGTCGACCTCTGGGTCTAGGTTTTGGGTATTCTGGATGGATGCGGTGAAATTCGTCCACCATTTCAGGGTCCAGCATGTCCTTAGCCGCCACCCAGCTCTGTTCCTCGGGCCCGTACCCCTCCCAGTCAATGAGGTACTGAAGTTTTCCTTGACGTCGCCGGGATTTTAGAATCTGATGAATCTGATAGGCCGGTTGTCCGTCAACTTCCTGTGGGGGAGGTGGATTAGAAGGGTTTTGAGAGGTGAGGATGCCTGTGTGGAAGGGTTTCAGGAGAGAAACGTGAAACGAGGGGGCAATGCGCCAATGTTTGGGGATGGCTAGTCTGTAGGTTACCTCATTGATGGGCCTGATGACTTTGAAGGGGCCGAGATAACGAGGACAGAGCTTCTGGCAGGGATGTCTGAGGTGCAAGTTTTGGGTGGAGAGCCATACCCGTTCACCGGGTTGGTAGCGTGGTGTTACCTGTCGGTGGCGATCCGCCTGGGCTTTTGATTTGGAGGCTGCTTGTTTTAGTCTCCTATGGGTGCTTGCCCAGACCTGTTCACTGCGGTCAAACCATTCGTTTACGGCTGGTGCATCCGTGGCTGTGGCGTCCCACGGAAACAAAGGGGGCTGATATCCTAGCACGCATTGGAATGGGGTCAGGTTAGTGGCAGAATGGCGGAGTGAGTTCTGGGCGTATTCCACCCATGGCAGGAAGCGGGCCCAATCAGAGGGATTTTTGTGACAAAACGAACGGAGCATCCTTCCGACTTCTTGGTTAACCCGTTCCGCTTGCCCGTTGGATTCAGGGTGGTATCCCGACGTAAGGCTCACATTCACTCCCAATTTACCCATAAAACCTGACCATACGCGAGATATAAACTGCGGTCCCCGATCGCTAACTATGTCTTCGGGGATCCCAAAATAACGAAATACGTGTGTGAATATCAGTTCTGCTGTGTGGAAGGCTGATGGTAGATTGGGCAAGGAAACTAGACGGAGGGATTTGGAGAACCGATCTAAAATAACAAAAATGGTGGTGTGACCCAGAGAATTGGGGAGGTCCGTGATGAAATCTACTGCGAGATGTGACCAAGGTCGTTGAGGAGTGGGTAGTGGCATGAGTTGGCCAGCAGGGAAGGTTCTGGGTACCTTAGTTTGGGCGCAGATGTCACAAGATTTGACCGCCTGTTGTATTTCTTGGGCCATATTGGGCCACCAGTACTTGTGGGACAAAAGGTGGTAGGTGCGTAGGGAACCGGGGTGAGCGGTACCGGGAACCGTGTGAGCCCATCTTATTAACCGGGTTCTATAGGTAGGAGGGACAAACAATTTTGTGGGAGGACAAGCCGACGGTACGTACTTACGTGGGAATTTGTGAAGTAAGCTGTCGAATTCCCAGTGCACATTACCGACAAAACAGGAGGGAGGTAGGATGTGGTTGGGTTTGGAAGGTTGTGAATCCCTAGTGTGGAGACGGGAAAGGGCGTCCGCCTTGTGGTTCTTAGACCCGGGGCGATAAGAAAGGGTAAACTGAAACCGTGCGAAGAATAGGGACCAACGTGCTTGGCGAGGGTTTAGTCGTTTGGCGGTGTGCAGATATTCTAAATTCTTGTGATCTGTGAAAACGGTAAACGGGTGTTCTGCCCCCTCTAGCCAGTGTCGCCACTCCTCCAAAGCTAATTTTATCGCTAGCAGTTCCCGATCTCCCACGTCATAATGCTGTTCTGCCGGCGATAGTTTTTTCGAAAAGAAGGCGACGGGGTGAAGTTTTGGTTTTTCCCCTAGACGTTGGGATAATACGGCCCCCACCCCTGCCTCAGAGGCATCTACTTCTACTACGAAGGGACGAGAAGGGTCTGGGTGCTTGAGGATAGGAGCCGTGGTGAAAGCCGCTTTGAGTCTGGAAAATGCCCGCTCGGCCTCGTGGTTCCAAACCAGATGGCGAGGACCGCCCCGCAACAGAGAAGTAAGGGGTAGGGCAATAGAACTAAAACCCCGGATAAAGCGTCTGTAAAAGTTGGCGAAACCCAAGAAGCTTTGGAGCTCCTTGATGGTAGTAGGAGTGGGCCATTGTGTTACCGCCGTGACCTTACTTTTGTCCATGGCCACTCCCTCGGGGCTAATGACGTAACCCAGGAAGGTCGTAGTGTTAGTGTGGAATTCACACTTTTCTGCCTTTACATAGAGTCCATTTTCCAGTAGGCGTGTGAGAACCTGGCGTACCTGAGATACGTGGATTTTGTAGTTGGGGGAGTAAATCAAAATGTCGTCAATATAGGCCACCACGAATTTTCCTAACATGTCCCTCAGCACGTCATTAATTAGGCATTGGAATACTGAGGGCGCGTTAGTTAGCCCATACGGCATTACGAGGTATTCGTAGTGACCTGTTGTTGTGCTGAAGGCGGTCTTCCACTCATCCCCTTCCCGGATACGCACCAAGTTGTACGCGCTACGGAGGTCCAATTTGGTGAAATATCGGGCTTCACGAAGTTGTTCTAAGGCGGAAGGGACGAGTGGAAGGGGGTAGGGATATTTCACCGAGGCGCGGTTGAGCCCTCGGTAGTCAATGCAAGGACGAAGGCCCCCTCCCTTCTTGGCCACGAAAAAGAAGCTGGCTGCTGCCGGGGAGGTGGAGTGACGAATATATCCCTGTTGGAGAGCCTCCTGAATGTATTCGGACATGGCTTTATGTTCTGCTTGGGACAGGGGATATATATGTCCACGTGGCGGAGTCATACCCGGCAGGAGGTCTATGGAACAGTCATATGAACGATGGGGTGGATGACCGCTAGCCCTGAGTTTACTAAATACCTCCTTGAGGTCGCTATATTCGTGGGGTATACAGACGGTGGGTGCGTTTTCAGGGCTTTCAACGGATGTAGTTGCCACAGTGAGTGATAGGGTGTTTAGGCATTGTTGGTGACAGAAGGGTGACCAGTTGAGTATTTGCTGGTTGGCCCAAGAAATGTGAGGGTTATGTTTTCTCATCCACGGTAAGCCCAGGACCACGGGGTATCGGGTAGACTTGATAACCCAGAAGGATAATTCTTCGTGGTGGAGAGCGCTGACACGAAGCCCCAGGGTGTGTGTGTGTAGCGGGTGATGTTTCCGATGGGCGTACCGTCGATGGCCTGAATTTTAAGCGGTTGAGGTAGGGGACGAGTGTCTAGGTCAAGCTGACATACTATTTCCTCGTCGATGAAGTTGCCCGCTGCTCCGGAGTCGAGCATGGCTGTAACAAGAGTACAGACACCTGAATGTTCAAGGTAGACGGGTAGAGTAAAAGAACATGAAGCAACATCAGGAATCTGACTCACCGGGGTTGAACGGGTGCGTTGTCCGCCCCTCGTCGGAGTTATGCTTGTGGGGCGGACAGGGCAGGAATGAAGAGAGTGATCAGCGCGGCCACAGTAGAGACATAGATTCTCTCGGCGTCTCCTTTCTTTCTCGTCGGGGTCCAGTTTTGCATGGCCGATCTGCATGGGTTCGTCGCTAGCGGGGAGTCGGGTTGATTCAGGGTGCTGAGATGAATGCCTACGGCTGTAAAGAAGTTGATCGAGGAGAATGGCGAGATCAATCAACGAATCTAGGTTAAGAGGCTCATCGCGGCAGGCCATCTCAGTGACTATGGCGGGATTGAGGCCCTGACGGAAGACAGCTTTTAACGCCACGTCATTCCAGCCGCTACCTGCAGCGATAGTCCGGAATTCTAACGCGTAATCCGCCACTCGAAGTGAGCCTTGCCTCAGTGTTAGGAGCCGTTCCCCGACTTCCTGGTGATCGGGGGCGTGGTCAAACACCCGCCGGAACATGGAGACAAAGGTGTCATAGGAAGCAACCGTTTCTCCCCCTCGTTCCCTTACTGCCGCCGCCCACTTTAATGCCTTGCCTGTTAATAAGGAGATGAATCGCGCCACTTTCTCATGATCCCCCATTTCCCCACAACAGTCAAAGTATAAGGAGCATTGTAAGATGAAACCCTTACATAATCCAGTTTCACCGTTGTACTTATCGGGTACGGGCATAGGCAGCCGAGGTGTGGAAAAGGAGGTGGGCGCGGCGTGCTGCGTTGCTGTAGCCGTGACTTGAGAGAGAAGTTGAAGATTCTGATCCATTTCTCCCAAGCGTTGTTGTTGCGTGTTGATAATTTGACCGTGGGCTGCGATTGCTTGACGAATTTCCTCCGCTGCGTCCATGTCGAGGCGAAGTATTCTGTTATATCACCAGAAGTAGGCTGGACACAGTTGCGGTCAAAAACTTCGTCACTTTATTCAGCACACATGTGGAAAGGACACAGGGTAACAAAAAAGCTTTTAGAAGGCTTCGAGTCTTCGCGGGATATCGTGGTAAAGTTTATACACACTCTCAAAATCGTTAGCGCTAGCAGTAAGAAAAACACACACTTAACAACAGAAAGGAAAAACGGAAAAACAGCATCCAGAAATAAACACCTTTAACAAAATAGTGGTCACTACATAAAGTGTGCTAACTAAACAGCGCTAACCGAAAATCAGACACAAGTGCACGTAAACTTATCACCGAGATGTGTAAATAGAAAGAGGGCTTGAGAGGAAGTCGGAATCCAAGGTACTTAGCTTAAAGGTCAATGCCGTGAGAATCAGTCCAGAATTCAGTTGCTCAGTAAGGTAAGATTTGGGAAAAACAAACAATACTTCGCGTCCAACCTGTAACACAAAAGTCCTTAAATAAAGTGTTTGTGAAATTGAAGACAGGTGCGCGGGATTAGAAAGAGGGTGATTGTGACCGTGGTAGTGTGTGGGTGTTTTGGGTGTTGTAGTCCCTGGCGGCCATGTTTGTAGGCCGCCGAGCTTGCTGGGAAATGTAGTGTGGAGTGTGTGAATGAGAGTTCTGGTAATTGAAGTCGTGCTTTTTGCGCGACCTAACACAGTCTGTGTGCACTGAATTTATTTTATACACGAGTTTCACAGTTTGAGTTGAATTACTGAAATAAATGAACTTTTCTACGACATTCTAATTTATTGAGATGCACCTGTATATATACACAGATATTATAGAATATCAATCAGTTGGTGATCACCACGTTCCACTACTACGTTGTGTGCATATAGACGGTGATATTAATAAGAATATTACTGTTAGATACGATAGACCGCATTACGTGTCAGTTAACAAATCGTCCATCACTGAAATAACTATACAGGTGAAAGACGACCAAAATCAAGACGTACCTTTCAGTTACGGGAAGGTGTGTGTTAAGCTTCACTTTAGACCTGTGAAACAGTTTGTTTAAAGATGGTGTATCTCAATAACATGAACAACATCGATCCCATGAGTTATGTGGCCTATTACCAGAATCAAGCTGGTAATGGACTCTCGGGGTATGCCGGTGGGGGGGTTATGTATGGGGCCAGCTTGGGCGGTATGTTTAGGGGACTCTTTAGAATGGCCATACCGTTGCTAAAACGAGGATTTAGCATAGCCAAGCCGCATCTTAAATCAGCTGCAAAAAACATACTAAGTGACGTTGTTACCAACACTTTATCAAGGTCTTTTAATGACGGTGATACACAAGACGGATCAGGGTTGATGGCTATGGCTCACAATAGATCAGCTAGGCCACCAGGGGTTCGGAGGAGTGGTCAAGTACGAAAGAAAACAAAACACAATGTTAAGAATGCGTCAGTTGTAAAGAGAAGACGCGTGGTTACAACAAAATGCGCTACATCAAAAAAAAAAAAAGACCAAAGCCCCGTGTTAAAACAATATTTTAGATCATGTCTTTACTACACAACATGTCAGAAGAGTGTTTAAAAACCGAACTGGATCTGTTCACAGTACTGATGACTCAAACAGCTATTGAAAAAAATACTTATATAGAAGTATCACCGTTATCAGCCATATCGGACACATCACCGCTGGAATTGTTTATAGCGGGGACTGGAGAGGATTATGTAGACCTAAACAACACACTAGTATTTTTGCGTCTCAAAATCACTAACGCTGACGGCACTGATATTGCGGACGGAGCACCCGTGGGCCTTATTAATTATCCAGGCGCCACTATATTTTCACAAGTGGATGTGTCGTTAGGAGATCGTCTTATATCACAGAGTTCTAGTACATACCCTTATCGTTGTATAATAGAGTGTCTTACCAATTATGGTAGAGACGCACTTGAAACACTGTTCTCTGCAGGGCTGTTTTACAAAGACACGGCGGGGCATATGGATGTATCAGACCCCGCGGGTGGTAATCACGGGCTCGCAAAAAGAGTTGCTTTTACCAATGCGAGCAATGTCATGGAACTTCTCGCTCCTGTTCACAGTGATATTTTCTTTCAAGAAAAACTCATGCTTAACGGCGTGGACATTAAAATCCGTATGACAAGAGGTAAAGACGAATTCTGCTTGATGAGGAGCAACGCTGCACAATATAAACTAAACATTCTATCAGCGTCACTATTTGTAAAAAAAAGTGTCTGTATCACCGGCTGTAAGATTGGGACATGCAAAGACATTGTTAATGACGACCGCTAAATATTCTATAGATCGCGTGTGTCTGAAAAATTTTTCAATTCCTGAAAGGTTCAGTAGACTTTTTGCTTTAAATGAATGGTTAATTACATGGTGTAATGAACAGAAACTGCTCTTTATAAATAACTGGAATCTTTTCTGGGAGCGTCCTAGATTGTTCCGCACTGATGGCCTGCACCCCAGCAGACTCGGAGCGGATCTTCTCTCAGACAACATCTCCAAGACACTACACACCATATGACTCGTAAGTACAAATTCAAATAACAATAACAGTTATGATAGTCAGTGTTCAAATTACTTAAATGACAATACGACATCTGTAGTTTATCCTATAGAGACTGTGTCTGTTCCCCGAGCTGAACAAATATGTATAAATTTTCGGAAAGTTTGTTTGAGTAACCTAATTAACATAAAATTAGACCATACTGAATGCACAGCCAGCACCTTTGATCTGAAGTTAGGACTGTTAAATATTAGATCTCTTACATCTAAAGCACTTATTGTTAATGAAACCATTACTGATCAGGAGTTTAATATAATGGGTTTAACAGAAACATGGATTAAACCAAACGAGTACATAGCACTAAATGAAGCCAGTCCTCCTGGATATAGTTATATACATCAGCCCCGTCTAACTGGCAGAGGAGGTGTTGCACTCATTTATAATGAAAATCTAGGCGTCACACAAAAACCTAGCCATAAGTTCAACTCCTTTGAAGTTCTTCATACTAGTATAACATATGTAACCACAAAAAATAAGTCTATCGAGTCGATTCCACTCATTATTATTTACAGACCCCAGGGCCATGCTCTGAATTTCTTGGTGAATTCACAGTTTTTATCTCGAACCTGGTTGTTTCTTTAGACAAAGCATTAATTGTCGGTGACTTTAATATTCACTTTGATAACCCGGAAGATCCTCTGAGAACGGCGGTTGTGTCTATTTTAGATTCAGTAGGGGTCAATCAGAATGTAATAGGGCCCACTCATAATGGTGGTCACACTCTTGACATTATACTAACATACAGATTAAATATAGAAAATATAGTCACATTTCCACAGTCTGAAGCTATCTCAGATCATTATCTCATCTCGTGTAAATTGCGTATTGATCATAATATATGCACTTTACCACGCTACTGTGTCAAACGTACATTCACTTCAGCTACTGCACAGAGTTTTATCAATAACCTCCCAGAGATATCAACTATAATTCGATCACCGTCTGATCCCATAGAACTTGATCAGGTGACTGAAAGCCTAGAGTCAATGTTCCGCTACACGTTAGATAAGGTAGCTCCACTTAAAAGAAAAATAATTAGAGAGAAAAAGCTAGCACCCTGGTATAATGATCACACACGTACCTTAAAACAGATCACTCGACAATTAGAACGTAAATGGCGTCAAACCAATTTATTAGTATTTCAAACAGCATGGAAGGAGAGCCTCCTGAACTATAGAGAATCTCTTAGTGCAGCTAGATCAGTCTATCTCTCTACCTTAATTGAAGATAACAAAAATAATCCTAGATTTTTATTTAATACTATAGCAAAATTAACTAGGAATAAAACCGCCACAGAAACAGGCACACAATCATTATATAGCAGCAATGATTTCATGAGTTTTTTTATTGGCAAAATTGAAAATATTAGACAAGAAATTCAGACTATTAATTTAAAACCAGACAGTCTAACTAACCCTGTAGATAATAATATAGCAATATCAGATCAACGATTAGAGTGCTTTACTTCCCTTAGAGAGACCGAACTAATTTCATTAATTTCTTCTTCAAAATCATCAACTTGTATACGAGATCCCTTACCTACATGTTTCTTCAAACAGATTACTCCAGAAATAATGAAACCCCTTCTAAAAATAATCAATTCTTCCCTTAGCAATGGCTATGTACCTAAATCATTTAAACTAGCAGTTATCAAACCCCTGATTAAAAAACCTGACCTCGACCCCTGTCAATTGTCCAGCTATAGGCCAATATCAAATCTCCCCTTTATCTCCAAGATCTTAGAAAAGGTTGTAGCAAAGCAGCTATGCTCGTACCTTAATAGGAATAACATTCATGAAATGTATCAGTCAGGATTTAGGCCTCATCATAGCACAGAGACAGCACTGGTTAAAGTGGTAAATGACTTACTGATGGCCTCTGATCAGGGTTGTGTCTCCATGCTTGTGTTGCTTGACCTTAGTGCAGCTTTTGATACAATTGATCATACTATTCTCCTTGGTAGACTAGAAAACGTTGTTGGTATTACGGGAGCAGCCGTCTCCTGGCTCAGGTCTTATTTGACTGATCGTTATCAGTTCGTAGATGTAAATGTTGATTTCTCTATGCATACCGAGGTAAAGTGTGGTGTTCCGCAAGGTTCTGTTTTAGGCCCACTGATCTTTTCTTTATATATGCTAGCTCTGGGTCAAATTATTCGTAAACATGGAATTAGCTTTCACTGTTATGCTGATGACACACAGTTGTATGTTTCAGCAAAGCCAGATGACAGACACCAGTTTAATAAAGTCAAGGAATGTGTAAAGAACATTAGACAATGGATGCTCATTAACTTCCTCTTACTAAATTCTGACAAGACAGAAGTACTTATACTAGGACCACATGCAGCTAGAAGTAAGTTTTATGATTACATAGTAACCCTGGATGGCCTTTCTGTTTCATCATGTGCAGCAGTAAAAGACCTTGGTGTGATTATTGACTCCAGTCTTTCCTTTGACACCCACATAGGTAATATTACTAGGATAGCCTTCTTTCACCTCAGAAATATTGCTAAGATAAGAAATATATTGTCACTACATGATACAGAAAAATTAGTCCATGCTTTCTACACCTCTAGGTTGGATTATTGTAATGCCTTACTGTCTGGATGTTCCAGTAGGAGCATAAACAAACTC
This sequence comes from Cranoglanis bouderius, assembly GCA_023630585.1. Lineage (NCBI taxonomy): Eukaryota > Metazoa > Chordata > Actinopteri > Siluriformes > Cranoglanididae > Cranoglanis > Cranoglanis bouderius. The sequence goes on from CM042543.1 coordinate 25,715,646, forward strand.
CAGTTAGTCCAGAATGCAGCTGCAAGAGTCCTTGCAACTTGAATTTTTTTAGTTTAAAATCTGTAAAAGCTTTAAAATTAATTGAAGTCTAAATCTTGCCATAAAAAAAAACTA